>VXCM01000782.1:136972-153239 GCA_014773175.1 Lucifuga dentata
TTTTTTTTTTTTTTTTGGATGGCATATATGCAAATGAAAGCATTTATACCGTGATTGTGCGTTGTTTTTCGTTGGGATCCTCAGCGTGCCAGCTGGTGCTGGGTGGCGAGCACAGAGGACATGACTCCCTTCCTGACAGTTTGAGGACACGTTGGGCCTGCTGACAGTTAATGATGATGCTCCCTGACACCCGTATGTACTCTTGCGTAGTTGCATATGTGTGCGTGTTCACGTTGACCACTCCAAGTGTGTCCTCGCGTGCACTTTTGTGAAGATGTGCACACTGCTGCATGGGCATCGCTGCTTGTGCATTTCTTTGCATTGAATTAGGCTGCAGAGGATTTCTTTGGTGTGACAGAGGATGACCTTGAGCTGTTGCTACTGGTGAATTCAGGGAAGGGATTTAAATGTGTGTGTGTGTGTGCATGCATGTGTGTGTGTACAGTTACTAGACTTAGTTACTCGATGCTCTGCACCCATAAAGGTGCTGAGGGATACGGAGCGCAGATGATGTTGTTTTTATCGCATCTGCTTCGATCTTACGCTTGAAAGGAGCTGGCAGCGTAAAGATATTCATGACTGCTGTTGTTTTGTTGATTCAGAGCTTTTTATTATGACTCATTGTGGCCTCTGTTATCTCAGATGCCCCATTAGACTCACAAACAGCACAGAATCCTAATATTTCAGTTGCCAGGGTGACCTTTTGTTGTCTGACTGATAATGATGTTTGAAGTAGCACGCGCAATATTTTGTATGTTTTTTAGAGAAGCTAATGGTGTGTGCAGAAACTCTCACCAAGCCCCTGCGGGAATATTTTAATGCATCAGGTTTGACTTTTAGTCTACCTAAGACACACAGACACACACATTCAGAATCCTCATATAAGCGCTGCTGATTCACCAACAAAAATGAAGATGCTCATGCACGTCCATACTATTTATTGCCATCTCATCTTAAAGTAATTGTCATTATTATTTTTTATTTGTGCATCCATGTTTGGTGTTTTTTTTGGGGGGAACTCTAAATTGCCCGTAGGTGTGAATGAAAGTGTGAATGTGTTTGTCTGTCTCTGTGTCAGCCCTGTGATAGACTGGTGATCTGTCCAGGGTGTACCCCGCCTCTTGCCCTATGACCGCTGGGATAGGCTCCAGCCCCCTGTGACCCTCAACAGGACAAACGGGTTTAGAAAATGGATGGATGGATGGATGTTTGGTGTTCAGCATCAATGCTGTATTGCTTTTGAACTTGATTTTCCATATATGAGTAGCTCTTTATGTGTTTATGTATATGTAAATATATATAATTTAGCTCTTTTGTCTATTCAGCTGTAGCAAGTATTACAGCTCATGATTCTTATGCAGTTCTTCCTGTTTATATACTGAGAAATATATTTGTTTTAAAAACCCATGAAAGTGCTATGAGTAAGTGTTGATATGCACTTTAGTGTTTGGAGTATCCCATTTTTGTATATCTGGATGTCAGAAAACCAGGATAAGGGTCACAAAGTTGTTAGAAAAGCAAAAATTGGATGATAAAAGATGAAATATTGGCTGACGCTACATGCTAAAGTGAGAAGTGACTGTTTGGCGATAAGGAGCCACAAATTATGAAATCTTTCACCTGGAGCAATCCATGATGAGACTGTCTGGTCTCCAAACGATGTTTAGTCACAAAAACACATGCGAGACACAACACAGGAAATGATGCAAGACCATACACAGACAGGATTTCCTTCTTTTAAGAATGGAGGTCTGCAAGCTGTGTTTTCATTGGCGGAGACGCATTGCTGCCTGTCTTTGCTGGTCACAACACATTGCACACTGCAGGATTTGAGCTCCATGACAGATCTAGATATTAAACCGCTAGCTGTGACTTTGGAGTCTCTCAGATTGCATCTTTGGACAGTTCAGGCACAGCAATTTGCAGCTGATCTGGGGCTTTGTGCAGAAATCAGCATCTACGGGATATGAATAACAAGGTTACTTTCTCTCTCACATATCGTAAAACCCCACGTCCCGAATATGATCAAAATCCATCATGCTTCGACTGAACTGCCTGAAGTTTGAGTCACGACAGAGATCAGAATCATTGCTTGAATTGGCCGTGAAAATAAGGCCATTGTGTAACTCCATCTCTCCTTCCTGGGTTTATTGGCCAGCAGTGCATACCAGCAATATCTATTTCAAAGGAAACGCTACAGCTGCATACGATGTTTATTGCCAAGATTCTTCCCTCCCTCTCTATCTCTTAATCTGTCACCCTCTCCCCCTCTTTCTATCTCTGAGAGGATCTGACTTGATTTACACCTTCCCTCTTTCCTTCTTCCTTCCTTCTTTCCCTCGATCTGTGTTTGGAAGTCGTTTCCCCGGCCGGTGCCAGTCGTTCGTCTCTCCCCGCCGAGTCAAAGCGGTTCTCAAAAGCAGCATGTGAACTCGTTTAGCCGGCCAGGGGGGGTCAGTGTGAGAGGAAATGTGTTTGGCATTTGAAATCTCAAAGGGGAAAAAGCTGCAACTACCAAGATGTCCTAAAAAGGTAACATAGATGTTTCTCTATACAAAATTCATGCTAAAATATATTTGCGCGCACACACTAGTGAGCATCGATACAGAATATCTCTGTGATTCGTGCAGGATGAATGCATATCTAATGTCCTCCTCTGATCTGATCCATGACTGCGGAGTTATTAAGAGACGGAATATCTGAGTCATAAAAATGCCTCTGGAAACAAATCTGCTGATGTGTGCGTCGGCGTACGACCGCTTTGTTACCGTGGACACCAGGTTGTGTTTGAACACGTGGGTGTGCTCATGAATAAATGTGTTTGTGCGTGGGCAAACACGTTCTCTATTTCCTTTTATTTTACCTTGAAAGCTGAATAAGAAGAGTCTCGTTTGAAGCATTGGATGTGGTCACGCATGCTCATCTGCACACGTATGAAGCCTATAAATACCAAACTACCCACGGCGCCGGTGCCCTCTGAAAGGTCTCGGTCATAACCCTGTCACGGTTTATCCTGGTAATGGTCTCACCCAGAGAGAGGAGATGGTCTGCTCCGCATTCCGGTCATTCCAGGTTGGTAAAAATAAGGCTTCTCTAAACTCAAAAGGAGCTGAGGGAGGAATTCCTAAATTCCCCAAAAAAAGTTGATTTTTTTGCTCTTTTGCTAATTTATCATACCTTTGATTGACCTTTTTCATTGATTAGAATCATTGCACCTATGACTCCAAACTTTGTGCTTCATGGCTCCGAGGTGGAAGATGCCGCATCTGCAGCAAGGCTTGAACGGATGAATGAATGAAGAGGCTTTGTGGGGTTGTTCTTTAATGGTTTCCAGTCGTTCCAAAGAGTGTGGCTGGAGAACTTCCAAGGGGTAAAATAAGTAAAGTAATCTCCAAGTAAAGTACTTCCCTAACAGAAGCTGAGCCTGTCTTCTGTTGGTGAGGATGTGCATTAATATACAGATTTAAGTAGAAATAGATAAAAGGGTTACAGCTTCTGTTCCGGTTTAAATGGGAATATTTGAAAATCGGTCTTTGAGGTGTTGTAGCTTTTTTTAGATATCACATTCCCTCAAACTGACAGGTTTATGTATTGATTGATGCGGCAGTTGGAGGGGAGCTTAGTGGAGTGGTGTTACCCTATTTAATCAGCGCAGTAGCTCAGTTTGGAAACTCCACAAGGAATATCGTTCATTTTGTCTCCAGGCAGCTTGAGTCCTGAAAGTGTTGAAAACGCACACACACTCAGAAAAAAGGCCGCAGCTCGAGTCCGAGTGGATTGGTACACAGCGTACGGAAACTCAGCCATCTCGCTCTTGAGAACTGACCCAAGATGGAAACTCTTTCCTCGTCCTTTTCCAAGACAACATTCTTCCGCGGCAGCCTCACCCTGACTGATCCCGCTCCAACCGCCAGCAACGCTGAGCCAGAATCCTCACCACAGAACGGGCACTCACACACGCAGAGGTAGCTACATCCAAATATTGTCCATACACACACACGGTTACAAGGTACTCAAACTTGGTCAGAGATTTGTGCAGAGCCGTTCCCTTTCCCTTTAATAACAATGTTTGGAATTTCTGCTTGCTTTTGGGTTATAAAGAAATTAAAAGAGCCATTTTTGAGGCCGGGAATGTTGGCAAAGGATTGGGATTGGCAAGCGAGCCAAAACCACTGCGCATATTAGATAACGCTGTGGCCTATAAAGGATAAAATCTTGCAAATTACAGTATTTTTCATGAAACTAGTTCAACAAACATCTTTTTTTCTGCAGATGTTATGCAATTTATTGGGTATAAGATAACTTCTCTGAATGTTGACTGGGATTGTGAAATTGCTTGTAAAGCTCCAGATGAGGTTTTGGAGCTCAAAACTCAGTGAAAGATGAAAAGAGGAAACACAAAAGCTGTAAAAAAAAATGCATTTTAATTGGAAATTTCAAACAAATAAAGATGTTATTGAAGTCTGCACTCGGCGGTTTGGCATAATGTAAACTTTCTGAAACTTATCAGACCCAAACAAGCAGTTTCATTAGATGCCGAAAAGTTCACTTCGGGCCAAAAACCTGTTTCTGCTTCTATGATCATTTACCCTGAGACACAGAATGGAATTAAACCGTTCAGCCATGCAGCCTTAGAAACAATCTTCCCAAATACGCAGGACTCACTTCCTTATGGCAAAATGTTAGGGATTATTTAGGATCTAGCTCCCAAAGCTTTCAGAGCACATGGCCCATAACAGCTTGAATAATATCATTTGGGCTGATCATTTTCTCTTTTTGGCGTTGTGTTGCTTTCTGTTACACATCATTGCCAGGATAAGAGGGTCAAACATGACGGCGGTGATTTCCAATGAGACAGCTGATGAACGCTGAAGATTTTTTGATGGGAGATTACAACCGTGGCAGCGCGGCCCGGCTCGTGTGGAAGGTTAAATGACTGACTTGCATCTTGGAGATTAATTTAAGCTGCTTTCCTTCTGGATCACATAAAAAAAAGGAGGGGGGGAGGGAAAGGGTTGTTTTTATGAGAAATGGCCAAAATGGCTGAAGTTTCTGGGTGGAGGTGTAAAGAAACCGAGGAGGTGCTGAGGAGGCATCACAGATGCGGGATCCACATCCACACATGGGGTTGCATGCAAGTGCAAGGACAGGAAAGCGCAAGGAAGCGAGGTGTGCACGCGCCAGCAGAACGCATGCATGGATGCCGACACATCTGACTGCAAACTCACACTTATGCACACCACAAACACACACTCACACACAGCTAAGCTCCACCCACAGAGGCTCACGATTGGCCTACTTAGAGGCAGGGCAGCCCACTGACAGATTTGAATACAGGGAACTAGAGAGAGGGGGAGGGAAGTGAGACGGAGAGGGAGGCGGTGCACTAGTTTGTCTCTCTCTCTCTCTCTCTCTCTCTCTCTCTCTCTCTCACCGGGTCAGGATGGAAAGGCTTACAGGCAGAGGGGAGGAAACATGTCATGAGAGGTGATGACACATCCACTGAGACCTGACTCACATCCACAGAGGCTCCCAACTTTCGCTGCCTCCGCCGCCGCCGCCGCCGCTGCCGCTGCATCCCACAGAGGAGAGAGAAAGAGAGAGAGCCAAAGATAGCTCCGGCTTTCTCCCCACCTCCCCAAATCTCCTTCTTTCCCTCTCTTTTTTCTCACTTTGTTTGCAGATGATGGGATTTTAACCATGTGGAAGGTAAGAGAGCAGCAGGAGGAGGAGCAGATGGGGGGATGCTTGTTTTGTTTCTCGGTGGGAGTTTATGCTTCTTTGCGTTACTTTGAGTCTCTGGGGGATTCTTGCATGCTTTCCCCAGCGTCTCACACTTTCCCCAACTCGGATGGAATTCTCACTGGGAATGAGCAGTGGATGCATTGAGTGCCAGCGTTGCAGGAATGATAATGATAGAGCGGTGGCTTAGGGACTGAGCCAGTAACTGTTGTGGAGCCATCTGTATCACAGTGTCCAACTTCTGCAGGAACAGTTGCTAAATTTATTTTATGAGAGGAAGTCTGCTTTACCATATGTCCTATATGAATAACTCATTTATTCCTGACAGGCTTGGAATTAGGGAATTATTTCCTTTAAATGTGTCCATCTCACTCTTGGAGTTCTAATTAACCCCGTCTGTAATGAGTAAAGTTACGGGATTCATTTTAAAAAGTGTGTGTGTGCATATATGTGTGTGTTTGTATGTCTCCTTTGACCCAATTTCAAGGGAGCTGCTGTTTTTGTGTTGAAACGACAAGAAATAGTGCCTTGAGGGATACTTGAAATGAAGCGTGTGTATGTGTGTGTTGGTGTGTGTGTGTAGCAATCCATGTGTTAGCGCAGGGTCGACTGTGTTGTCACGCATTCGCTCTTGTACAACTGTGTGCGACTGTGTCACTTGTGACCCCAGGTTGTTCCGTTTCACAGCAGCTCCTGGGCACCGAGGCATGCTTAGTAGGTATCTGTGTATCTGAGTGTGTGCGAATGTGCATGTGTGTGTGTGCTGAAGCATGTGTGTGACAGCTGGCTGCCACAGGCTCAGCGCTGCTCCTGATCCTTCTCACCTGCTAGGGGTCACGGGGATCAAGGGAATCCATGTCCCTGGGTTTGATCTGCAAGGCAAGTGAAGGGAACCTGAGGGAAGGGAGGCTGCTGAAGTTTAAGTTTCAGGAAAATAAGCAGAAATGTTACTAAATCATGACGTAATTTGGAGAAAGTTTCCTTTTTGCCGTTCAACTGGCCATGATGTGACAAATATTCCACGTGGGAACTCCAAAAAGACCTTGCCTGGAGTTCTGTTTGCAGTTACCACGATGCCGACCGATATAGCAACAATACTATTGTTTCTTTTCCTGTTTCTCCCCTGACGCATTTCAGCAGCATTGTCAGCCTGAGAAAAAGCATCTCAGCTCTCAGATCCTCTTTTTCCCCAGACGTGAAGATAGACTGTGGGAACCTTGCGGATAAAAATAGCAGATGCAGCGTTGTTGTTTTGTTTCCTGTGCGGGAGACGCATTGTGTTGTCTTTCAGGTTGTTTAGAGGACCTTGCAGGAGGGAAAGGTGGTCCTTTAAACTCTGTCTGATAGTGTTCCCCACCAAAATATCCTGTTACCTCACCAGTAGTTCACTTGATAAAAAGGGAGTTGACGCAGATTCTTATCTCTCTCTAATTGGTTAATTTGGCCCCTCAGAGGCTCGAGGGGCAAACCGCTAATTGCTATCTAAACATCCTTTGAAAGAAAAAAAAAAACTTGGAATACTATTTTCTTCCATCCCAGTTCAGTTAATTTTATTCACCCCAGTGCGTTCTTTAATCACCAGCCGAATAAGATGAGAGTGTCATGTTGCCATGGAGACTTCAGAAATTGTGACAATGAGCACAAGCTGTTCAGAGACTTTGGCAGCTGGTGAAGTCCTGCAGAGAGGAGAATTGGGTGCTCAAACTTTTGTCGTATGAGCATCTACTTGATAACTGGCTGCTATACAAATCCCAAATAAGAAAAGTGAGATATTATCACTTTTGCAGCTCACGGTTGCTTCGTTAATTCAAAGTTAACAGACTTGGGGAATCTGGAATCTCAATCAAAAGTAGAAGAAGTTAAAGTTGAAGCTAGGGACGTGCTCCGGGATTCTTTGCCTGATTTTGTCGGGCGGCTGTATCCATTCAGGTTTGGTGGTTGAGGTGGAACGTCATCTAGTGTGACCGTGTTTAAAATAGCGACTCTAGCCATCGGGACAGCAAAAGTTTTTTTTTTCGTAATCTGAGAACAGCCAATGGGAGCTCATGTGGAAGAAATGCAGATGAAGGGAAATGAGGAAAGCATCTGAATAAGCTTCAGAATGAGACTTGCGGGGTCATTTTAGGTCCTTGTCCTCCTAAATTATAATGAATTTCCTTTCATCTTCACTTTTATATAACTTGTAATAAATGTTACAGGAGGAGTCAACACTTAATGGTTTATAGTTGTTTTTAAAATGAGGTTATCAGGAGTAATTATCACATTATGAATTGTACCATCAGGAGACTCATTCCTCTTAAAGGACCACACCAACCATTTTGCATGTTTGAGCCCAATATATTCAATTTCCTACATGTAATGTTACTGATAATCATTTCCCAAAGGATAAAACCGTATTTCAGTTTTCCTAATATTTTGCAAAATCTCTTAATCTTTTAAAATCAAATATTCAAGCGATACACCCACCTTAAAAATCCATGTTTCACCTGCTAATAGTTACACAAAATTATGAAGTCACGGTCGTTTAAATTTTTCGATAAATACAGGTCTTCTTTTGGGACTATATTCCCCGGTGGAGGCATACATTCACTCCACACTTTTTATTGCGCTTAAACCTAAAATTACATAACTTTGAAAAAATCCTGAATACACGTCTTGTTGGTGATGATGGATTACCTATCCCAAGAATGTTTCAAGTATCAACAAGTTGATTTTAATAGCAGAATGAACTGAAACCAATGGCAGTCTGGAAGGTAGGAAAAACATTTTTAATTCACCGTTCCAGTAGCATGCTTTGGGAAATGATTGTCAGTAATGTTACATGTATGAAAATTAAACAGGCTAAAACATGCAAAAAAGCTGATATGGTCCTTTAAAGGGAACCATCTTAATCCTGCCATATTTTGTGCGCTTTGCAGATGAGACGTTAAGAGTCCGACTCTGAAGTCGTCATTTATGAAATCCCAGTTTGTCACACGGGCATGTATGAAGTAACACCTTCACATGTGAGCAGTCATGTATGTAAACTGTCTCTACCACCAAATACGTAACAGTCTCCAAGTGCCCCCGGCTTTAAAGGACCATACCATCCATTTTGCATGTCAATAACGTAACAAATATGAAAATTGAATATATTCGGCTCAAACATACAAAATGGGTGGTATGGTCCTTTATTCTCTGAAGATAAGCTACATTCCGACCCAAAACTGCTGATCTCATTTTTTAATAGTTTAATGGCGAGAATACGGCATCTGCACGGGTCACCTGTGTCACCCACGTCTCTGAATTGAAGTTTCAAAGAAAAGACATATGCTACTGATCAAAGTCTGGAAAGGAAAGCTCAGCCATTCAGAAAACATGTCCGCGTTCCCAGTTTTGCCTTCAGAAGCTATAATATTCGCTGCTTCTCTGAGGATGCCCTTGATGATCATCTTTTCACGCATTTCTCTCCCACAAAAATGTGGTCATGCAATATGCACCAAGATTTTTGGATAATCTGCACCAGACTGGCAGATGTTAAAAGTCAGATCACATGCTCCCAAAAGCTCCATGATGTCACGTTTTGCGACCTTTCCTTCTGCTTCGACATAAACACACATCAGGTCTTCCTCCGCTCGCTTTGCTCTCAGACGTCACCATGCTTCAGATATGCATACATAATTGTAAACATATTCCACAGCTGTCCAGATGTGAGTTGTTATGACATGGGAGGTGCTCTGTGAAGGAGGTCTGAGCCGGGTCGTTTTTTGGCATGCTGGGGTTAAGCTGAGGTCACATGTGCATGAGCTGACGTTTGACTGGAACAATCCAATAACAAGGCTGATTCCTTCACCACGAGTTTGATTCACATGAGGAAAGCTGCTGTTCCGTTGATTATTTTCATTATTATTTTGCCTCTAAAATGTCATAAAGTCAAATTCCAGTCGCAATACCTTCAGATCCTTTATTTATCCAAGGCGCAAAGATTCAAAAAGCTCAAATCAGGAAATATTTGACATTTGTACACAACACATGAATAAAACGACTTATAGCTTTTCTGCCAATCGATTAATCAATGAATCAACTAATCATTTCAGCTCTGCTTGTGTGATTGATTTTATGACATATTAGCTTAAATTTATTCTGTTTGTACGAGGTAATTTATTAGAAAACTAAACGTGACTTCACTCGTTACGATATTTAATCACCTTTCAGCCACGTGATCGAAGCCCATATTTCGAGGCCAGATTACAGATAATTTCTAAATTTCTAGGCTCTTTAGAAATAATACACACTCTCCGATTCTTTATCAAACTTTAGTTCTTGATTAGATTAGCTCAGATCTTCACTAAATCCCAAATACTATCTGGTAACATTCCTCGGACATCTTTCTTTCATTACTCCAGTCAGGATTCATTCATTTCCTCCCGTCAACATTATACAGAACTATGTCTTGTCTGTGTGTGTATATGCGTGTGTGTGTGTATGCATGCATGTGTGTGTGCACGCTTGAGGCTGGGTGACAAGATCATTCACCCTGATTAAACACGCCCTTGACAGCACCAGACTTGTTTTTGTCCTCTATAATCTCCGTCCCTAAACGTCACATCTAATTTCACATGCAGCGCGACCCAAACTGGGTCACGCAAGCGACACAGTGACAAATGCCACTCTTTTTTTCTTTTTTTTTTTCATCGTCGCTAATAACCTCGACATCCCAGACTATGACCGACCAATCCTGTTAGGTGTGACTGACCGTTTCCAAACATGAAAGGCTGTGATTGGTCACAGGCAGTGTGGCAGGAAGAGGATTACGAAGAAATATGGCAGGGTGTCTGGAATCAGACAAAGACGTGTGTGTGTGTGTGTGTGTATGTGTGTGTGTGTGTGTGGTAGGAGAAGTTGGTGATGGAGGGAGCATGGCCTGTGGGTGGTTTGTTGAGGCCTGACTGTGGAAACTGAGGAGGATGATGAGGAGGGAGGAGGGTGGATAAGGGATGAAGGAGGAGAGAGAGAGAGAGAGATGTGATATCTTATGCTTCAAGCTTTTTATCTTAATATATATTCTTTTTTTCTCTTTCTTCTGCCCTAATTGGGCCAACTTGCTTTCCTGAGTTCGAGTTCCCACACCTGCTGCGGAATAGAAAACAGCAAGATTTATCATCTAGGAAACTCTGAAAATATATATTTTTGGGGTTTGTACACAGAGAATGGAGTCATAAATCCTTTTAATAATACTCACTGTCCTTGACCTTGGCCCTGAAGGTTAATCGTTCATAGCTCTGCTGTCCACCGCCATGAAAGCAGATTATGCTTTTTCAGAGCCACAAATCCCATAAGCAGTTGAGGGATGTAAAATTCTTGACAGATTGAGGTAAAAAAGCATCAAAAGGTCTCGATTTGGGAAAAATAGAAAGCAAAATAATGGAGAAACCTCACCAGAATTCCCAAAATTCAATGTGAATTCACTTAAGCCTTAGTTAGCTGCAGAGGATTTGGTCCGAAATGTGAGCATATGTGGGATGACGGGCAATTATCACGTTTCTGCTCAGATTCTGATGCTTTGTTGTGATGTTTTTACTGTGTATTTGCTATTTTGGGCCTCTAGGAGCAGAGAGAGAGAACATTCAAACACAGTATATGCTGATTATGTTAGCTAGGTCAATGCCTATGACCTACTTCTCGGTTGGATTGCCACAGTCGCTCACGTCAACCCACCAAATGGGCCTACGGGACCCCCTTCCCCCCTCCCCTGCAGTTTTTGGCTAAAGTAGCTTTTGGCTGGTTGCTCGGATTATTACTTTGGGTGAAATCACGTCATATTGTATAGTTTTCTATTTGATCCTGCAGGGGAATTACATTTGCTCCTATCATGAAAATATCATGTAGGAAAAAAAAAAAAAGCTGGAGATTTTTGATTTAAAAAAAATGTGGATTTTTCTCCATTTTTNGAAAAAAAAAAAAAGCTGGAGATTTTTGATTTAAAAAAAATGTGGATTTTTCTCCATTTTTCAGAACGCAGAGCTTGTCTCGCTGCACTGGTTTTTAGAAATTGGATAGAAGAAGTCCTATAAATTTTTCAAATGCTTAAATTATAAGTAGAATGAAAAACCATGATCTCCTTTTAATGAAAGATTTAACAGTAAAGGGCAAGTTGAAAGATTTAGTTTCCAAAATGTTTCATATAGATGCTCATGGAGACTCTGGATATCCTCAAAATCAATAAATATCAGGTTTGATTTTACGCTACAAATCTGATGCTCACTGATATTTATGGATCAGAGGACATGCAGAAGGTTTAGTTTGGAAATGAAATGCCAATTATTTGAAAATAGTGTTTCAGCTTTGTGTAATCTGATATTCCTGCAGCAGGAAACATCAGAAATGTCAGATTCAAATTCTGTCAGAGATAATAAAAGATAAGATGTTGGAATTTGCCGATGAGGAGATGAGCATCTTTGCAGCAGATCCTCCAACGCTGAGCAGTTATTAATATCAGGATCAGTCAGCCTGTCGCTTCCTACGCTAACGCTAACACACGTTAAAGTGCGTCATATCTGTAGCTCAAAGTCAATGTTGCTGAAAAGGACACAGTAGGATGCAAAATTGTTGCTTTATTTGGTATGTAAAACAGCGTGTCCGAGTGGAGAATAGAGCAGGCTTTACACTGTGGATTCGACCAGAAGAAGTCCTTTTTTTATTTAAATGTTTAAGCTGCCGGCAGGTAAATAAAGAAAATAATATGAAAGACAAAAACTTAGACGCAACAATACAAAAAACAAAAATCACTCAAACAATGCCAATGTTCTAGCATGAAGAAGACTCTGCTTCTAAAGATAACATGCCCTCTCACGATAGAGCTGCCCTGCTTTCTCTCTCCATCACTCTCTCTTTTGTTTGTGGGCTCAGCGCCCTTTTATAACACACCTATACCATTCTGACAAACAATCAGTTAACTGATACAAGACCATATTATGCCTTTTTTGACACCAATATACATCAGTACTTTATTACACAGAAATTAATATACAGAAAAACTACCTAACCACACCTTAAAACTATATTCAGTTATTCACGGCCACCCCTGTACAGACTTATGGAAGCGGCCAGCCAAAGTGTGCGCACATGCACCATAAAAGTGTGTGCTACAAACACCTTCGGTTTGGCACACCTCACTAACATTTCTTCCTCAGTTAACCTGGGTAAGTTTGTTTAAACACACATTTTCCCCAACCACACATTCAGTACATGCAGGACAGCGTTTTATCCCAATTTCCCTCCCCAGCACACGCTAATGTGCACCTTATTCCACATGCGTTATGGATTGGGAACATGTATGAACGTCTTGCGTGCACTGATAATTATCTGTACCTGTGTGTTTGTCTGCTGGAAGTCTGCAACAGTCCTACACAGAATCCCGCTCTCTAGTTTATATAATATCGTATAATGTCAGACATTTGCTGATGAAATACGCTAATATTAATTATTAGTCTTGGCGCGTGTAGCGTTTGTTAAAGTGGGAATATGTTCACTTTGTCACATGGTATTTTATGATATTTATGCAGGGCCGTTTCTGACCACTTTGGCGTCCTAGGCCAGACGTCCATTGGTGCCCTTCACCCTCATTCCCCAAAACACAGGTACAGGAAAAACAAAAAAGGCAGTTTCAGTATTAACTTATAACAGGCTGCACTCATTCTTAACAACGCTTCGTTAGGGGTCTACATTATTGCGTATTTTTGTCACAAGGAGGCACTACAGAGTAACTACAGGTTGGCCAAAAGTATGCCCCCCTCCCATTCTTAAACTTTACCAAAGTACCACTCCAAACACAACAAAATTCATTTATTAGTATTTTACAATTCCTTAGACTTAAATTTGGATTTCTGAGTAGGTAATATCTACAATATTTCTACAAGTCATTGAAAACCATTTGACCTCTGACCCTACTTCAAAGCAGATGTTTTAACTTCCTGTTTGATCTCTACTAATAATGTTGGTATTCTTCTTCAAATCTTAATATGTCACAAGTGTCTTCCTATGTAACACTATTAAGATGTAATGGCTTTTTTTCACTTGTACTTACTCTAACACACTAAAAAAATACATTTTGTTGTGTTTGGAGTGGTAATTTAACTCAGAAAGAAAAGTTTACACAAAAATACAGGACATGGTGCAAAACTTTTGGCCAGCGCTGTAGGTGCAAATCACAATATGAAGAACTACTTTTTGTTTGTCAGTGTATTAATAGCCATTGATGAAATGAATTAGACATTGCTTAGTTCTAACTTTAAACAAAATGTAACATAATGCTGTGATTTCTGTAGATAAGCAGGAAATTCACATGTTGCAGCAACACAGGACTCAAGAATATGAAGCAGGAAAAACTGACAGATTATACAAGATAACAGAACAGTGAAAATCAGAAACTTTGCTTTGCACGAGTATACTAGAATAACTATTTCTGTTGTATTTTTAATATTTTACAAGTTATAGTACAGACTGAACAAACTACAAAACAGAATAAAAATAAAACTGCAATATAATAGACTGAACACACTATCAAAAATAAAATAGAAAAAACTGCACAATAAAAACTGTGCAAATATAGCATCCTAACTATTTACAGCANTAAAATAGAAAAAACTGCACAATAAAAACTGTGCAAATATAGCATCCTAACTATTTACAGCACATACCACAGTATGATTTACAAAAATATTGCAGATGGGAAAGAAGCAACCCAAGCAGCAGCAGCAGCTCTCTGATGATGTTAGACAGTCTGATAGCAGAAAGGACAAAGGACCTGCAGCAGTCTCCTTTCTACACTCTGCATTGACTTTATACCAGCCCAACAAAATGCCAATAATCTTATTATAAACATCTTTTACTTGAACAATATAACACTTCTTAAAGTACATTTATGCTAAACAACTTGTGGCAAATGATGCTAAGCTAAAACAGGTTCATGTCGTTGGCTAACGTTTATCTAGCCAATTAAATTAGCTAACTGCTAGCTACACAATGCTATAAACGCTAGAAAAAAATACTGCTATACCTTTGCATTGAACTTTTTTTTTTCTTTCTCCTCTTCCTATTTTGAGCCCCAGATTCCTTTGATCATTTCATTATTATCTTTTTTCTTTACTTTAACTTTGCTCGTTGTTATTACTCATTCACTTCTTCCAACTGCTAATGCAGTTTAACCTGCTCAGAGCCCTCCCCCCACCGCTGCTGCTGTTTGCTGTGAAGTTTGGAAAATATGCGGGTCGTTGTGTGATACNCCTCCCCCCACCGCTGCTGCTGTTTGCTGTGAAGTTTGGAAAATATGCGGGTCGTTGTGTGATACTTCTGTCTCTCCCTGTTTTACAGAGTATTTTCTGTATACCGCCCCGTGTCGTTCCAGAGAATAATATTGAAATGGACAATGTGCCGAGTATAAATCCTTGGTGTCCTGTGGAAGCGTGTGCGTCCGGTAACAGCCGCTTGTGCGAGTTTAACCGTAAAAGTAGAGCTGCTGTGTGTCAGGCTGATCGGCAGGACGACTCTTCTCAGGACAGTATGAGCTCCAAACTGCGTCAGCTGTGTGTGTTGCAGCATTAGTGAAATGAATGGATACCACTTTACCAGCGGACCAAGTGCAGGTGGCAGGAGTATAAAATAAATTAATTGGCAAAAAANAAAAAAAAAAAAAAAAAAATCCTTTCTCTTTGGCGCTCCCTCTACCTGTAGGTGCCCTAGGCAACCGCCTGGGTTGCCTGTGCCAGAAAACGGCCCTGTATTTATGATCTAATTAAATTGATCTTTTCTACATCTCTTTATACTGTATTGCTCACCTATAAAGTGATGTTTTAAATTTTTTGGATTTCCAAATGGTTTATGGTGATTAGAAATGTGCCGTTTGTTGTAGTTAAAGGGTTAAAATATGAAAAACCAGTATCCTTAAAATGTAGTGGTGTGCCGTCAGGGCCAGCAAGGCCTTCTCTGCTGGTCTAGAGGTTGTCAGAATCATCACATTGTGTTTTTATAATTTAATATATATTTTATTAATGCTGTATGTATTTTACAAAGTTCGTTCCCGTCAGTTTTGTTATTAATGTCATTTCATCGCCATTCTCTCCCTCAGTTTTGCTGCTTCCAGTGCAGCTCATATAAATTAGAGCTTTTATCCAATCAGATTTTCCCCCTGTGCTGTCTCCAGGTAAAAAAATCTAGCCTGAGGCCTTCAGAATCTCAGTGAATCCCCTCTGCTATTCAAACAAATGGGACGATGTTGATTGTCATATAGTTTAACCAATCAGATTTCAAGTTTGCCATGTTGGGCGTATTCTTTTATACGTCAGGGCCTTCTAGCTNCAGCATTATGCTAACAGCTAAACAGCCTGCCAGAAATTCATCAGAAGAAGAAGAGAGCCGGTTAACTTAGGTAACTCAAGTAAACCTAGCTAGCACGTAACGGAGCATTAATGTTTAATTAAACTTTCTTTCTTGACGTTTAGATTTTTAGATGTAGTGTTTTAGATTTTTTGTTTAGATTTTTACTTAG
>VXCM01000783.1:0-42571 GCA_014773175.1 Lucifuga dentata
TCTCATTCACACCTACGGGCAATTTAGAGTTCCCAATTCACCTGACATGCATGTCTTTGGAGGTGGCAGGAAGCTGGAGTACCCGGAGGGAACCCACGCGGACATGGGGAGAACATGCAAACTCCACACAGAAAGGCCCTGCCCCAGCTGGGAATCGAACCCAGGACCTTCTTGCTGTGAGGACACAGCACTAACCACTGCGCCACTGTGCCGCCCAAAAAAAAAAATGGATGGATGGAAATACAGTTTTATGTTTTGCAAATTGGTTGTCAGTAATGTAATGTGTATGCAAGTAGCATATTGAGCTTACATGTACTCAATCAATGGTATTGTCCTTTAATGACCTAAGCTTAGTATTAACACCTGGCCTTAATACTCATTCAAGAGCATTTCCCAGACTGAGCTGAGCTGAACTATAGTAAAAAATAAATGTAGCTTCATGATCCTCAATCAACATGTTTTGGACAGTCGGATTTCCAAACCAGCTGCATGGACAGAGACACATATTGCTTAACTTTAGTTGCTTTTGATTTTACCCTATCCTTTCCTCTAATGTCAGGCTATCTTATAGCTTTTATACAATCTTTCATTTCCCATTGCTGTGCTGGGTAAACCATTTAGACTAATGCTGCAGGACAAAATAAATAAAAAAGTTCCACCTCTAACAAGGCCAGAGAGACCTCTAACAAATTAATAACCAGTAGAACAAAGTCCACAGTTCAAAGTCCACATGTACAGATGTTCTGGGAAGTCCCAATGGACTGGAGAGGAATGCAGCATTTTTTTTTTTTTTTTTTCCCCCAAAATACAGTATATGCAGTATAGTGCACTACAAAAACAAGTGAAAATATCAAAAAGCCTGATATGTCTCCTTTAATGCAAACAGAAACTATTTTGGTGAATTAGATTTGACATGAGAGGACAACTCGTTTGGGCACTGATGGTTTGTCCATTTTTTTTGTGTTATTTTCTCTCTGCAGTCCAAATATTCTCAGATAACCTGTTTTTCTTTCGATAAAATTCAGACTGGATTCTTCTTTAGCAATTCAGCTTTCTAGATAGGAACATGGGTTTGTGCAAAGAAACATGCAGCAACTATATATGACAGTTTATAGTTATTTATGATTTCACACCTTACTTCTTTGGGTCCAATTACTCAACTTACATGCATACGAGTTCAGTCTCACAGAGATTCCACATCGCCACTGTACATATAAATGAACCTATTAGGAGAAAACGTAATGAGATAGGAGTAGATGTTGACATGAAGCTTGTATGTATCCATATATCTACGTATCTACTTCATTTAGGTTTTGCATTTTTTTCATATAGTGCATACAACGCACATGCACCCAGGGTTAAAACACCCAGCCATGCTCGAGACATCACTATTGGTAATTGAACTCAGTGTTATACCTCAATGTCACATGGTATTTATTTCTGAAAGCATAATTTTTTATCAAAATAAAAACAAAAGTTCACATTGGTTATCAATTAGTTACTGTATGACCACAATACATTTCTGGAACAGACAGTCATGTCAGTTATATTAGCATTTTGAAAGAGACATGGACATTATTTGATATAAGGCACATTTTTGTCTAAGCCCACATTAAACTCACAGAGAAGAGAAAACAAGAGATGAGAAGAGAAGAAATGTATTGTATGTCTACAAATACAGAATAAACCTATATTGATTTCTTAAAGGACTATAGCGGCTATTTTGCATGTTTGAGCCTAACATATTCAATTTTCATACATGTAATGTTACTGACAATCATTTCNTTTGCATGTTTGAGCCTAACATATTCAATTTTCATACATGTAATGTTACTGACAATCATTTCCCAAGGCATATTACTGGAACAGTGATTTTGAAAATTTTTATTTATTTATTTTTCCTACCTTCCAGACTGCCAATGGTTTCAGTTCAATCTGGTACGCTATTAAAATCAACTTGTTGATACTTGAAATGTTCTTGGGATAGGTAATCCATCATCATGAGCAAGACGTGTATTCAGGTTGTTTTAGAAGTTACGTCGTTTTAGCGTTTAAGCATAATAAAAAGTTCGGAGTGATCTGAAAATGCTTCCTAGTGATGCATTCAAATGCTGTAGTGAAGAACTGACAACAAGAAAACTGTCAACAGACATTTTCAGATCATTCTGCACTTTTTATTGTGCTGAAACACTAAAATTATGTAACTTCAAAAAAAACCTGAATATACATCATATTTATGATGATGGATTACCTATCCCAAAATGTTTCAAGTATCAACAAGTTGATTTTAATAGTGTACCAGAATGAACTGAAACCAATGGCAGTCTGGAAGGTACGAAAAAAATAATAATAATTCACCGTTCCAGTAGTATGCTTTGGGAAATGATTGTCAGTAACGTTACGTGTATGAAAGTTGGNTAATTCACCGTTCCAGTAGTATGCTTTGGGAAATGATTGTCAGTAACGTTACGTGTATGAAAGTTGGATATATTAGGCTCAAACATGCAAAATGGCCAGTATGGTCCTTTAATACACAGTATTATTTGTTCTCCCTAATCTACTGTGTGCTGTCATCTTCAGAGCTGCATATGTTACAGTACATTTGCAGATATTTTTCTCTCTGTGAGTGTTTGATTATGGTTTGTACCCAAGTGGTCCCCGTACCGGGATTTTAATGATGTTTTCATGAAATACCATTCACGGACAGCATATCGGTCAACCAAATAACGCGATAGCTAACTACGTGAGTTTCGGTCACGTGAGGTTCAAAACAAGTGGTCACATGACCCGGGGGAGCCAATAGTCATTGAGTTAGAGGCATGCATTATGCGTAATGCGGAAGTCAGCGGTGCACCTTCTTCCCTGGAGCGCATGTAGCTGCATGACGAATAACGCTGGTGAGAGAAAAACGGCAGTTGACAGTCAGAGTGTCGGAGTGGATTGGACATTTGAAGATGGCAGAAGCCTGACTTTTGTGTTCTCAGGAAATATTTTCACCGTTCTTAGTGAATACTTGTAGTTTTTTTTTTTTTTTTTTTTTTTTTTTTTTTTTTTTTTTTTTTTTTTTTTTTTTTTTNGCCTGATATGTTGATTATTATATGTTGGTTATTTTTTGTTATGTTGTGCAATAAAAAACTCATTTTGGAGGTAAAAGTTAAATACCGATGAAAAGCAATATTTCACAAACACATTACTTGTACCTGATATACATGCCATTTGGCACACTGGTGCCCTCTAGGCCGTGTAGTACAACTAAGACTAAAATGTATGAGAAATTTTTGTGCTTCACTTCTATTACATCAAACTTGGTGGAGCTGCAGTTCAGAAGTTTGAGAACAAATCCAGTAGCACCAATAGCTACTAATCATTGTTATAGGAGTGATATTCATCTCTAATTTAGAATTTTGAGAAAACTTAAGTAAAATTTTAATTTTTCTGTTGTATTTATTCAGCTCTCAGTCTGTTCTGGTGATAGTGATGGGATAGCCTACCTTTTTTTTGGGGGGGGTATCGTTATAGTATTCCTGTGATTTTCTGAAAATAATCCACATACCTGTAAACAGCTGATTACATAACATTAGCTATCATTAAATTTTCTGGACTCCTCTTCCTCTTCTGAATCACCAGTGATGAAGGTAAGAAAAGCTTTACAAATGAGCTGTAATTATCACGACGCTCATTTACCATATTTAGCTGTGTATTATGGTGAGTTTTTTTTTGTACGTGTTTTCAGTAATTATCCTGTACCTGAGTTGTTGCGGGTCTATGTGCTGGAACATTCAGCGATACGGAGTTTTGGAATTCCCTCAGCCAATCTCCTGATGTTGTTCCATCAATTTATTAGTTTAGTAAATTACCTGTTTTCCTGAGTATTGCCATAGTATTCCTCTGATTTTCTGAAAATAATCCATGTAGGGGTCGTGGCTGTTTTAAAACTTCACCGCTTTAACAGGGCTTCTCTTCCTGACGCACACCGGAATGATAACATCGCGCTCTTGTTCTTTTCGTGTATTATTTATTTTCTAAATCAAAACAACAAAACATGACGTGAGGTGAGGTAAATAACTATACCGTTGCCCTGTTCCTCCGGCTGAGCATCTATAGATCATCCGTGACAGAGCTGGTAGCGGATCATAGCAGCACTTCACGGAGCCGGCTCTGATCAGTCAGCATATTAAAACTAATAACTTATTTGATTTCACTTTTCCCAAATTAAATATTTTAAACATGTGATAATTAACCAAGAAATAGCTCTAACACCGGTACCGGTAAACATGATATTTATTTCAGCACCTGATTAGTTACGTTAGCCCTAAACAAAAAAAAAGCTATGTTAGCCCCTATTGTCTCCGCAAAATGCGCTTAATAAGATGTTTAGTCAGGAAATATCTCATTCTAAGGTATGATTTAAACTATTTTCCATGGGTAATGGTAATTGGTAGTATTTCCACGCCTGGAAATGTTCGGTCTGATGTGAATTACTCGACTATAAGCCAACCCCCGATTTGCGTTGTGAAATTTGGTGAAAAAAACTCAGCTTATACTCGAGTATATACGGTAAATTCTCCCAAGTGTATCCACAGAGCACAAGATTGTACATGTTGTCCTTATGGTTGTGGAGTTATTACAAATTAAATTTGTGCATGCCTTTTTTAGATGTGAATTCCAAACAAGAGCTCAGAGTAGAAGGGGTTAATGTGTGACTAGATGTTTTAATACACTTTTCCTGGCTACACTATCATCATGGAATTCTCATTACCACAAATTTAAAATTACTGTTTCAGTATTGTAATGGCATTAAAATAAATTTACACAGATATAAAGTGTAAATGGTCGAATCAAGCTAATACAGAAAGAGGTAGGAAAAACAAAACAAAACAAAAAAAACAGCACTTTTAGCCAGATCAATATTGATCTTATATCAGCAGAAGCTGACCTCAGGCTGCGCAGTGGCTCATCTTATTGTTGCTATAATAATTATGTTGATGGAGGGGCTGACATGACAGTCTGATCAATGGGACATGACAACACACAGGGATGATGATAATGTGTGCAAGATGAAGCAGATTTATTACAAGTCTAGACACCTTTTCCAGTCAAATCTAATAATGACGGACACATGCACAAGCATGTCAGAATAAAGAGGGCCCAGAAGAGAAACTAGTTCACCTTTTGTATGTTTTGTAGTTGTGGAAAACTATTTAAAAGCTTCTCTGATATGGTGCAACTTATCATTTGGCAATGATGCTTTCACAAGAGCAAGAATGGCAAAGTGACTTTTGAAGAGGTTAAAAGTTGTAAGAAAAGGGGACTTTTGCAACAATAAGCAAGTACATTGTTTGCGTAAATTGAGTTGGATAGCATTTGATTTCAAAAAGTTCTCAAACTTTACAAAGGACATGAATTGCTCATTGCACGTCTTTCATTGTTTTCCTGCCTCGTTTATAGAGTGCAACACACATGCGCGCACACATACTTTCGTGCACTCCCACACTCACATTGCACCTTTAATTTCTGATGCCTAAAACATAGTGAGGACGGACTGTTTGTGCAATGCTGGAGGTAGAAGTGGAATGTAAATATCTACCTGCAACAGGTATCTATCCTTTCACTCGTGTAAATGTGTTCATGATGGGTGAACATGCTCAGGTCTCTTGAAAATTGATGATTCGACATGAAATTCAAATGATTTCATTACAATCAAATTTGGGGAGATGGACATAGAGGGCGAAAGAGACAAAGATGAAGAGAGAAAGATACAGATTGTACAATGTACAAGATGCCCCNACCCCGTCCTGTCTCCTATCACTCTCTCTCTCTCTGCCACTTACAGGAGAACCAACCAAGCATTTTTTCATTGAGGGCATGCGTACTTATGTAACGCAGCCTTGAACATAACGTTTGCTTCAACTCTTTTTAAGAGGAACTTGTCTGCTATCCCTGCTCTTTTCCTGCTCTTTGAGGACAGAATGAAAATGTTTCGGGTAAGTGGTTGACTTTTGGCAGCTAAAGTAAACCTAAGAATCTTCAAAACAGGCCTATGATAAGATTATGACTCTCTTTTAAACCTTAAGAACTCCCTGAAATATTCACTACAGGCAGCGAATGATCTGTATTTAATCGCTGTGATTTTGCAGGATGAAATCTCCTGGGAAAAATAAATGTGGGTGGCGGTCTGCACACCAGCTACACGTGCATAAAATTACAGCTAAGTCAAGAACATTTTCATTAAAATGTATGTAAATTGAAGTCTTGTTTTCAGAAACATGGTGCTTGTCGTTTGGGATGTTGGTATGAAGTGCTGGGAAAAGCAGTTTTTAAGTGGGGTGAGCTTTGATGGACACGAGGAGGCAGATGGAATAATGAGCTATGTCAGGTAAAATGTCTGCTGATTAGGGTCACAGTCTAATCTCTGGTTTCATTTTTGAATGAAAGTTACTGAAGACAGCCGATACTTGCTAAAAGCATTTAACAGAGAACAGTGTCAGAGTAAAAATACATATCTAAGTCCAGTAAAAATACATATCTAAGTCCTCTCTGCATTATGAATACGCCTCCCAGATCGCATCTCTTTAAATCCCAAAAGTTCCATAAATTCAGTGAAGGTCAGTGATTTGGACTCTACAGTCAGCGTCCCTGAGAATTCCCCATACTCGATGAATCTCTGATGTGCTGATTCTGTGCTTCAAATGTCCGGTCATCTTAAAGTAAGAGCATAAATGATTAATGTAATCTTTTATTGCATGATGTAATTCTGATGCAATTTATTTTCACATGCTAAATGATTAACCAAGGGTAACATGATGAGGATACTTAAATCTGGAGTTGTGGCAGTAGGGTACAGGGAACAAGATACTTTTTTTTAAGGGGTCAGAACTGCTGCAACCAGCATCTTGGGAGTTGTAACTGTAATGTTCTCGTAGTCGGACACAATTAAACAGCAAGCCAAACTCCATTCAAAGAATATGGGGGTCAGGATTGGCTTCCAAGTGCCTTGTGTTTTATTGCTTAAGCACCTGTATGCAAATGAAACAGTGAAACTGAAAAGAAAGAAAAAAAAAACACTAATACTAAAGCAAATTAAATTAGCATACTGATGTACAAATTCTGAACCCTTTTTAACTACAACAATCAACAACATATGAAATATGAAATTAGCTATGCACTAAGGTGTAAGTAACAAATTATATTTACTCTTGTTACTGTAACAAAGTCGTTTTTTTCCCTGTATTTGTACTTTTTTGAGTAACTTTTTTTAAACAGTAGTTTTACTTTTACTTAATTTAATTACAAGTGTAGCCCTTCTATCGATGATTTAAGGGATGGGCCCTCAGCTTGTTTGTATATTCAACTTATCGATTGTTACTCTGATTTTACTCAGTGTGTATATCTTGGGTCACCCAAAATAACCTTAGCTCTCAAATACAGAAGATATGACACTAAAATTAGTGATCTAACCCTTTAAAAATAATATAGAATCACTACAAATCAGGCAATCTTTAGTGCAAACAACCAAATATCACACTTTACTCAGTTTTCTGATAAAATAAATAAAAAAATTCTGAACAGATTAAAATAAAATATACAAATTAAAGAAGAAACACAGAAACACTTCAAGTGTTTTTTCTCCTCTTCACACAAATAAGAAAAGTATTTTCTTCACGAACTAAAACAATGTGTTCTTTTTCAACACTTCTCTTATCCGATTGTCTCATTTTCCACCACTATATGGGAAAAACACACCCTTATAAGCTGGCAAAAATAAAACATAAAATAAAACGTTGCAGGCCTGATTCACCACTTGGAGAATAGTACCTTCTTTCCACAATGTTCTGTCTGTCCAAGAGTCCTACCTGTCCCCAGTTTCAGCAGGAAAGACAGATGAAGAAACGAGCGGATCCACGTAGAAGGCAATTTCAATTATCCCTCATTGCCAGAGGAACTCTGACCATTCCCAGTAGCCCAGAGCGCTATCTGGTTCATGTCCTTTGTTTCCAGATCGAAAACAGTCCAAAAGAATCCACTT
Organism: Lucifuga dentata; assembly: GCA_014773175.1. Classification (NCBI taxonomy): domain Eukaryota; kingdom Metazoa; phylum Chordata; class Actinopteri; order Ophidiiformes; family Bythitidae; genus Lucifuga; species Lucifuga dentata. The sequence goes on from VXCM01000783.1 coordinate 8,027, forward strand.
TGTCCAGCTGGGTTAGCGAAACAACGGCGGATAGTCCTCCTCACGAAGCTAATCAGTTCCCTCTCACTTAGCTAGCAAGTGGAGCTAACGCACTTTAACCAGGATGCAACAAACTTCGGGTTGAAAGTTTGTCAGTCGCTCCCTAAAACGTACAGCGTCTATGTTTTTACAGATTGTCTCTCTGACAGTCCAAAACACATGAAAAACAACAANCGTACAGCGTCTATGTTTTTACAGATTGTCTCTCTGACAGTCCAAAACACATGAAAAACAACAATAAGAAGAAAAAACCAGTAACGGCTAACTTTCTCTCAGTCTCTTTAGCTCTTTCTCTCTGCTCACGTCTCTTCTCTGACCACGCCCCCATCTGCATTCTCACGAATTAACCAATAGGACAAGTGAAACATATCATCAGACTCACTGTTTTAAAGGACTATTCCGCCAAATATTAGCTTTTAAACAAATGAATATAATGAATACCTACAAGTGTTTTTAACATTTCAACAGTAAACATTCACAAAGTGACATAAAATATGAAATAACAGTATTTTAGCCACATTTCAAATATGAATTCTTATTTATTTAACTGAATCATTTACCACACTTAACCATATTTATTAATTCAGTTTTACCTACTTATTCATTTTTCACCTGGGTTACACAAGTATTGTACTTCGGTACATTTTGGTACATTTTAATTGACATCCGTTACAGAGTAAAAAAAAAAAAAAAAAAAAAAAAGAACCAAAACAAAAATATCAGAGACGTTAGGCTCGTTCGAGATGAACTACGCCTCTCCTGGAAAACAGACGAGAGCAGGTGGCAGCAGCAGGGGGAGGAGCTAAACGTCAGCTGTCAAGTCGGACACTACCTGTTGTTCACGGATCACGTGCGGACAGTGGCTGAAGATATAGCCTATGAGATTCATAGGAGATTATGGAATTCATGAAAATTTAGATAAGATCTAAATTTTGATAACACAGGACACAGAACACTTAAAATAATAATAATAATAATAATAATAATAATAATAATAATAATAATAATAATTTAATAAACTAAATGTATAAAGCACTGTTGTATAAGAAGTCTTAGTTATATTGTAATAGTAATCCATCCAACTTAGTCAACAATTATTGTATGATGTTCTGTGTGATAGGCCTACTGTAGACCTTAGGGTATTCATTTGTCATATGTTTACATACTGTGTTATTCATGACAGCTTCTAAATCCATGTAGAACATTCATGTCATGTTCAATTTGACCAATAGTCAAAATGTTCTCACCTCTACATAGGCTACAAATAATTGGTTTTCATTCACTGACATTCTAGATGTAATTATACTCAGTTCTTTGCAAAATGTTATTCTAATAACAATAAAATCTCTCTTGTTACCAAAGGAATTTGTGTCTCATCACACTATTTAAAAGTATTTAAGGTTCTGTTATTGTGTCTGGCATTTTGGAAATAAATACTTTCTGCCTCGCTGGCTGGAAAAAGTTGCCATCACCATGTATTCTGTTAACAGAATAAACCTTCAAAATCAGACAAATAAAATCAGAATCTGTCCATTGTTTTTTCTTTTTTTTATTCTTTCATCATAAATTATACAAAACACTGTAAGCAATAGCAAGAAAACAATCAACAGAATCTCTCCAATTCAAAAAAATGAAAAGTTTCTATAAAAAGTCATACTATTGTGTCAACGTCTAAACCAATCAGCTGTTAGATCAGGTGAGAGCCAGACATTTCCCATCGTGCCCTGAGGCCTTGCAGTTGGTGGAGAGCAACTGCGGCGCCTGGCTCCAAAGTCTGCAGCTGCCTTGATCTCACGAGGTTATCGTTGCCTACGTTTGACTGATGTCAGAGCAAGTCGGGATCAAGTCGGACAGAAATCTAACCGGCATGCATTGTGCGCCGATCGCCGGTGATTGATTCTACGCAGGCCTGGCTCATCTCAAATGAACCTATTAAAAAGCGTGGAGTGGCTGCAGTTCCTCCTCCCTTCCTGCAGCCAGGCTCGCGCTGAGNAAATGAACCTATTAAAAAGCGTGGAGTGGCTGCAGTTCCTCCTCCCTGCCTGCAGCCAGGCTCGCGCTGAGGTGCAAAGACACTGTATGCTGGAGATGGAGAGAACACACTCAGAGGACCAGAAACCTGAATTTAAAGAAGACAATTCCTGGCCGCATTTAAGCGACCAGATTTGCTTCATAAAAAAAAAAAAAAAANTAAAAAAAAAAAAAAAGAACACAGCTACATCATACAGTACAAAATTTGTTTGCCGAAAACCGTGGAATTAGTGGTTTATCAGAACTCGGCATCAAACCTGCGCCAGCAAGCGGAGGTAAGCTAGCTAACTTTATCCTGTTAATTATTCTATTCACTAGCTTTGCTGACGTCTGTATCTAAAATAATATGTTTTACTTGTTTCTGGGTTGCAGTTTTGCTAGTTAGTGAAAAAATGCACCGTTAATGTTGATTAAGCTCCTTAATAGAGTAATACAACTTTTTTCCTACCTTCCAGATTGCTATGTGTTTCAGTTCATTCCAGTTCACTATAAAAAAACAAATTGTAGAGACTTGAAACATGCTTGAGACACATAATCCATCACAGCAAATAAGATGTTCTATTTTTTTTTTTTTTTTTTTTTTTGTTTGTTTTTTTTTTAATCAAAGTAACTTAACCGATCCAACATGGAATTGCACAGAAGACAATGTAAGCCTCCGCCAGGAAATGCAGTCCCAGGAGAGGGTGGACTTTAGCCAGAATTAAAACGAGTGTGCCTTTTACAATGTGTATAAGTGCAAACAGGCAAAACATTGAATTTTAAGGTGGATTTATCACCTGAACATTTGATTTTGAAAAATTAGGGGATTTGAAAAAATAACAGAAAAATCTAAAATAGAGTTTTATGTTTTGGGAAATTGGTTGTCAGTAATGTTTTCATGTATGCAGGCTGTATATATTGGGCTCAAACATGCAAGATTGTTATAGTCCTTTAATTTGTCTACTGTATATCCATCCATATCTGCCTACCATACAGTTGAAGTTTATGTGTTCTTATTTTTCATTAAAATTGTTTAAAATGTATGTATTTTTTGCACTTTTTGGTAGCGTATAAAATGTAACTCAGTAACTTTTTACTCAGAGTACATTTGAAACAAAATACTTTTTACTTTTATTGAAGTAAATTTTTACATTTTACTTGAGTAAAATTTTGTCAAAGTAACAATATTTTTGAGTACAATATTTTATTACTCTTTACGCCTCTGGCGATTAAATATAGCCAAAATTATTTCAAAATATGCAATAAAAACAGCTTGCTAATAACATTGTATAGTTTACTATAAAGGCAACTAAACTCCAGTAATCTAAAAGTAATACTTAAGGGCGATGCTTTCATAGGCATTAACAAAAGTAGGAGTAGGCAGTGTAGCCAACATGTGCTTCAGCTAAAATGTGACCTTATATTGAAACAAAATGGCTGATTTCCTTCTCTAACACAAAATCAGATATCAAAATAAAAGCCTAATTTTCAAACTAAAACCAGAACAAAAACATTGACGAATGTTTGTTGTTATGCTGCATTCGACAGACCTCGGAAGTCGAATTTTTCCCAGTAGTAAGTTCCAACTTCCAACCTCAAACCATTCCAGCCAAATGTAATCAAAAAAGCATAACTGCACACCAATAAATACTGTACAATTAATTAAACTTCGAAATAAATGCTAACTAAAATAAAGTTAGATCACAGGACTGTTTGGTTGTGTTGGTTTACAATGATATTAATCAAAGTGGGTGTTAAACTTTGTGCAGAGAAGTAATATTATGAAATTTTACTCTTACATATCAATGGCAAACAGGTATTATACAAAATAGGTAGTTAACTTGGTGATATATTCCAACCCTTTTTCTTTCAATTTCACGCAAGAAAAAATACTTTATTTGCCTTTTAGCTGATCATTTCCATTCACAAAGCTCGCTTCCATGGGCGCTGCCATGTTGAGTGAGTCATATTCGGTAAGTCAGGGTAGATAAATTTGTCCAGGTTTCCCAGCCGGAGCTCTGACTTCAAGTGCCGTTCCAATGCATTTTTCCAAGTAAGAAGTCAGAAAAATCTGAGTTCCGAGGTCTCTTGAACGCAGCATTAGTTATGTCAAAAGTAGAGGCCATAAGACCTGCTAAGGTTACAACAGTGCTGGGCAATTTACAAAGTTTCAAAGAGATTTAATCATGAGGTCCATATTTGCAGTGTTAATTTCTAAGAGGATGGACGACACAGTGGCAGAAGTCCCAGGCACCATTTGATCTAACATTGCCTTGACATGGATGCCAAGATTAGTGCTAGTAGAGCCTCTGTGATGTTTTTGAAAAATGATCTGTGGTGTAATCGGATAAACTGCAACATAGAACATTTCCAGTATACTGTCACTTGGCCATAGTATTGAGCTCTATATCTGTGAAGGTCTCTTCCTCTGACAAAGAGTCATATTTTCCCAGCCAAAGATAGCAAAATGATGTGAGTGAAGAGCCAGGAGGTACAGAGCAAAAACACATGAACTAATACAGCACAGGTCAATGCGTTGAAGTTTTGCAGGGCAACACTATCTGTCACCCTGTAATATATTTGCAGATTGTTTCATCTCCTGGCATAGAAATATTTATAACTCTCCATCACTGTAGTAACACCTAACAAGTAACTTGTTTGCACATTACAATTAAAATCTAGGTTTACTTTACTAAAAGTTTGATAACTCATGGCACAAAAATCTTTATTCATGCTGAAAGAAGGGTGATTTCACAGCAGGATAATGAGATACAAAGAGGACAGGTGAGTTGAATATAAATTAATGTAAAGTATTTTTGCCAGTTGCTCCTTTTTTTTAGTTCATTAGTGTGCAAATATTATGAGGTGTTATAAATTATGACCAATCAACTTCTCTTGTCCCCTATAAAAGCAGTGCAGACATAAACTGATTACAAGACAAGTTCTCAAAAGAAGAAGCCCATATTCTTCATACAGTCTGGATACTGTGTGTTTCCTCATGTCTTTCAAGGACTCTTTACTGTATTTGTATTTTTGATTATTATTTATAGGGACACAAATATTCAAACTGGAACAGTCATAAACCCCCTTGGAAAACTTTGAAGCAATTTATTTTGGTGCAAGAGTTTATATTTCTGCCAACAAATACAATGTCCATTCTCAACTGAATATTCATGAGAATTTTATGTATTAGACAATTTGGGTAAATGTTAAGATTAAAATTGGAGATTATAAATCAAACTGCCAAAGCACAGAATATTTGTTTTTACACTGGATAAAACATGAGCAATAATTTCAACACTTCTGAGGATTTTTTTTTTTTTTTTTTTTNTTTTTTTTTTTTTTTTTTTACATTTTCAGGAGCACTCTGCAGCTCTGCTCTTTTATATTCATACTACAGCAGCAACACGCTAAAACAGATTGCATGCTTATATTCATGTGGTTAAGGTCAGCAGCTCCATTCATGCAGCTGGTAAATCTAATGTTACAGCCGGGCTATAAGCACCTTTTCAATTATTCAGGTCATATGTGTTCACTATCCACCTGATGCCCATTCTAGTGGAAAACCAGTTTTCTGCACTAAGTTAAAGAGGTCCAGGGTTAATGACAGAAGATGTTAAAATCTGTTATTAGACAAAATATGAAGGTTTTAACTTGTCAGACACCATTGGGGTTTTCCTTTTCAACCCACTCAACCAAAGAAAGCAGCTTAAAATCAGCCAGCATAAATAATCTTAAAATTGACATAATTTCCTAACCACAATTCTGGACGATTACGTGTATTTTACCAAAGTACAAAGATTTGCCACTTAGCGAAAAGACAGAACTTTTTTTCTGTCTTTGTGAGGATCATAATGAAACAATATGGTGTTTTTTAAACAGCTTGTAGAACACATTTGATAAATCACGAGTTCCTTTTGTAGTTTGGCTAAAACACAGAATTAGTGTTAATTTAGCTACAGCTGATAAAATCCACTAGTAACACCTGTTATGTCAACTGATGAAATCACTACTGATCTGCTAAAAACAGCAAGCCTGCATCCTCAGTAGCATACTTGACATGTTTAGTAGCTCTGATGTTCCTCTCTTAATTAAAAGGTATTTCACTTTTTACTTTTTTTTTTTTTTTTTTTTTTTTTTTTTGTCTGTCAACCAACTGCAGGCAAAGAGATGATTTAATTTCCAGCTGGCACATCTGTTTTCAGCCAGGTTGATACAAAGGTTTAGCTGGGAACTGAAATTAGTCAGGCTCTCTCAGCCTTCATCATCCATGCTGCAATCTCTATGCCCTCTTTTCTCTTTTGTCTGCTGGGTTCTTTCCTCCAAAGCAACCTTTCCCACTCTTGTTATTTATGTCTCATCTGCTGCTTACATGTATTTTGCTGCCATTGTTGCATAATGAGAGATCTTATTCAGACACTGCCATTCAAACCACTGCCATTCTCATTTGCGGTACACACATCCTTCCTCTCACAGCTAATGTCATGTACAACAACCAGACAAAATTCCCAACACCGTTCAAATTAGAAAGAAAGATAGATTTTTTTTTTTTAACTCATTTGTGTGGATTTNTTCCCAACACCGTTCAAATTAGAAAGAAAGATAGATTTTTTTTTTTTAACTCATTTGTGTGGATTTCAATTACATCGAGTGGTGCTTGGAAAAACAGTCAGGTTGACAAGCTGATTTAAAAAGAATCCACTGTCTCTGTCAAAATGATTTTTCAGCTCCAATTCTAATGAATTGTGTGACTTATCTGTCTGCTACCAAATCTGGGTCTAATATATGGATCCTGACACACGTGTACTGGGTGACAGACATGCTGATTCCAAAGTGTATATTTATTTAATGTATTATGTGTCTCTGTCGTATTCTGCAAACAATTTGAGTTAATCATACATAGCAGTGATTGTAGGGTTGTGTGAGCATGAATCTAAGCATATATGTGGAGGTGGCATACTATTATACTGCAAATAAAACTAATCTCCAGTTTTTACCGGAAGGTTTGGATCTATAACCAGAACCTTCTTTTCTGCTTTCATGCAGACACTGAAGCACCCAACCATAACAGAAATGCAGCAGGAGATGTGCAGGCCACTGAGAATGAATGTCAATAAGGACACACTATGAGACTTATTTAACCTTCTAGAGTAAAACTAAAGCACGACTAAAGTTTCAAGCATCAGTCTACATTTACCCACTGGGCACTTTAGACCTATGAACTCTATATAAGTAAAATATTTACTTTGTGACTGAAATCGATACATGTGATGGTCTGGAAATCAATGATGGTAGTATAATGATTTCATCGGGAGTGCAGTGAGCTGAATATCTCAGTGATTTCACTGCATAATGCTTCAGTAAGCCTCAGGAATAGTAGTGAGCCATCCCAACTGTGGGTAGACATGGCTACAGTCATGGCTGACTGTATTATATACTTAGTCTGACTTTGGATATACAGTAGGTGCATTTCCTTCCAAATGTTTTGCATTGTTTATGCGCATTTCTGAATCTTCAATTAAGGAAAATGCAAATTGGTGCGCGTTTCCATCAACTACGCTATGCAAATTAGCTCAGACGGTGATTTAATTCTACGTAAACACATGCCGACAGCAAAACACACACAAGACCATGTAGAGCTTAAATGCAACCCTTGGTGTGGGAAGAATACTTATTACAGTCCTTAAGCAGTTACACATGGCCTTATTAAATGCAGCCAAGAGACGGCAGGGAGTGAATGCAATGGCCCATTTTACGAGGGCTGAAATGGCAACTTTTGCGATCTGACACCAACCACTGTACACCTGGGAGCACAGGTGCTCATAGCAGTCCTGGACGATCATTTAGATGGATTTCACAGAGCAGCTTTGGATTAAGCATTTTCATGTCCAGAGCCACCTTTGATGAGTGGCATTTATGAAATTTATGTTGCTTTCATGAATTAAATCCAATCCACTCCTCGTCTGCCCACACGCACTGCAGCATCTCTTCATTAGCCATGTTTGTTGTGATTCATCTGATCATCTGATTACTTTAAAGTTATCTGTGATGCTTTGTGATACAGTTACAAAGATATTCAAGTCTTGAGATGGTTCCAGGTTTATTTTGGTTGGTTATCAAAAACAATATGCATACATTAGTAGAAGCCCATTCCAACTTACCTCATTGCTAATAGCAGAGTTTCTCCCTCCAGATGGGCTTTACAGATGTTTTGTTGAGGAGTCTACAGATGCTTCCCCAGTGCACAACAGTGCAGCAGGAAGACATTAACGTCTCTAATTGTCATACATGCCTTAATACTCAAAATTATATTAAGTCTGCTCATTAGCAGATAATTAGGGTAATCATCCATTTGCTTCAGCTTGAAGGGGTTGAGATAAGTTTTAGTGAATGTTACAATGGAAGCAAAACTATAGTTAAAGCAATGTATTGACCATTAACTCTACAGTAAGTTCAGATTGCAACTTCACAGCCTCTCACCTTAAGTCCATTCAGCCTCTGTAAAGACAAATAGTCTGACTTTTCAAGCCAGCATACCAGCCATCAACAAGGTTGTCAGCTGAAATAAGTTTCCCAACAAGAAGCTTTGGTGGCCTTTGACATGTTTCGGGGTTTCCATGAGTATTAGGGCCTACATTGTTAGTGTCAATACAGAGTCAATGCGTTATTCTCTTTCTAGCAAGTATATGTACTATATATCTATCCAGTTTTTACTAAACTGTTGCTTTTTGCCCGCCTGGTCTTCTGTTCCTCACCTCCGTTCATCAGCCTGATTCATTTCAGGTTTGGACGCTGTCACCAATTAGCACCAATCAAGCATGGATTTAAACCCCAGTCTCACACTCACCCTTTGCCAGATTGTTCTTTGCCATCTCCGATGCGAGACATTCCAGCGTTCATTTGTGGACTGACCTTCTGTTACCGACTCGGCCTGTTTTGGACTATTCTGCTCGTCGCCCCCCTGGTCACCACCTCTGCCTTCTGTCCCCGACTCCGATTCCAGTCTCTGCGTTTGGACTCTTTGTTTGACTGTGTTAGTGTAGGCACTTTGTCCTGCCAGTTTTTCTGCCTGCCTCTGTGTTGGACTGAGAGCTCTATTAAAGAACTTTACTTGTCGGAGTTGTACTGTGTGCTGCATTTGGGTCCAAACCCCACCCGTCACAAATTTGAAGGACAATACTGGCGATTTAGCATGTTTGATTTCAAAGTATGCAACCTACATACATGTTACATGATCATTGTTATTTAAACCCCTTTTACACCTTGTATTAAAATGCAATCTGTGTATCAGCATACATTATCTGGTGAGTTCAAGCTTCATTCAAGAGATGAGCCTCATCCATTTCTAAAAAGGAAATGATTTTTTTGCATTGGCTGTCACTGTCAACGTTCCAGTTTCATGTATTCATTTGCAGAAAGTCGCAATTCCCAACACAAATTAACTTTATTAATGAGAGCCTGGAAGAAAGGTAGGGTGATATTTTCAACTTGTGGGCAGATTTTATCTCACACGTGCAGCCCAGCTGTACAGGTTTGTACAGGTTCCATTTACACCTGGAAAGTTGTGATCAAGGGTGACACAGTGGTTTGGTGGTAAGTACTTCCTGCTGAGAGTACACCTCCACGCAGTAAGGTCCTGGGTTTGAATCCAACTGGGGTCTTTCTGCATGGAGTTTCATGTCCTCCCAGTGTATGTGTGTCCAAAGACATGCAGGTTAGGTGAGTTGCCTGTACTGTAAATGTGAGCATGAGTGAGGTTGTCCGTCTCTATAGCTGCTTCCCGAAGGGTTTCCCTCATCTCCTCCCCTCCATTCCTACCTGAAAGTGTAAGGGACAGGATGGGAGGAGAGGAGGGGAGGGGAGGAAAGGAGTCTGCCAGGCAGGAGTTCACCCGACTTTGTGTTTGCTGATGAGCATCAATGAGCTGGTAGGGGGGAGTAGACACAATTATGTCACAACAAAGTATAAAAAATAAGATACATGCATGTATCCTCCGTGGGAAGAGACATTTGCAGGAGAAAAGAAAGCTCCTCTTTTCATTTCCTACAGTTTTGGGACAGCAGAGGAGTGGAGGAGATGACTGGTTTCTGCAGAGGAGAGGAGAGGAGGATGCAGTGGAAGTTGGGAGGAAACATTTTTGTGCATTTGGGACGCACCTTGCATGTTTTCTGTAACAGACTAGCGACCTGAGTTGTAGCTTATTTCACCCAGTGACTGCTGAGTTATACTCCAGATCCCCACAACCCTGCCCAGGGTCTGGCAGATCTGATTGGATTTTGATTGCAATGTGTTCTACGCACATTTACACTTGCTATTTTTCTTTGTATGAATAACATATCTAGATACACATCACATGTTAATTCAAGGTGAAAAATTGGGCATTATGTGTCTCCTGCTTCTTGACAGTATTTTCATTTTCTTTATGGACATTACTTATTTTATGGTGTTGGTCTCATTAGCACCACACATCTTGGTTTTGTTTTTCTGTTCATAGGTGTTGATAATGGTGTTCCTGTAGCTAGCTGAATTTCTCTCCAAGTGATAATGGAAATTAGCATGAACCTTGTCATTCTGTCTTGTTAATTAATATAAATCTGCTGAATAAAAGAATCTCAGAAACCAATGAGTCCCACGCAACTCTCACTCAGTTAAACAAGAAAATTGTTAATTATACTTCATCCAATCAAATTACTCTGAGTGCTGCAGCCATTAGATCTGACTATTTGAATTACATTAGTACAAAAGACTGAAGCCTTAAGGATATATATTTTCTTGATCTGTCATCCAACAAATCCCCCCCTCCCCCAAGACAATTTCATATATGAAACACTGTATGGACATGGAAGGTAAGTATGAGTGATTGCTGAAAGATAACACAAGGCAGAAGCACCTGAATCTCTCACTTTTCTAAAAAAAAAAAAAAAAAAAANAAAAAAAAAAAAAAAAAAAGTTAATTAAATACAGAAAAGAAAGAATGGAAACATAAAATTAGAGGTAGACAGGTAGAAGTGAATGGGGGAATATAACAAGGAAAAGGCTGATATGAAAGCCAAACTCTTGTTAAATCAGTTCAGGATGTTAAAACAGTGTTTCTATAGGTAAAGTCTCTCCAGCAGAATGTGTCTGACTCCCCCAGCACTTTCAGTCTGCAAAGAGTAAAGGTCAGCCCTCCTCCCTGCTACAAGCAGCCAGCATGTTTCCTGACAGCCAAGACAAGAGCAGACACTCCATGCTTTACATGACTGCTACACTCAGAGCCCCAGTAGACTTTAAAAGCTGATGAAGCACTGAAAGAACCGTCCACTGAACACATCCTGTAATACTGCGTAAAAGGAGAAGAACAGTCATGAATCACCTGTTAGTACAGGCGGCAGTGAAAGATGCTCACAATCCATGGAGACAAGAGCTGGCATAGGCTATTGTTATGCGATAAGAAGGCAAAGAACATGAATTGGAAGGAAGCTAGAGCATTTTCTCTGTTCATCTGACAGCTATAGAGTTTACACGTTGCAGAGGAAGCAGTGAATGAACCAAAACAAAAATCGACCTTTGACACAACCAGTCATGTAATAGTTGGAACCATTACATCTGGGGTAAAGCAACAGAAGTAGAAAAGACACAGATAAACCACCTTGAGCGCCCTAAAGAACACAGAAACAGCATGAATCACCACCTCTTTAGCCTTCCAAGACATCTTTTTGACCCAAAAAAGATGTAGAACACAAAGTAGAACTTTGTGTTCTTCACACAAAGTTCTACTTTGTGTGAAGAACACTGACATCTGTACCACACCTCTCTACCGGTACTATGTTTTCATTGCTTCCGCATGTTCACAAATCGAGGTGTGTCTATTCTAGGATTGAGCTGGAGTTTGTGGTTGATGATTCTGAGATCAGTGCTGGGATGTGTGTATGTGTGTGTGTGTGTGTGTGTGTTTGTGTGTCTGTGTGCGTTTTGCACAACCCATAAAGCTCTGTTTCCTGAAGAGCCCAACTGGGTGGAATTAATGTTGGAGCATTTGATGGAGTAAAAGGCCTATCAGTCACACAGCACAAAGCAGCAGGGAGAACAACTGGAACAGAGGGTTGACTCCAGTTCAAGTAGAGGAAATTGCTTTGGCACAAAGACCAGAATAGATAGTTGGTATTTGTGTGTCCTTGTGTGTGTGCGTGTGTGTTTTGAAGATATGAGATACTTGGTGCCACTGGACTCCCTACAGCCAATATGTTTTGACATAGCCTGTCAGCAGGCCAATTTAGAGCTAATTAATGTCAGATTAAAGTGTGGCTGTGCAGCAATCTTACTAAAAGTGTTGGGTGAATAAATTACATCTGCTTCACAGATGGCATTAGAGAACGGATCATTGGTTGTGGGTAAAGAAAGGACTGAAATTAGTAAGACACACGAGACAAATTTCAGAATATTAAGTACTTTCCGTTAAAGAGCTATTCTGCTACAACTTTTAGATGTAACTGGTTCCAATACTGTTTGCTTGTCTGTACAACAGATCTGTTTATGTTGTTACGTATTCATAATTTTAACAATAATGCCCATGCATTCATCTAAGTGCAGCTGTGGTTCCATTTGAACTGCTGTCATGTTCAAGAACAGTTGCACACTATTTGATTTTAAAATGTAGCCAGATTTGAAGCACAGTCTTCATATTATCACCCAAAACCCCACTGTCATCATTTCTACACTTTTTCATTCTTTTTTTTTTTTTTTTTTTNTTTTTTTTTTTTTTTTTATTTGTATTCAAAGTAGCAGAATGATGCAATGTGAAATGAAAAGGCCTCACTAACAGTGGCAGAACCAAATAATTTTCTTAGGGGTGGCCAGGCTGAGACCAGTGTTCTCTTCAGGGTGGCACCTTAATTGGTGTTTTGTTCAGGTTTTTTCTATGTGTTGCAGTGTTGTAGGCCAAATATGACCTTTTTCAGTCACTCACTCAGGCATCAATGACTGCATAATGAGCCCCAACACACCATTAGGCATGTGTTGTTTTTAAACAGTTCATCAGAGTTTAGAGGATGCTTACATTTAGCTAAAATCAGGGTGTATTGTCTAAAACTAGTCTAGTCAGCAGAAATAACGGTAATTGATTATCCTCTTTGAAAGAAACATAGACAAACTTGAAGCAAAAAGGAAAATGGGAACTTCTGAACATACATTAAGTCGGTGCTGTGCAGAGCAAAATCTTTGTGTCTCTTCTTAAACTTGTAAAAAGTCATCTGAAGCCATGAGCACACATGAAGCTCCAAGCTCAGCTACTGTTTCTCCACACACATGCTTCCGGCTGAGCTCCGTGCTTAACGAGCTCAGCTGGGAGCTTCACGTGTGTGCATGGCTTAAGATGGTCTGCACAAAGCATGGAAAACCTCGCTAACTAACTTTACTATTTCACACATTGCATATGCTAACCTATCCTTCATTTCATGGAACAATTAAAAAACGTCAATTAATTAAGTTAATAAACGTCTAGTTTTACAAACATACCTGTAATTGTCTTCTTAATTTCCTGAAAGCTGGGCTGTCTGTGATGAACTGGCTGTAAGATGGGAGAGGGGAAGAGCAGCAGATCACATGGATGTCTACTCAGCTATATAGAGTCCTGAGGGCTGCGGCAGCAGGGCAGAAATGGTAGAAATGGTTCCGTGCAATAATAAATATTCAAATAAATTAAAAAATGAGTGACCTGAAAGTGGATACTGTGTGTGGTGGCCACTGGGGTGACCAGGCTTTAGTCTATGGTGGTGGCCATGGCCACTATGAGCCACCCCTGGCTCCGCCACTGCTCACTAGCCCTGATCTTCCAACACAACCCATGTATTTAACATGTTAATTAAAATAGTCCAATGAGAGCATGAAGTCTTTCACATGTACTCTTTGTTTCCTCTTCAGTTTAACATCTACGAGCCACCTGTAAAGCCCACTTAAGCCCACTTCATCTCAATAATTTCTAAAAGTATGGTTCGCATTTGAAGTCCATACAGCGCACATTTGAATACAGAGTACACAGTCAACTATTTGGGGAACAACTGACATGCAAAGCATTTTAGCTGTATGGACAGAAACAAATGCATGGTATGGAAAAAGCATTTTCCATACAGCAAAGCATTTTAGCATTCTAGCTAGACAAAAGGTGAGTGATTTTTACACTGTTGCCTCGGGTCTCAAGGGATTTCTGGGAAATTCAAGCTCTGAAATCTTCACTTGAGATAAATTTGTCACCCTGAAACAACACAGTAAAACACCTGATATGAAAAAAAGTGTCTAAAAAATAGATAGATAGATAGATAGATAGATAGATAGATAGATAGATAGATAGATAGATAGATAGATAGATTTCATACAGATGTCCATCAGAATTCAGTGGGAAAGTAATTTCCATAAACATATGAAATTGTAATTATACTTGTTTTATGGGGAAATAGAGATGTTACAGTTACACTGCCCCATTTCTCTCATTCTTGCTCATCCTCCACAAACTAATTACCAGGAATGGCAGTCTCATTTTTTTCATTTACTTTTTCTCACAAAAGATAATCTGAATGCAGCAGAATGGCTGTAACAAACAAGACACACAATTTCAGTGACAGTTGGGGTTAAGTAATGAAGCTGTGATTTATTTTTGTCTCACTGAGGAGAAAAAGTGATAGGAAGAGAGGAGAGGAAAGAAAAAAGTGCAAGTGGAAAGACAGAGTATACAAGATAAAAAAAAAAAAAGACAAGCATTAAATTGAACTGTTCCAATGCAACATCAACCTTTATTAAAATTAATATATTGCTTGTACTGCCAATGTATCAACAACAAAGTAAAAAGATATCTAGCATCACTGGAAGGACTTGTTAAAAACCCTAATACTGGAAAGCAAGGAATAATGAGCAGGCAATGGGTCATATGCAATCAGGTGCAATGAGGAGCAGCTGGCAGGTGATTCCAGAGCTTTGAAATACCTGGTGGAGGAGGTTCACACTTTTTACCAGCAGTACATCACAAGATTGTATTTGAGGGTTGTTTGCTGTGTAAATGTAAGTTTACTCCTTTCCATCTCTGTTAATGGTCGGTGATTTATTACAGTTATTAATTACAAGTACAGGTATTGATTGCATTTTCTTTATCTTTGATTTACTGTGATTTAAATGTAGTGTTGGGAGATATCTGATGTATATTCATTTGTTTCCTCTGTAGGGAAATATATATACTTATACCCACCAAACAATCCATGTTAAAATAATAAATTCTTTCAAACGGACAAATCCCTAACATGCCAAGCACTCCTATTATGTTGGTGAACTACCAGAAGCCTTTGCCATAACCCATATCTTTATGAAGATATTTAATAAACTAGTAAATACTACTTGCACATCAGTCAAAAACAAGCAAACCAATCAAACACAACCGTTCAGACACTAGGAATACTTCTGAAAAAAGTTACTGCCACTAACATAAACAATTACTATCAATTACATTGAACTATTTTTGAAAAGTCAAACCATTCCTATTTTTCATATCAGGTGTTTTACTGTGTTGTTTCAGGGTGACAATAAATTTATCTCAAGTGAAGATTTCTGAGCTTGAAATTCCCAGAGATCCCTTGAGACCTGAGGCAACAATGCAAAAATCACTCACCCTCTGTCTCTGTGTGGCAAGTCATTGTAGTCTATGACTGTTCAGTTGAAATTTAAAAAAAAACAAAAAAACAGTGAAGCCCAAATCTACTGAGACCTATTGACTTTGTATGCTATTCTCAAGTCAGTTTATAGGTCATATATGGCAGAGTAGGCAGAAATGTATGGATCCACTCAGCAACTTTACATGCACTGACCTTGTAAGAAAAAGTCAATGCTGAAAACTTTTCTTATGTCGACTAATATGGTTTCTGATAACTGCCACGTAACATCACTGAACCAAATTCAAGGGGCTACCAGCAGTGTTTTTGTATGTGTGCTGAACCCTCAGGTAGGAGAGAATGTATTTTTGCAATTTAGATAGATAGATAGATAGATAGATAGATAGATNACCCTCAGGTAGGAGAGAATGTATTTTTGCAATTTAGATAGATAGATAGATAGATAGATAGATAGATAGATCCAACTCCTATTCTGGTTGGCAAGACAAAGCAGGACATTACAAATCATGAGAGAGACTGATGCAAATGAACAGATATGTCCAACTACTGACTAATAACCTGTCTCTGGATAACATTACATGCCAGGCATGCTAGGCCCTAAACTGAATGGATATTTGTGTCAAGAAGCTCAGAGGGGGTTTGGAAATGACATGAAAGGCTCAAAGTAGCAGCTACTGGTTGATCGAGCAGTCATCCGAGACCGTAACATCGGCCAACCAACATTGGCTGCTTCATAATGTGGTAACAGACAAGGGACAGAAAATGGCAGCTGTGATTTATGTGGCAGTCTAATGTGACAGCAACAAAAAGGAGAAGAAATATGAGAAGCTGGATAAAATATCAGGAGCCAAGCCAAAAGTTAAGGGGTCTTCAATTGAGTTCAGAAACTAAATCCAAGATCTCAGTCAAAAAAAAAAAAAAAAAAAAAAANTTTTTTTTTTTCTTTTTTTTTCTGTGTTTTTGTTCATCCATCCATCCATTTTCTCCTGCTTAACTGGGACCAAGCGGTGGCAGCAGGCCAAGCAAGAGTAGCCCAAATGTTCCTCTCCCCAGCCACATTCTCCAGGTCCTCTTGTGGGATTCCAAGGTGTTCCCAGGCCAGATAGGATATGTAATCCCTCTGGTGTGTTCTCGGTCTGTCCTGGGATCTCCTCCCAGTTGGATATGCCTGGAAAACCTCTAAAGGGAGGCATCCAGGAGACATCCTAATAAGATGCCCGAATCACCTCAACTGACTCCTTTCAATGCGAATAAGCAACGGTTCTACTTTGAGCCTCTTCTGGATGCCTCCTCACCCACAGATGCAAAACACTGACACTCTCAAGTTAGCACCTGAAATACCTGAACAAATATACAGCACGTAAAACAAATTATTAAAACTTGCTGTGCAACAGGGCAAAAGATATGTCAATCAAATCAAAGAGCACTTGTAAACAAACTCTATCTCCAAGTTCAAAGGAGTCAAAGACAGCAAAAAGTGGAGAACACAGTGCAAAATGGCTCCCAATGCCTGAGAAAGGCATGATGCATGAAGATGTCCCATTGTCTGTGGGTTTAGACTGTCCTGGCCTTAAAATGCTTTTGAGCAAAGGCATATTTATCTTTGTTTTACTGTTAACTTTGAATTAAGAGGAAAAAACAAAACCATTCACAGAGAGAGAGAGAGAGAGAGAGAGAGAGTTTGTGGNAATTAAGAGGAAAAAACAAAACCATTCACAGAGAGAGAGAGAGAGAGAGAGAGAGAGTTTGTGGTGTAGTTCAGCTTCAAACTGAGTAGTCTTTAGCTCCTCTAAAAGTCAAACTGGTCTTTCCTGATTCCAGCATCGATGGCATGATGTTGAGCGTTCACTGATTTCCTCATCAAGCCGACTTGAGCTTCTGTGTTTGTCACTGCTCCATTACTACACAAATGCAATTCCTCTTACAGTTGAACTACTGACAGTCTGAAGAACATCATCACTTACTGCTGACATTTAATTACAAAAGCGACAGGAGAGAATGCATTCAAATAATAACTTCCCATCATTCTATTTCTACTTCTTTTATCTTGTGTTCTCCTCTCACACATTGTCTCTAGTCACGCTTCACATCATTGACTGAGAGTGTATCAGAGACCAAATAGGATAGAAAGTCTCCACTCTAGTCTTGTCTCCTAGGTATAACATCTAGTCTACTGCAGAATTAAGTGGGAATCAGGCTGTCACCTGTCAGATGAACCATCAGCCTTCAAGGTTTCTCTCAGAGTTGCATTGCTGTTGTACATGCAGACTGTCAGCTCAGCAGCACAGACACACTCATTACCCAACACAGCTCCACTGTAACTGTAAGAGCTGGAAACAGAGAGTACAGGATCTCTCTCTCTCTCTCTCTCTCTCTCTCTCTCTCTCTCTCTCTCTCACTCACACACACACACACACAGGGAATCACTTCATATGCCTTCATTACTGAGCAGATGCACAATAAATAAATCCATGTTTGCTGTGAATATTGTTGTGAAATAAAAAGGAACAATCCCTTGCCTTGAAACCCAAAGAGGAAAGTGACACCAGGGGTCCAAACCATGAGTATGCAGAAGTAATGCACAATGTCCTTTAATCAGGCACAAAAGCTCTGCGATCTTCCAGATGAAGCTCTGTCTTCAGCGGTAATTTTCTAAATATTACAACTGATTGGAGGAAAAAAATTCTCGATCATGAACGGTGCTGAGGAGAGCTGAACTCTTTGCCACTGCTCCATCTATTGCTTTCAGGGCAAGTTTAGCGACCATTAAGGAAGTTGGCAGGTTCTGATGCATACACAGATGTTTATGTAGATATCCATCAATTTTGCATGCATAGATTGATTAAAATGCATAATTTGTGAAAGAAAACTTAGTTTTCTTTCACAAATAATATTCTTTTATGTCACAAAATTGAGTGATAAACCAAATGCTTAACAAAAAATATTTAAGTCACACAAATATGCATGATAAACATCATCTCCTCTCCCCATGTTTACACACAAAGGTTTCCTTCCTTTACTATATCATATATACAGTGTCCAGACTTGGCCAAATAACAAACGATGAGTCCTGGTATCTAAAACTCAAAAAATACTGTATTTTAAGTTAACTTCAGAAGTCTTTTCAGATGATCAATAATCTGTCTGTGAGGGAGGCTGGATACAAGTACAGATATGGGAAGTGTCAGGATGAACAATTTTAACCAAACCTGTCAATATTAAAGCAGAAAGCATCAAACTAAGGATTCAGCTTGTCTCAGGAAGAATGATGAAAAATCTTTGAAGGGGAGAACAGAACTCTCTCGAGGATTCAAGATAAATTTGGGGAGGTGTGTGTATGTGTGTTGAAGAGTGTGTTTCTTTTGTGTGATATCATTCAGCCTGAATTATAAAATCTAGGGGGATGGTACGGTGAGGAATGTGTGTGTGAACAATGAAATGTTATTTCATATTAGCCCTTTTCAAACTGAAATATAAACAGCATCCTATTCTTAAACCTTTTCCAATTTTGTCCGAGTGTCTATGAATAGCTAGAGTTCTCTGAATCCGACCAATCAGCTGTCTCTTACAGTATGGCTGCCAGTTAAGGCACAGCTCATTAGCAGGGAACCCGCTTATGTAAGAAATTACTCAAAACTGTCATTTTATCTTTACAGTAAACTCACTCTACCAATTAGTTGCTTCAAATCAAATATGACAAGAATTGCTGTTCCTCATTTATTCTCCATGATATTATATTTTCATGACCATTTGTTTAGTTTTACAGCATATTCCTTCTCTGCCACAAAAAATGAGACCTTGTGGCACAGGTAGATGTGTTTGGAAAGCTAATTTACATTCCCCAGCCATTTTCTTCGCATTGCTCACTTGTGTTTTATCCTCAAAGGAGCAAAAGGAAAGGAAGAAACAAAGCAAAGGTTAGATGGAATACTGTCAAATATAAAGTATGTGATGAAAAAAGTTTGCTGTCAAGAAGTGAGGTACTCATCCCTGAAGATAAGTCATGTTGTTTCTTGTTGAAGTCAAAAGGCCATTGGTCAGAGGGGTGAAATGTAAATGAAGTCTGCCTTGGCTTACAGATGGCATTCTCTCATGCATAATTCATGACACTATTACATGATATCAGATCTGTGTGTGGGCCTTGTAAGGTTGTGCTCATGTCATCCATGTAAGACCCGCTCTTAGTCTCTGCTGAGACTTTACACTCCCTAAAACAGAGTGTGAATTATGTAAATAGCATAAACACGTCTCATTTCATTTGGATCAAACCACCTGAATCGAAGACTGGAGAGTGTCCGGTTTGGTAACCTCAGGAACAGGTTCTCTGCTCTGCTTTTTGAGAATAATGGAATAATGAATCTCTTGCCTTTAGACTGGAGGAAGTTTGTAGTTCATTGTGAAGCTGCTGGAATGAACATCAGCATACAGTATGCAAATCTGAAGCCATTGTAGCCAGCAGCAAACATATGGATGGTCAGCTACTGGAATGGCCACTGGAACTAGTTTAAAACCTGGCTTGCTAGTTGTCTTATGGAAAGCTTTATTTCTATGAACTCCATTTTTTTTTTTTTTTTTTTTTTATTTGAGTTGGAGTACTTCAAATCAAGTACCTACCTGTCAGACTTAGTACAGTAATCAACATAATTTGGTGTTTCCTAGACCTAAAACTATAGAACTCATTTTAGAACATAAAGTTATTTACAGGTATTTTGTGAAATGGAATAGATTATCAGATACATTAAACAACAAAAAAGTATTTATATGTTTAACAAACAAGTGAGGAGGTACTTAAAATACAAACATGACGGACTGATATTACCCTGCTTTTTTTTTTTTTTTTTNTTTTTATTTTTTTTTTATTTTTTTGTCCCTGTCTATTTATTGTTCCTTTATGAATTATTTTAATTATCTTCATATTTTGCTTATTGCTCATTGTATTTTAAAATCATGGCCCTGAGGAAGATTAGAGATCACTGAGGCAGGAGTTAAGGGGGATCCATGAATAAATAAATAAATCTCAAGGTGGGGAGTGAGTAACTGCTCCAACTGAAGGATATTAAGAGTTTTCTTAACGAGTGAAGGTAGGATGGAGATCGAGATCAGTCAGCGGATTGGTGCAACATCTGTAGTGATGTTGGTGCTGTCACACGTTGTGGTGAGAACGTAGCCGATGCTGAAGATGAAGCTCTCCATTTACTGTTCCATTTATACAGCACCTGAAATAATGAGACTGCAGATATAAGCAGTCCAAATGATGTTTTCTCTGTAGAAACTAAGCCTTAAAGGCAGGGTAAGGACCTGCTCTTTAGTGTTGAAAGACACCAGCTTAGGTTCAGGCATCTGATCCAGGATATCTCCTGGATGCTTCCCTGGGGAAATATTCCGGGCACGTCCAAATGGGAGTAGGTGATGGGGGAGACCCATAATACTCTGAAAGGATTATATTTCCCATGTGGCCTTGTAAAACCTTGGAATCTCCAGGATTATTTGGCTTTGGAGAGGAACATCTGGGCAACTTTGCTTAGATTTTTGCCTTCAGACCCATATAAGTGGTGGGAAATGGATGAATGGTTCATTTAGATCCAACCTGAACATTGAGCAGATAACTGTCTCATAGGAAACTCTTTGGCATGTTGTGGGGAGAAAAACATCCACTGTGGGAATCTTTTTTTTTTTTTTTTTTTTAAATCATTGTCAAAAGCAGACAGATTAGATGATGAGAAAATTATCGTGGCAAATCTATCCCTTTCAATTCCTCATTTTTAAAAAATTTATTTATTTATTTTTAGGACCAGTCTACTCATCTCATGTCTAATATTGAATATTACACTCCGTCTGTGGCATAAAATCACAATTAATTTCCATCCCACTGTGTTTCTCTTCTCCATCTGAGCATTGGATATTGGTGTGAAAACCTCCTGATTGTTTTGTTTGGCAGGATTTACTGCACTACACTTGACTGCTGTACAGCTTTGAAAATATATAATCTTTAAGAAGGGAATATCAGAATCAGACAAGTGGATTTATTTGCTTTATTTAGTTAGATGAGAATGGAAAAGGCATGCTTCCTCATTTTTATTTTAAGCAGGGCACATTATTCATATTCACATTCATATCTGTATTCCAATTCTGATCATGATTGCAAGGCAAAGTGAAAGGAGAATTGTCAGTCAAGCTGCCCATACAGAGAGACCTCAGACCAACAGTACAAAGTTTGGCTGTTAATGCAATTTTAAAACATGTAGCTACAGGCAGCGCCAAGCAAAAGTGGACATATTCTGTACTCCATCCAATTTTACTTTTCCCAGTGTGTATTTTGTATGTACTTATATACTTACCCAATCAATTTGCATATAGTAATAAAGTGAATTCTGTCTCTCAGAAGAAGTATGAGGAAGATGGAAAATTATCAGACATTTACATGGAACAAAACTCTCTTTTCCTCTCCTCTGGGAGTATCTGGAAAGAATTATTATTATTATTATTATTATTATTATTATTATTATTATTATTNCCTCTGGGAGTATCTGGAAAGAATTATTATTATTATTATTATTATTATTATTATTATTATTATTATTATTTTCCCAGCTTCACAAACATTAAATTCCAGCCACCTCTCCTCTTCAGCAGAAACAAACAAACAAAAAAAAAAAAAAAAAAAAAATGTGCAGATTACAGAATGCAATGCCAACTCTGTTCCATCATGTTCTTCTATCAACTTATCCTCTTCACTTCCTTTTCAATTTGACAGCAGGACTTCAAAATGTTCTCCCCTATGGGACCTAATATGTAGTAAGGGAGGAAACAATAAATTCATTTTTTTTTCTCCCTGAATGGATTCCATTGTCTTTCACAACAACAGATGGAAAAGCTGTTGATGTCAATTTTGGCTTATGAATTTGTAGTGCATTGTTTCTCATAACTCTTGACTGTTGTCTGACATCTTAAGGGGAGGATGGAGGAAAATTATATCTCTGTATGACTATCAGCTGTAGAGTATTTATAATACACTGCTGATTTGTGGTAAGACACATGGGACAACTAAAAAACGATGAACTTCACCATTCGTCACCCTCTACTGCTTACCTGGATGCAGATAACAGAGGCAAACACTTCAGTTGGCTCCTTTCAACTTGAAGGAGCAATGGCGCTATACACATAGCTCCCTCCTGATGTCTAAACTCTTGACCCCATCCGAAGGGTGAATACTGACACCCTAGAGGGGAAACTAATTCTGTTTGCCTTATCATGGTGGAAGGGTGAGCCTTGGATCTGTGTCGTTAGGGCAATTAGCACCTGATATGGTCTCCCTTGACAAACTGACCCAAGTGAGAGGATAAACTAAGAGTGGTACCAGAACACTTATGAATCTGCTCAGAATGACCTTACCCAGAAAAAGGAAACCAGGGCCTCTTCCTCCTCCTGAAGTCAGACCTGGGAGGAAGCAGGTGAGCAACAAGTGGCCGGGCATGCACCGATGGGACCCAGCCAGTCCCATTGGGTGCCATACTGCTTCTGCTGGGTAAACTTTCACCCTGCTGTTTAATCAGTGCATTGAAGGTCTCCCATATGGTGTGGTTATTGCTAAAATGACCCAGATAAAATGTGCAGTTTATTTCAAAAGACTAACACTGGAGAAGGCTGATAGCTGAGCTAATATATCAGCAACACATAAGATTGTTTGAGGAAATTATGGCTGACTAAAACACTGATAAAATCCACTTTAATAATAAGCTCAGTATTCTTATTTGCAACATTTGATTGATTTGCCTTTTAATAATATTCATGAGTGACATGCACATTAACTTCCAGACCTATGATTGCTGATAGTGGCTGCTCATCACGTCACATTGAACAATATCAATATTAATAAAATCAGAAAGTCACAATGAGATTGAAATTTGCTTATGATTTATTTGCCGCTTTGTTTTCCAATTTGTGATTTTGTATTGGTCCTCAAACAAGTGACAGTCAGTCCAAATTCTCATTATTGAACAACAGACGGAGAAGAGAGTGTGAACAGCCTGAGCAAGCAGTGAGTTGTGCCCTGACACTTCAAATCCTCTCTGAGCGAAACACATCAACAGGCTGACTGATAGAGATGTGTGTATGTGTGCCCTTCAAGAACTTCCATTTGGTTTGATTGAAGGTGATTATGATGGACAAAAGGGAATGAAAAGACACTTCACAGCCATTCCGGGAGACAAACACTCATCAGAAAGCTGATCTCTGTACAACAGTGAAATGAAAGCCAGATCACACAACTCTGACTTGAATATTCAGAAGATGAATTCATCATTGATTCTCTTTGCTACTTTGCATGTTGTTAAAATAAATCTGTCACACAAGAGACAGACAGACATGCACAAACATAGATACAGTAATAGACAGGAGCACACACACACACGCACTCTGTTGCTGTGTCGATAACTTCAAGATCTAGAGAGCCATGAAATCAGATTTCATTTATCTGGTCTCTCACTGGAGCATCAAATTTTTCAGCGTGTTGAAAAGTGTAGCAGCCTGATGTTGTTGGTGGAGTCACACATGTCAACAAACCTACGGTAAATTGGATTTGTGACTCAGGGTGTGTGTGTATGCGTGTGTGTGTGTGTGTGTGTGTGTGTGTGTGTGTGTGTGTGTGTGTGTGTGGGATCAGAGTTCATTTTTGTTATCTAGACTGTCCTCCACCTCCTTTACAACAGCAGACAGAGGGAGAGAGGGGATTTGGGGATTGGTCTCTGCTGTATCTCAGCAGATATGCTTTGTCTCTTTGGAGTGCCAAGACATGTTGTACTGTTACAGTGGTGGAAAAAGTATTCAGATCTTTTACTTAAGTACTAATACCTCAAAATAAAAAATATTTCATTCAAAGTATTCAGTAGGAGTTCTGTATTGAAAATTCTACTTAAATAATTATAATAAACAATATCTTAAAGATAATGAAGACCCCTAAAATTGGGATACTAAGTTTTTGCTAGATAGCATGCATGTATGTGCCTATATGTCTGATTTTGGAGAGTTTGAAATGAAATTAAAAAAAAAAAAAAAAAANTAAAAAAAAAAAAAAAAAATGGAATGGCTAAATTTTCCTAAAATTAGAGACCCCCAAAAATAAAGTTATCATCCACAAATATAGATAATTCTTATTGGTTTGCGCCTAAAGGAGTATATTTTCAGACCTTTAAAATGTTTAAGACATAACTTATAAAACTGCATTGTACTATCAATGCATACATAATTGATTACAACAATATTTGATGTGTTTATATCATGTTGAATCTAAGTAATACAGCCATCAGATAAATGTGCTGCAAGTTCAAAATATGGAAGAGTAAAATTAAATTGCACAGAAATGGAAATACTGTGTTACTTTTCACTTTTGCATAAATACCTTCAATTTGTATTTGAGTACAATAATTATGTGTAATTAGTTTCCACCACTGGTGATAAATACATGTAACAATAGTCAAAGTTGTCTAACATCAAATCATCTGTATCTCTCATTTGAATAGAATTAAGGAATATCCAGTTAACATTCACAGACACATGGTAGGTTTGTACCAATCATGCACTCAGGGCATTGAGACCTGAGTACACATACGCGTGCGCACACACACACACACACACAAACAGAGAGAGAGAGAGAGAGAGAGAGAGAAATNGCGCACACACACACACACACACAAACAGAGAGAGAGAGAGAGAGAGAGAGAGAAATGATGAAATAGTCAGCTTGTGACCTTTATGTCTCAGTTTTGAAACTCTGAAAACATAATTAAACTCCAGGTCAGTGACTGTGCTGCACTCCACTTGAAATGGACTTACATACAAGTCTTATAAAGTTTAGGTCATGAAATGTTTACAATAAATTGGAATAGAATTTAAAAACAGTATTTACATCATATTGTAAAAAATGAATGTCTAAAAACTTGTAAAATAACAGTGAATATAGAATAAAAGTATCTGCAAACATTCATGAGTGTAAGTAAGACTAACGCCACTCATCCTACCCAAACAGCCTGCAGAAGGTGTTTTCTAACAGTGTGGAGGAGGAAATGGAGCCAAAATTAAAGCTAACTGTTCAGATTCCAACCTGAGTTGAACTGTTAAAAAAAAAAAAAAAAANAAAAAAAAAAAAAAAACACAAATATTATACCAGTAGTGTAGTAAAGTTTGATCTCTCTTCTAAACCAACAACAGACTGTCACCATTCTCTTCCATGACATCTATATTTATAAATGTAAACAAACCAAACAATACTATATTGTCTTTTACAGACTTACCAATCCAACAAACACTTGACCTAATTTTGTTTGTGGAGTTCAACATGTGGGTGGATGTTAATTGAGATCAGCATAGACAGATCTGTTTCAGTTATTCAGATTTTAATATAATCTTCTTCCAACTGGATACAATGCTGAAGGGATTTTATAGAAGAAGTCCATTTCTTATGTACCCAAACAATTATATCATCTAAGGCTAGGAGCCAGCAAATACATATTGACTATGTTGAGCTACATACATGCTAAAAATTTATATAATTTACAATATAAATTATAAGCACATAGCTCAAAATGTTGTAGCTTCACCCTCCCCNAAAAAAAAAAAAAAATATCAAACTATGATAACACACTCACTTCTTTATGTCAGGCTCAGAATTTACCAAGCACAATCACTACTGCCTCTACTATCAAAATGCCAGCTAAAGCAATATGTCCTGAAAATGAAAATGTACAATTCACATCTTAATAAGCTCAATGCGTCACAGCAGAGTGTGCTGACAGTGCTGCATGGGAAAAATTGCAAGGTTGGAATGAATCAGACTAATAAATGACTGACCAATAAATTATCAAAGTGTGCTGTGAGACAGCAAATTAAATGCAGAAGGTGTCTAGTGTCATCGATTCTGTCTGCTGTCCTCCCTGTAACAACAGGAGGATTTGGTACATTTTGCCCTTTTTTTTTTTTTTTTTTTTTTGCATAAACTAAATGTGGACTGATTGCTGAGGTCTAGAAAGCTTATAAATACGAGTAACAAATGCAACGGCTTGACAAGGGCAAGGCCAAATTTTCATATACAAATGTAAATCACATTTTAACACTCCTTCTAAATAGGTGTGATTTAACAGCTTTCAGATTTCATACACATAACTCTCTACCACTCAACTTTGCTTTTAACAAATCTCTCTCTCTCTCTCTCTCTCTCTCTCTCTCTCTCTCTCTCTCTCATCAATCTAGCACCTTACACTCACATACTAATCGACTGTAATGTCCAGATAAGAAATCGGACAGACAGGAGAACCAGATCTTCATCAGTGGTGTGAGATAAATAGACGCTATGGGAGCTTTCAGAAACTCCCTTTTCTCTACTCTCTTTAATGCAGAATTGATAGCCTTGGTATCAGTTCCGTGTTACTCCATGTAACACGTTAACAACATGAACAGAGAGAAGAAGACTGTAGGGCAAAGAGACACACAGAAATTAGAGTTGAATGATTTGGGGGAAATATGAAATTGTGATTTTTATAACCAATATTTTGATTTCTAGTTAAAATGCCAATATTTTATATAAACTCTAGTATTGGTGGTGATGTATTGGTGGTCTGTGCATACTATTTAGCATCTGTGTTTTCTGTTATTTTCCCTTATTACCTCCACCAAGGAGGTTATGTGATCATTGCCGTTTGTTTGTCTGGCTGTTTGTTAGCAGGATATCTTGAAAAGTTATGGACAGATTTGGATGAAATTTGGGGGACAAGTAGATAATGTTGAGAGAAAGAAGTTATTTTTTGTCTGGATCACATTCTCATACTCGACATTCCCATTTTCCCTGAGATTGTCCTGCATTTTCACCCCCTCTCCCGCCGTACTCCCATTTAGTAATCTCTTCTGTAAATCTCCCATATTTTGACAGTTATACAGAATCATACTTGGCCCAATGATGTTGTTTTGGTCATTGTGTGGCGCGACCCCCTGGTGGGGTGTGGAGGTATTACAAGTGGGGCGCTTGTCAAGGGACCTGAAGCCAAGCGGAACCAGAGTTGATTGAAACAGTTTCTCGTGGGAGCAATAAAAAACGTAATACCAATCGGGTTGAGTCTGTGTGTGTGTGTGTGTGTGTGTNGTGTCCCAGAAAATCTACCTTATTTTCAAAGCACGATGCTGAAAAGTATGCATTCCGGATCTGAAATCCAGGAGAAGCTTTTAGCCAACAAAATCTTTGGCAGACCTATGTGCTTTCACATTGCCTTCTTGTTTTCAAAATGTAAAAAAAAGGGAGTATGTCAAATTACATAAAACTGTCAAATCTACAAAACCTGAATTGCCCTAAAAGCTTTGTTTTTGACTTGTCCTTTACTTCTGTCACATGCTTGTGTCAGAATGTAACACAGCTGATTAGACACAACCGCAAATTATGGAGCAAGTGTTCCGCCAGCATCCATTTTCGTAGTTTGTAGGTGTTGGCAGCTCAGACCTGCTGCAACTGTCTAATCAGAGCACAGCAGGATTTTCAGGGATGGGGCCTTAAAGAGACAGTACCTAAAAATTATCTGTTTTCACTCAGTGTGCATAGCAATGCTGCAAAAAGAGAGAGTAGAAGTGGATGGGTGTATTTTTAAAGAATCCAATGTGTTTAAAAATATGAGCACGAGAATCTGCATATGTTCCCAATGTACAATGTAGGCTACAACTAAACTGTACAGCTCTTTTTCCAAATCATTACTTTGATATGAAATATATAAAAGATATCAGCCCTACATGCAGTATAAATGAACATATCTTTGTAGATGTCGATGTAGGATTGATGTATCATAACACAGGCATATAGATGGATCTGGCAGCTCAGAATGTCTGCAGAAGGTTATTTTGCTATTTTATGACCTTGTTGGAGATGCAATTTTTTTATATGAAGCCTCTGGGTCCAGACAAGGTTTTCTTGTCTCAGTGTAGATTTTTGGATTAATCTACCAGTAATTCTATGAAAATCCACCGTCAGACAAAATCTCATTCATATTATTTGTTTCCTATTGTGAGCAGACATACAGACATACTGTTCTATCTTTCTTACTTTAAATATTACAATTCCAAAGTGAATACCTGCATTAAATAGTAATGAGGTTTTAATGAGGGCCCATCTCTATGGTAGAATATGGATGAGGAGGAAACTTCAGATCACATGGACACACAAGAACTCAGAGCTCGGAGTGAATCACGGTGAACAAGTGTGTTCAATGGAGTTCAGTTCATTCATTAATTTAGCTACAAAATGTTGCAATAAAGTTTTAAAACACTGGGAGATTTAACAAGGCATAGGCAGGCACAGCAGAATGCTAAAGAGACACTAGACCCCTAATTTGTTTATTCTAACCAATTTGCTGCTAATATCTTCAGCACTGCTACTATAAGCTCTCATCCCTCCAGGACTGCACCTCCTCCATAATGATGAAGACGATGGCACATTTAATCGATCGTAACATCTGGACACACCGTGCAATACCTGAATGTAAACACTGTCATTTACTAACTGAGAATTTTGCTTAGCAGGTCTGTTATAGGTTTTATATCATCAGTTATGGTTGTCACAATATGATTTTTTTGGGGTCTATGTCTATGTGTGTCTGTGTATCCTTCCGTGTGCGTGTCTGTGAATATGGGAAGTATTCAGAGATGCACGAGCAAGCAAACAGGTGTTGAGTCAATGTGCCACTGAGGCAGAACAACATTATGACCTGGCTGCTCCAATTTATCATTTCCCATCTCACAAGACACACCAGTCATCTTCAATGCCTTGTCAAACACATGTCTTTCTCTCTCTCTCTCTCTCTCTCTCTCTCTCTCTCTCTCTCTCTCAGCACACCTAGTAGCAGGAATTGCATTTGACTTGAAAGAAAGGTGAGTGCAATCAGTGAACCACCTCAGAATAGTTACTGATTACTGTGGAAGTGATGCTGGATGACAAGGTCGTTTATAGACATATGATGGTGCAACCTCTCAGTAGAATTTAAAAAGAAAGTAGTTTAGAAAGTAGAATTTGCAGAAATGTGAGAATTCTGGTTTGGTGTTTTCATGTGAAGGTAGCTGGTGGGGGAGCTAATGGGAAGGTAAGATGCAGGAATCTGCTGGATTCCACTGAAGTGGCAGATGGCAAAGAGAACAACCTAATCTAAACCACAAAGAATGCCCAACAAGTAACAAATATAATTCCAAAATCTCAACATTTCAGCTAACTCTTAAAGGACTGTACCAATGATTTTGTGTGTTTCAGCCCAGTGAATACTCCCCACATTCACATTACTTTACTGATAACAACTTCCAAAACATAAAATCGTACTTTAGTTTTATATTATTTTGACAAATCCCCCAATCATTCAAAATTTTTAAAGTCATTGTTTCGCTTGCTAATATGTAACATCCAAATGTAAAAAGGACACCCGTTTTCAGTTTCTCTGTAAAAGCCATCTTCTCCTGGGACTACTGTATATTCCCTGGCATAGACATACATTGTCTTCCGTGCAGCTCTGTGTTGGACCGATTAAATAAACTTATAGTGTTTTCTGCAATGGATTACCTATCTCAAGTGTGTCAAGTCTCTACAACTTGATTTTAATAACGTACTAGAAGGTAGGAAGGTCATTCTGAAGGATATTGAAAGGATATGAAAAATTTTTTAAAATGTACCACTCTAGTAGTATATTTTGGGAAATGGTTGTCAATAACGTGACATGTATGCAAGTTGTATATGTTGGTGGGTTCAAATATGTAAAACCATTGGTATTGTCCTTTAATTTTCTCCTTTTTTTCTTTACACTTTGTGTCTTGTCTTTTTTGTATAAAGACTGGATTTTCAAAGGCAAACTTGACATTGAAACTCTGCTTCCTCCTATTAGGATTCTCCTTGTATGCAACAAAAAGGGGGATGAATGGAGCCTGGGTCTTAGGCCATGATTATTCTGGATTTTAAATATGCATACCCTCAGACAGCTATGTGAGCTGCTTTGCTCACATAGTCGCTTGAGTATTTTATGCCAATCTGTAGGATTTAATGCTATATCAACCAGGAGGTAATGCGAGTGTCAGAAGATAAATCATTTGTGATCGGCACTGGAGCACCTTAAATATGTCTTTTGATTTTTTTTCTAAACAGCATGAACAAAGATGGAGACAATTGATAAAATCAACACATTGCTTAAGTTTTGAAGCTGACTGAAACACTATCAGTAGTGACAACAGACATAATAGAGATGGTATATGAGGCAATTAAGTAAGTCCAACTGTGCTTGCTCAGCGTTTCCTTTTTTTTTTCCCCTTTTTTTTTTTTTTTTTTNTTTTTTTTTTTTTTTTGTCAGTCTGCACTGAAGTGACAAAAGTTCAAAAGTTGACATGACTGCCCCTATGATTTTTTGTAGGTATTGTATCTTTTAAATGCATATTGTGAATTCTAGATGATGTACAAAACCAATTCTTCAAATGGATACAGAACATGCACAGCACGTATGCATTTGTAGTTAACGTCATAATGCTGACTTAATGTTCTGACTTAATGTAGACAAACAACAAGAAACGACAAACCCACTGAGGCCTGAGTGGCGCTGAACATAGTAGAGGATCTTTTCAGTCTTTTCCCTGGAGGTCATGGGCAGCACTTACCTAGAAGGACAGAGAAAAGAAAAACAAAGAAGAAAATAAATTTTAAAACTGTATCATTGAGCAGCAGTTCCACAGCAAGACGATGGGTTCCTCATTTCTTTCACTTCAATATTCAGATGAAATAATTGCATCAGACAGTGAAATCTTCCCCTTCTACTCAGTTTAAACTTTCCACATCTATCATAGAACAAACTAGATGTCCTTGACTGCAGCTCACGCCACTCCATAGTGGAAATAAGGTATTTGGTGAAATTACTTGTGGTGAATTTAAAAGAATTGCACTTTCCACAATATTCCATCATCTTGTGCTCCTGCTTCCATGTCTGTGTCCATATAATTGACTCTCCTCCTGTAATTTAGATAAAGCCAATAAAAGAGAATTTTTTAGGAGAATGAGGAAGAACACTCTTTGCATCATTTAGCTTTACTCATTTTTATATCAGATACAAAGCTGTAATATTTTTTGTGCATGTTGGTCATTATTATTATTTACTGTATGAATCAACATTAACAAATTATTACTCCAGCAGAGCCTTCACACTGAATATACAAGCTGAAAAAGAAAGCACCAGGGGAAATATGACTAATGGTATCTCCCTTGACTGAAAACAGAAATAAAGGTAATTTAGGTATAAAAATGGCTTACTGTGAAACTGATCAAAAGCAGCACATTTTGTGAAACAGAAGCCTGCCATCATTTCAGAAATAATGGCTCTTTTCATATACATCAAATAAGAAAATACATTTTACTGGGTGCAGGAGATTACAGATAACAAGCCTCATCACACCAGCTCACAGGTTTTACTCAACTCTTTTGGGTCTCATAAATCTCAGTAGGGATGATGTTTAACCATTGTTTCAACTGATTTTTCATCCAGTAGAAAAGCTCAAAAAAAAAAACAAAAAACAAAAAACAAACAAACAAACAAAAAAAACAAAACAACAAAAACACTGGTATAAAAGTGCAAAAGGTACACACAAGTTTACACACAAAAGCTAATATTGTGCTAGTTTAGCAGAGGCTCGGGGAGGGCATCCATGATAAATGATTGAGACTTTTAGCTGTTTCAGCTCATGTAGTAGTTGTAGATAGTTATAATAAACAAGAAATGGAAGAGGGGAGAAGTGAAAGTGGCAACGTGCAAAGCGTGAGCTCGCTAGTTGGTGATTGGTTTTCTCCAAGAGGGAGAGATATCCTATTGTTGATAGATATGGTCGATCATGGTTTGCAGGACTTTAAAGGACATTCAAGCTGGTCAGCTTTACCTACGATCTCTAGAAGGCTAGTTAAAATCTGGATAAAATCTAAGGGATGGGAAAGTCAGTGCTTGGAATGGGGTCAGAACTGGACAACCTGAAGATGCCATGAAGGAACGCCTTGCCTCTCTGTGGGCCAGATCAGCTTTGTTTCTGGTTTTGTTGGTTCACTTTTTCTAAATTTTTTCTACATCCAACACTCACACAGTTATAGCCTGACTCCTCCTTCCTGGCAATTAGCATTTATCTTTTCACAAGCTGGGGTGCATGGCTTAGCACATGGAGGTGTTGTTAAAGACAGCATGAGTTGCTTCAAACAGCATCTCTTCCTCAGTGATTCAACAAGTAATCAAGTGAACATGTGCTGTTTGCTCATAAGATAGAGAGACCTTTCTTTATTTCTTTTCGTCTCTCCCCGTTTTACATACACACTAGTATATAGGGACATTAAAAAAAAATATGCTTGTGCATTATGTTTATCTCAGTGATGGTGCAGGGGAAAATAAAAAACTGCATCTTAAAAGAAATGCACATGCCCTTCTGAGGTGCAGCTTGCTAAATGGATTACAATAAGAATAAAAATGGATGACATCATTACCTCCTTTAAAACAAAATAAGAAGGGTACAAAGAGGGATACTGAAAAAAAAATGCCATTGATGTGCAGCTACTTTGGTGAAAAAAAGTGAAACGATGGATGTAACATGACAGAAGAGGAATGTTAACAAGATGTTTATGTGGCCTGACAGCTGAGAGTCCCTCTCTCTGTGCGGGACGGACAATAACCTGAATCACAATTCCCTATCCGTTCTCCTCAGTATTCGCCTCCATTTAATACAACAGCCACAATGTCATGGTGCCGTCCTCGTGCACTTACACACTGATTGATGGGGGATTTACATTGGAGCACATGGATTTATAGTGACAGCACCAGCATAGATGAAGAGATGTTATAATGCAGTTGACTGGATAAGCAAAAAAAGACACAAGGCTGAATAGATGGATTAAATGCCACTTTGATAGATATAGAATGCTCTATTGTTCATAACGTGATAAAATACTTATAATGTCTAACAAATGGAATGTGGATGAAAATGGATGAATAGATGAAAACCATTAAGCTTCTCTGGCATTATGGATATCTCAAGGACTCCGAGCCTGGCAGAAATTGACATTGTAACAAGTTGCAAACTTAATTTATATTCCAAGAACACTGACATAAACCACATAAGATAAATGTCCAGATTATTTCAAATTGATGTTGTGGGTAATGCTATTTGTTATCCTCATTAGTAAATGGAGGGGAAGGCAGAAAACAGGTCACACTAAAAGGAGAATCCAGTTTATATATTGTAGTGACACAAAGGGAGATTTAGAATACTCGCGAGTGAAATACACAGTGCTTGTTATCATTTATACTAGAATAAATCTGTACTGTCAGGTTTTTTATGTCATGGGAACAGATGGAGAGACATAGGACTCTATCCACCCACATTACATCATCACTTACAGTACTTTATTCCAGAAACCACAATGTAATGTTTGAATCATTTACACAATGTATTTAAATGAATTAAGAGTAAAGGGCAATTTGTGATTGCGGCAAACAAGTATTACACCACCATCAGTGAAAACCCACAAATAAAATTAAATTAGTATCCTTATATGAACGTGCAGGACTTTTAAAATTGGTGCTTTGAAGTGGAAATGAAATGAAAAGCACAGACAAGATTAAGAAATTAAGTTGTCAAAGCCCAAAAGTATAATACTGCGGACAACGTTCTGAGCTTAGTGTAAGCATGGGTGCTGTAAATAATTGTTTTCCACTGAAAGTCCCTAAATTAGAAAATAAATAAATACTTGTGACAAGGTCTTTGTCTTTGTTACTGTCATCAGGAACATCACCACCCGGGCCAACCACAAACCTTGGATTACAGCAGAGGTGCGCGCCAT
>VXCM01000784.1:0-10817 GCA_014773175.1 Lucifuga dentata
GTTAGATGGAGGCAGATGATTCGCTGTGGTGACCCCTGAAGGGAAAGCCGAAAGGAAAAGAAGTGTGATATCTTCTCTGCATTTACAGTATATCACTTTCATAACTAGCTGCCCTCTCATTTTCTGCTTCTATCTCTGTCTCTTTTTTTTTTTTTTTTTTNTTTTTTTTTTTTTTTTTTGTCTCTGCCTGGAAAACAGAAAACCTGCAGATAGACCTGTTTCCTCAGTCCTTTGTTCATCTTGAGGGCATACTGGGGCCATTTCTTAGGTGAACATCTTATTTTAACAATACATTGTCCTTACCAAAAGTGGTTGGTGCTTGATGAATTTATGGTACTATTAAATATTGAACTAGGAACCTGAAGTGGCCCCCACACCTGCCCCCAGCTACACAGAGTTATGTACATTACATGTATGACATACTGTGCATTTGAAGGTGCCTTAGTTTTTTAAACTGTGTTTTCTTTTTGGAATAACAAAATAGAAGGTTTTGAACAAAATATGGCATGGCACTGTTTCTGCATAATGTACTTATTTATTGTTTTATTTCATACTTAATGATTTGCTGAAACTCATGACAACATGTTGATAAGGGGAGTTCTGGTACTTATATTTTTCCAAGTGAAACTGGTTTTAATTGATATTTTGGTACTTTTTTGTGATGTGAAAACTGGTTCCTACGTATTAAAATCAAGTGAACATGAATTCAAGCTGAACAAATCCTCCGTTTCCACAAAATGGAAAAAAAAAAAAAAATCAAGTGGCTTACTTTATACGTATGTATTTTATTTATTTTTATTTCACACTATAAGCCATAAGCATTATTAATAAGAAATACAGACATATGGTGCATAATATAACTTATAACTTGAGACCACCTTCTCCTTATTGCCCATGATGAAAAAGCTAAATGGGCTTCTCATAAAAATAAATGGGTTTTCACTTACATTTACAGCTACTTATAAACATCTCATTAAGAAACAATCAAATAGTTTTATAGAAAAGATAGCTTTTCTGTGCACCATAGGTCATTTATTAATGTTTTCTCTGTGCTTTCCCCTTTACAGAGGACAACACACCTCTGTATCAGAGCTGTATTTGTTTCCCTGTCATCACACTCACCAAGCAGAACAGAACTAACATTTTTTTTTATGAATATTAAGTCAAGCACAACTAGGAAAGTTAAATCTATCTTAGGCCTGAAACTATGAAATTAAAACCTAATGGACCCACCCCCACCCTACACACAGACACACACACACACATTGTATGATATTATACAATGATATATAGCTTCACCGTAACCAAGACACTTGTTGTCCCAATTTGACCACTATGTATAAAACCAGAGTTTACTGGTACTGTATCAGAGAAAAACAAACCACTCACACACAACTCTCTCCCTCTTTCTCATGCCTGTCAATGAGCAGCTGCCTGGAGGTTTGAATGCCACTTTCTAACTTTATGATGTAGTTAACTGTATTTTGATATTTGCTATTGAGCTGTTTAGCGCAACTCTATTTTCACCTCCAACTGCTGATTCAAAACTCACATCTCACACACATCATTTACTGTATTTTAATTCAACTTCAATTTTACTCCACATTTATCCCAGAATCACACGCCCCCACCTTTAAAAGCCCCATGGGGAAGCATACTTTGCTGTTTAAGAGCCATTGTTACACAAAACAACAGCAATGTGATGATGATGATGATGATTACACTAACATAATCAAATTGATTTTACAAACTGATTTTTATGACAAAAGCAAACTCCAGTGCATTAGCAATCTGACTGAAGTCTCATGCTAATTTCTGTGCTGTGACATTGAGACACCACATGTGGCTCATATGTAATATGTTGTGTTTCTGTGATCTGGTTCCATATCTACCTCCATCTGTCTTTGTTAAAGTGACATTGGAACTGCTTATCCCTTCATCACTGCTACCTTCATTTGTCTCAATTAGCCAGGACAGCTTTTGCTTTTCTCATGTCCAATTCAATTAGGTAGTTTTGCAACATTGCGCACGTGTCTATGTCAAAGACAGTGAATGTCTGTGTGTTTGTGTGTGTGTGTGTGTGTGTGTGTGTGTGTGTGTGTGTGTGTGGGTATGTGTTTGGAAGGAAAGCAGAAAGGAGCAGTTCTTCACATCCTTTTCCCCCAGTTAACACAGTTAACACAGTATGCAACCACATTCCAAACACATTCACACCGACTCTCACTGACGCACAGAAACGCAAACACAAGTACATGTGCGCGCGCACACACACACACACACACACATATGAGTCAACACCTTAATGCGTAGGATGATAAATGGTCCCAAGACCCAAGCACTCCAAAGACCAGTCCTCATTGTAACTTTCTTCTCATTACACTGCTCAGTATGTCTATGTATTAGAGTGGGCATGTATTTGAGTGTTAGAAGAAGAGAGGGGGTGGGTGAGAGAGAGAGAGAGACAGAGAGAGAGAGAGAGAGAGAGAGAGATGGTTAACACCTTCTCTCATGTCACCATCAGGTTGAGTCTCGATTAAACACACCATATGCTCTCTCACCAGCAGCACAACACATCGTCCAGTTTTAACACATCTCCAAATCTTCTTTCTTTACATGATAAAAATGCTCCATTGAAGGTGTTATTCCCAAACCTTACTGAATTTCTTTGCAGTAACCACCAAAAGCTACACTTTTTTTTTCTTTTTAAAAATCCTGTTTTATGGTCTCTTGCAGTAATTAGTATGTGTTAAACTGTATTGACCTTTTATTCCAGAGTTGGCTATCTTTAGCAGAATTAGTGGTTGCTTGGGGTAACTGATAACATGGTTTAGCTCTCACTCTTGATCCAGTGTGTGTTAGCCATCTGCTGTTACCACTTTCATTGACACTTATATGCATTTCAATAGTTTGATCAACAATGATGGGGGATATCTGTATGGCTTTTGAAATTCAGGCATAGATGTCTACAGGGTCATCCACGAATCCATTGCTTGTGGCGGCTGTAAACAGACAAAGACCTAAGCATTAAAACTTCACCAATGGGAAGTGAGTGGATAGATTTTCTAAGCAACAGTTCACAAGTATTCCCCAGTTATATGTATAATGTTGGCAAAGGACTCAAGGTTACATTCTGTTATAGTCATGAAGTCATGGATGAGTAGAAAAGGAGCCAGAGCTGAGGTGGTTTGGGCATCTGATCAGAATGCCTTCTAAATGCTTCCCTGGAGAGGTATTCCAGGCAGGATCATGGGACAAACCCATAAAACGCAGGAGGGACTATATATTGCATCTGGCCTGTGAATGCCTCAGGATCCCCCAGAAAGAGCTGGAGGGCATAGCTAGGAAGAGGGACATGTGGCCTACTTTGCTTAACCTGTTTCCTCTACCACCAGGGTGTGGGAAATGGATGGATGGATGGATGGATGGGCGGATTTAAGAGTGTCGTGCTTATTCGGAAGCTTTGAGTCTCTTGTAAATTACCAATTGTTAGACACATTCTGGCACATGGTAGTACTTTTCTCTGTCTGTCACCTATGTTTATTCTTTCTTTAGCTTTCCATCCTTCTTTTTTTCCTCTTCTCACTAGTCGTGGGGGGGCAGTGTTCCCTTTTATTATGTGGGCCCTCCTCCTTGATTCACTCCCTAGAAGTTACCATGGAAACTACAAGACACTACATCACCTCAAGAAGAAGTTTATCAGAGTGCTTGGTGCTTGTGTGTGTGTGTGTGTGTGTGTGTGTGTGTGTGTGTGCAAGTTTCTCAGAATGCTTGTCTCTGTGTGCGTGTGTGCAGGTGCAGCACTCTATCAAAACGCTGATGCCTGTTTTCAGTTTTACTGACACTGAACTGCATAAATACAGGGAGGTTTCCCACTCAAACTGGAACACACACACACACGCACACACACACGCACACACACACACACACATGCACACACACACACACACACACACACACACACACACACAAGGTTAATGTTACTTATTACTGCCAAGATGCTGAGTAACAATTAAATCGTAAAGCAGGGGGATAGGGATTATGAATGGTATGGGAGGTAATAGTGACAAAGAAAAAGACAGGACTATCCTAGAACTGGAAATAGTTACCATGGTAACAGTAGTATAGTAGAGATAGTTTTAGGAAAACCTGTTTTGTGTCATTATCATAGGTCAGAGAAAAGATAGGATTTCCTCATGTAGAGTCACTATCAAACAATCAGAAAAAAAAAATCAGAACATGCACACAAACATACATTCATAAACAAACTGGTGGATAACTGTTTTACTCCTTAAATTGATGAAGAGTTTGCAAAAAATAGATCAGGAAATGATACAGCAAGAAATCCTTCCAACTTACTCTCTTCATCGGAGAAGAAAACTGAGGACACACACTATAGCATTTACTACAACTTTTGTAGCTCACTGTGAAGTAAAAACACTCATAATAGCCCCTTTCACACATGCAACCCATTCTGTTAATTGGCTGGTAATTCAATGCTTCAGCCTCATATTTGAAAAGGACCCCAACTCATTGTCCATAAAAATAGCTCTGGCAATTTTACTAGGTAACATTTCCATACCAATTCCTTCACAGCACAACTGTGAATAAATGCAGTCCCACTGCCAGCAAAGGAATGCACTAGATTACAGTGCTCTGATGTTAGACGTTTATATACACAGTGTGAGGACCAATCACGAGAGACTAGGAAGTGACACATTAAATTCTGAGACTATGAATGATAAAATGGCTGGAAATTGGTCTAATGCAGAAATTGCAGAGCTGCTCTCCAGCCATGCCAAAGACAAGTTAAGCAACAGCTGAAGAGATGGCGCTGCCTCAGCATGTTGCTTGCCATGTTGTTGTAAACAATCTCTCATCTCGTGTATTATACTCTATGTAATCTGCTTGGTGGATGCTAAAATTGTGTGAGAATTGTGTTTCTGTCCATAAGGGTCCTGGCATGTTTGAACAGAGCCTTTACAGCACTTTGCTTTACTTCATGTAGGCCCCCTAGTGGTGTCCAGCATTCACGCCAGCATCCACTTCCTGCCCACATACCAGACAATGTAATCAATAAAGAAAACCATCATTCAATTGTCAAAACCCCAGCCCCAAAATGATCAACACCACTCAAAAACAAATGTGAAAAGCCACAATTTAACATGTAAAAATTGTCTGAACATTTTTTTCACCACTTCAAATTCAAACGAACTTAAACAAAATTCTTTCAAACGACCTATCACTTGCACCAGTAGGTGGCTGTTAAAGCCCCTTTCAAGCCAGTGGAACACGCCAACAAGCATCCACATGACATGCCAGCCAAGGTCATGGCAGTCATTTAAATTCCCTGGGTCCAACTGCCTGGAGGTTTGAATGCCACTTTGAAGCCAAGTTGAAATGTTTTGTTTGCACATTTTAGCCATTTTGGATAGGTTTGGATATGTGTGGCACACACACGGATGAAAAAGGTATCTGTTACTAAATGACTTATAAAACTTTATAAGTCATTTAGGGCTTTTAGCTATCAAGCTCAAATTTTGTACACTTGTAGATAAGAAGTGTGGGAACCAGAAAATGTAAAATTCAAAGAGTTGTATTAATCAGATTCAAATAAATTATATTAAAAAAAAAATAAGCTTGCTTTTTTAAAATTGATTTTTCTGCCTTGCATTTTTATTCAAATTAATAAATTCAGTGATCCAAGGTTTTAAGTTTAAAGGTACAAGTGTCTTCTTTAATTTTCTCTATTTATTATGTTTCTATAATGCACATATGTAGACTTATAAGCATAAAAACAAGTACATACAGACGAAAATGGCCTATGACTGCAGAAAGAATCTTAGGAAACCTGTTTGACTGGCCAAAAGCACCACTTTAACAGAAAGGTGATACCAGCAAGTTTAACAGATGCCATGTCTGAAAGGGCTAATGATTGTGTGTGTGTGTGTGTGTGTGTGTGTTATGTGGCTCCACTGATTGCAATGAGAATGGTATGACTGTGCAGATCTAAGTTCAGATCAGTGAAGGCACTGCCCCTTTTTAAGTGCTATGGAGCGTAGGATTAAATGCAGACTCTGGATCAACTGGTATGACTCATGGTGTGCCGTGGGCTCTGTGCTGGGTCAATGAGGCAAAGTGGGCAATGATTATGAGCAAAACACACAAACACACACACACAGACACACACACACACACACATACACAACAACACTCAGTCTCTCTCTCTCTCTCTCTGCAAAACCATGCTTCTACTGCTTTTAGTTATCATAGAAAAATCTGTTCCCACTTATAATTATGACTTCTAGTGGCCCTTCATGTGCAAGCAACTCATACAATATTTCCAACAGCCCATGAATATTTAAAACTGTAAAAAATAAAGCCAAGCAGGAAAAGAGCCCCAGTGGTTATTTTCTGGAGTGGTACTGTAGGTCTGTCCCATAAAACAATCAAGTTGCTATCAAACAATCAATCAATCAATCAATTTTATTTAAAGTGCAAAATCACCATGCATCATGGTCCCGATACACTTTACAGTTAAAAGAAACACTGAACAAAACAAAACATGCAACAATAAAATAATAAAACACTAAAGCCCCGGCATTAGAACAATTACAGTAAAAACAGGAACATTAAAAAGATCAATAGCAAAGTTACAGTAAAAACAAGGACATTAAAAAGAGCAAAGTTAAAAGGATGCTTGAAAGGGTGATATTCTAAGGTAGGCTGTAGTGTAATGAATAGAGGTGGGTTTTCAATCTATCTCAATGAAATAGAACCAAGTGATAAAATATAAGGAAGAAGACAAGAAAAGATTGTCTGGGTGCAGAGGAATATATATTTATGTTGTTTTTTGTTTTTTGTTTTTTTTTACAGATGACATTTACAACATAATTCAACGTAATAACAATGTTCGTTTAAGAGAAAAATACATTCCTGGAACATGTACCTGAAACGTCCCAAGTTAATGTGACAGTGTTTGATTGCTGCAGATTTGATGGTGTAGAAAGCCAAAGACTGTTTTAAATAACTTTGAAACATTATAATACAACACTGTTACCATAGTAATGCAGCGACTTTGCGTGTCTAAGTCTCCCACACTAGACCCTCAGGTTGACTCATACACAATCACAAAATTACTTGTGCGCGTACATAGGAGTTGAAGCCCTGGTGAGCAGTGAGTGAAACACGCAAAAATACTGA
The DNA here is from genome assembly GCA_014773175.1 of Lucifuga dentata. Classification (NCBI taxonomy): domain Eukaryota; kingdom Metazoa; phylum Chordata; class Actinopteri; order Ophidiiformes; family Bythitidae; genus Lucifuga; species Lucifuga dentata. The sequence goes on from VXCM01000784.1 coordinate 7,201, forward strand.
GCATGGGCTGATTGACCTCAAGGAATGAGCGAGTAGTGGCCACTTGGCTTAGGAAGAATGAGATTACATGGTGCAGTGTGTGTAAGAGAGAATGTGAATGTGATAGAATGTGTGACAACAGCTATGCTATGATTCTGACTGCAGCCAATTTCACAAGAAAATTTGTGAATTGGGCTATTTATGATGGTCCCCTTGGAGATATTATTACAAGGCAAAAAAATACTGTATGAAATGGATTCGAGTGAGTCATGCTGTCAGTCCCCTTGATCTGATTTGTTGATTTGACCAATTCAGAGTTCATATCCTGAGGCAGATATTTCATTCTGTAACAAGGTATCTAATGTAGGATGAAAAATGTGCTGCTCAAATGAATCCTGGTACATGTAAGATAATGAAAGGAGAATTTAAGCCCTCAAAAATAAAGACTGCTTCCAATCCTGTGTTAGTAGTGAGTATATAGGAAATGCCACAAACAACATGACAACAGCAAGACCACCAGGTGCACACCGTAGCAAAGACACCATCTCTATCACCACTAGACAACAAACATTTTGTAGCATGTTTCCCTTAACTGTGTACAAAACTTTTTAAAATAGTGAGCTCAGAAAGCACGTTATTGCCTCAGATAAACACAAGGTAAGTTACTGTGGAGTATCTTGCTATAGCGGCATACTACAAGCACTATATGTCAAGAATACTCAGACCACTAAATGTTTATGTGATCTGAAACAAGTCATTTGCAGCAGCAACACTGAAGCCCAAGAGATGATTATGCTGTTTATGATTGTGAATATGAGCTGAATGTCAAGTTATCTCAGAAATGGAAATGCATGATATGATGAGCTGCATTATTACCTTAATTCAAGGGGAGTTATCTATACTACTGCTAAAGCAATCAGCGAGCACAATGAGTTTTAGCATAAAATTATTGTAATTGCCAAAACATATACCAATTTGCAGAGACAGCTTGAAAAAAAAAAAAAAAAAAAAAAGCTCAGCTAGAGAAATGTAGTGGTTTAGTGAGAACTAATTCAATGAATTGCACCAAAAACAAATGGGAATGTCCATTCTACAACCTAATTTAAAGTCACATGTAGCAATACCATCATCCTCATCATCAGTATATGCCAAACATACAGAGGTACTGAACCACAAACTCACAATGATGATGCTCAGTAATTTAATATGAATTTAAAGCTTGCCACATGTTGAGAGCATACTCATCTTGGGTGACATGAAGCAGTGGGGATGTTTGGCATCCTCAGTAGATTCTACATATCAACATGTGTGATGAATACTGTAAGGCTAATGAGATGGCGGTGCTGTAGACTGAAACTGTAAGATGGAGAACATGAAAACATGAAAACACATTAAAACTGTTGTTTCCCATTTTAAGTGGGTGTATCATTGATGGACTGTCCCTTGTAAAACTTCTCCCCTATGAAGTGCAGGGCTCCAGAGCTCAAGATCTCATCTGTCTGGTTATAGTCTTGTAAAGCCAAATTGAGCTTTCCAAGAAGACTCAGTAAATCTTGATTGATAAATGTTTATATATATATATATATATTTTTTTTTTTTATAAAATATGGAAACATCTAGATCAAGCTTAGGTTGCAAAACTGTTCTCTGGAAATGTCCTACTGATAAACGATCTGACATTTACACTTCAGATATAAAGTATAATACTTGACATTTGTAAGGTCATATTTTTAGTTCAGGGGAGAATCCCTGTGAGCTGCATTCCAAAGTCAGATGTGTAAGTCTCTGTGAGACACACACGCACACGCACACGCACGCACACGCACGCACACACACACACACACACACACACACACACACACACACACACACACCTTTTATGTGTCAGTTAATCAGTATGATCCCTAGCACCAGGCTTTGAAATGTGATCAAGATACCCAATCTTGTGCCCATCTTTACTGCTATCCTTCCTACTCCTTCATCTCATCTCTGCTTCTCTCCAGCTTTAACTCCACTCATTTTCTCTTTTTTTTTTTTTTTTTTTTTNTTTTTTTTTTTTTTTTTTGGCTTTGGGAGAGAAACAATTATAGGTAATTTTCACCCTGGAAGGTATTTTCTATTGGGTAGAAGAGTATGTAGATCTGTGCATATTAAGTCTAGCTGTGTGTTAATGCCATAGATGCTGTTCATAGCTAATTTCAGCCAGCTTATTTTAAATATTTTTAGTCACAAACAGCTTACAAACAGCTTATAAAGTTGGAAAGCAGGTATGCTGCAGCTATGTATGTAGGTGGGATGATCTGATCCAGATGGTTAAGTAAGCAAGCAAACTCTATAGCAGTTTTCACACACTGTTATACTAAGACTAAATCAAGAAAATAGGTCACTAATCCACACAAATGCTGTAGTATAAGACACACTAGACCAACAGCAAGATAACTCAGAATAAAAATAATATTTTAAAAGATGCAGCAGTTATTCAGTTGACCTTACAATGTTGAGAAGTTGTTCCATAGTGCTACAACGGTACAAGTGCAGCAGCTTTTATTCTGAGCTTGGACTACAGAACTTTTAAAACTCTCTTCCCCTCAGATCTGTAGAGTCTTGGTCCAGAATAATGGGTTTCTTTATCTAAAATATATGAGAATGCCAAACAGTGAAGTCATTTAAACAGATCTTATACTGAATTCTAAAACAGGCGGGCAGCATGTAATGCTGCCAGCATTGGAGAGAAAATGCTCTCTTTGTTTAAAGTTGGCCATAAGCTGCAGATGTGCAGCTGCTGAACTATTAAGACATACAAATATAGAATTGGAGCAGGTGGAGATCAAAGCATGGATAATTTGTTCAACTGTGTGTTTTGGCAACATTTTTGGTAATATTTCTGAGTTGAAAAAAGCAGGATTGTTGGGGACTGCTAATGTGCTGATTGAAAGTCTGGTGTGGATCAAAACCAACTTCCTTGCAGAGAATTTTAGTTGAAGTGTCAGAGGTCAGACATCAACGGCAATACTGTTTGAAATTTTCAAGGAGTATAATAGTATTTTACATGTTAGAGACTATTAATTACAAATTGTGTAAACATTACATTATTGTAAGTAAAAATAATAATGATGTATTGCACTACTGTGGGTGGGGCCATGTTTACTTTTATGGCGCCTAATCTGTATCAATTTGAAATTATGAATTCTGTTTTTACCTCTCTTTACTATATTTGAATGGATTAAACAATTGATGGTGCCTCCATTTAATGAGGAAAAAAACAGGAAATCCTGTATATATTTCCTATCAGGATGCAAATAACTAATAATACTAATAATCTACAGCCAATTTAAATAATCAAACTGACCTAAAACACTCAATTCTTGCACAAACATACTTTAAATTCAAATGAACTTCTTTTAGTTGTCAAATTGAAACAAACACAAATATTTTTACAAGATACTAAATTAAAATACAAAAAGCTTAATATTGTCTATTTTCTTCTCGCCTAAGATATTTCCCAAATTCCAAATTCACATGATAAGGAAACTAGATTTCAAATACTGGGCCACCAGTTTTATGCACGCACGCACACACACGCGCACACACACACACACACACACACACACACACACACACACACACACACACACACT
>VXCM01000784.1:11269-130972 GCA_014773175.1 Lucifuga dentata
TTTTTTTTTTTTTGACTCGCTTAACCAAGGCAATTGGAACATAATTTGTGTGTCTAGCTTATGATCTTAGTTCTATTTTAATGAAATCATAACCTCATCAGGGACTTCCTGACGCAGAGGAAATAAAAAAGGAAATGAACGAACATGTGCTCCTTTTTTCAGCAATTCTGTTTTTTTTTGTGTCTTTCTTCAACAAAGGAAAAGATTAATGCAGATTAATATGAAAGACTAATATGTGTATGGATGTTTATGTACATAATCACCTACATGTCCCTGTATGTGTGTGTGTGTGTGTGCACAGGAACATCTGTGTGTGAGTTTGCAAGAATATGCTAATTTACATTTATGCCTCTCTGCACTGTAAGCATTTCCACTACTCATAGAGTAAGCTTCTTTTCTGTGGAAACTTTAGCTTTTATAAACGAGAAAGCTTTCCTGCTCCCCTTATCCATGTACAATCTAACCTCACGGGAACCTCCTCCTGCACTCTTCATGGCGAAAATAAAAAAAAGTTTGTGCACAAAACTTTCTTAAGTGTTTTGGATAGTTGAGCTGAGAACATTGTGTCTAATTTGAAGGAAATGTGTATGTGTGAATCTGTGTGTGTGTGTGTGTGTGTGTGTGTGTGAATTGTGTCTTTATCTGTTTGTGGTTGAGAGCTTGAAGGCACACCCCGTTGTTGGCAAATTACCCGAAGCAACATGGTGTGGGGAAGAAGTGGTGGGAGGGAGGGNCACACCCCGTTGTTGGCAAATTACCCGAAGCAACATGGTGTGGGGAAGAAGTGGTGGGAGGGAGGGAAGGAGAGGTGAAGAAAGGGATTTAGGGAGGAGATGAGAAAAGGAAAGACAGAAGAGGGATCATTTGAAACCCCAGGTCTTATCAAACATTGTTAGTGCACCCTACTGCCTCTCATTTACAATCAACTTTTTTTTTGTTTTTCCATCAAGACATATAGGCACAACAGAGAGAAACACATTAGGAGAAGGAGAGATTGTTACATAATAATACAGTATATTAGTAACAGGAAAAGTAAGGAAAATAATTCTATCTATCTATCTATCTATCTATCTATCTATCTATCTATCTATCTATCTATCTATCTATCTATCATATTAAACTCACACACACGTACACGTACACACAGACCTATGTAAGATTATACGTAGAACAGATACACTCATAGAGTTGGACACACTTGCACTCACTTCATAGGTAATACACACAGGTATTAGGGAAAGGCCTGTTATTAATATAACATGGAAGTAACAAGGGACTATCCTAGAATACATAACATCACCTTACCATCACTTCTATTGCTCCCCAGTGATTTGATACTGTTTTACAAATCAGCAAGCTCTGAAATGGAAATGTGTGTGTTGCAGTGTCAGTGTGTGTGTAGATTGGTGCGGATTAACATAAAGCATGTTAGCTTATGTTGGTATTTTTCCCTGTTGCAGCGTGTGTTTTGTGTGTTTTGTGGTCCAGAACACACTTTTGTGTTCTGGACCACATGCATTTAGCAGACATTAAAAATCTTACATGTGCTTTTCCATGGGAAATGCAATGCAAGCATTCTAGATTCGGTGTGTCATGTATGCTTAAATGAAATGCAGTCTGAAATATTTATGACTCATATGTTTGAAATGACTCATATGTTTGAAATATTAGAAAGACAACTGTATTATAAATCATGATGGGCAAAACAAACTAGCACTCTCCAGGGGTATTGATGTATCAAAGTTACTCTCCACTTTTCTCACTTTTCTTCTTCTTCTTTTTTTTTTTTTTTTTTTTNTTTTTTTTTTTTTTTTTTTGTTACATTTTTGCAGCTCCAAGAGCCACTTGTGTTTTGTGGCTGCTCCCTATGGTGCTTGCTGTCCATGGTTCTGAATTTTATTTATACCAGCATTTACAGTATAGTCAGAGAGGCATAATGGATAACAGAAAGTTGGATAGACAGAGGATAAGGGAGGGAGAGAAGCAGAGAAAGGCACAAAACAGCACTGGCAGGACAAAATGGGTGATTTATAGAAAATCAGTGGAATATTTTAAGCATTAAGCTGACACTCCTAAGTAGAGGGTCTTAAACCAAATGAGTGGGTTGGGGTTTAGTGTTTTGCTCAGAAATATATTGACATTGCATGGTGGAAACATGCCAAAAAAAAAAAAAAAAAANAAAAAAAAAAAAAAAAAGGGCAACATATTTGTGACCTGCTGCTAAAGGGATGATGTCCAACACCTTGTTCACAGGAGGTTACACACTGACAACTCTGCTATAGCATGAAACAAATTCACTCACAGAAAAAGGAGAAATGTGAGACAGAAAGGTGAAGTGTAAGATTTAAGTTAGGTAACAGTTAAATATTGATTTTGAGATGAGGAGGAGAACATGATGAAGAGCAGGAAGAGATGAATTGAGGCAAAGAGAGTAGAAGATTGCTACTATAAAATGTCTGGTCTTGATGAATGTCTGACTTACCTGCCTCTCTCTCTCTCTGTCTCTCTCTCTCTCTCTCTCTCTCTCTCTCTCTCTCTCTCTCTTTCTCTCTCTCTAAGCTCTGAAATCCTTTTTTGTACTGAAAAAAAGTCATTTTTATCTTCATGGTGATTGTGACATGGTGACAGACAAGAAATGGTTATGGTCATATTTGTTGAAAAATAGTGATGTAATTCAACAATTCAACATGGGAAAAGGCACCATACAGTATTTACGTAATGTTAATCAGTCTCATTTCTCAGTGTTCACACATTCTTCCTCTCCTTGGCTTTAATGTGACACATTATAAAAACAGAAATTAGATGCATAATGTCCTCTTTTAGAGGAAAAAAATCACTACCCAAAATGAATAAATTTACATATTATGTTATTTAGTCTCATGAAGGTGCCCTGCATATATCCCACTATCTTATATGCTGTATATTTTATAGACCCCCATTTATTTTTTAAGTTTTGTTTGCATAAATAAGAAACTGTCACTCTCCAATCAGTGTGGCAGTAATGTTGACATGCAGAGACACAACAGAGTGATGGCAAATGTGCAGTGTCTCTTTTTTTTCTACTAGCATGCTCATACAGTTTCTTGTCTTACAGCCCTAGAGGCTGGAATGCAGTTCTCATTTTAAAAAGTAATTTGACATGGTTTGGTTTTAGCAAAAAAAGGGATGTGTTTCCTAATTTCATTTAGACCGTACAAATTGCTAAATGTCCTTAGAGGTGACTGTTGAAATACAATGACTGAGATGAAAAGCTGTATGACAATTCAAACCATGAAAGAAAGCCCAACAACACAGAGAAATTTTAAAAAGACAAGGCATCCAAGAGAACTTTCATAACAAAATAAGTTTCTTCTTTCAGTCCTATAAAGAATCTACATGACTGCAGATGTTGCATCATTTTGCTTGTTGATCTCATAGTCCACCTTACCCTCACTCCTGAGCTAGACTCCATGCCACTGCCTTCCTTCACCTGAGATGGTAACTCACTCTCAACCCTGTTTGACAATCTTATTAAAAGAAAGGTGGCATAACACATCAATGACATGCCTGACTAAGGCCCTGGGAGAGGGCTTCAGTCTTTTCATGCACTGCTTCAATGTAATTTTGCCTTGGTGCCAGAAATTCTCTACCCAATAGAAAGGTTTTTTTTTTTTTTTTTTTTTTTTTTTATGGTGAGGGGCATCACTCATCCTTGAAACTCAGAAATGGTTAAACCATTTTGAACTGTTTCCTTCTTGGTAATTGTGGTACTATTACTTGAAATCCACTTCTACCACTCGGACTAAAAGAGAAAGCAATAAATCAGTACAGCACAATTCCAAAATTGATTGCAAAATGTGTGCATATCCTAAAATGAGAAATCAGAGGAAGACTTCAATTTCTGATTCAGTCTGCCCATTCAGACGGAAAAGGAGTTTGGGTGAAGAAGCAGAAAACAACTCTTTAATAGACTGCTGTGTGGTGGTGTGATAGATCTGGTGAATGCCCACAGAAATGCTTTGGTGTAATTTGCACAAGTTGCTTAAATCTTTCCAATCACCTTCTCAAACTCCAAATTTCATTTAGTTTGCCTTTTTTTTTAAATTGCTTTCTTTTTCTTCTTTTCTCTCTCTCTCCCCTGTCCCCCCANCACCCCCTATCCCATTTTCTTCTCTCCTTATTACCCATCCTAATGATAGTCGGTCTTCACAGAGGCCCTGATGGCAGTAAGCGCTGATCGTTATATTTAGATCTAATTAAAGATCATTATAATCTATCAGCACAATGGAGACCAGGCTGTGATAGAGAAAGAGGAAGGGGCATAGGAGGGAAGGGGAGAGGGAGGGAATGAAGGGGAGAAACAAAGAAAGATAGACTGAGGTTCAGTGCAGGAGTTAGAGAACTTGCGTGTCTCTCAGTCAATGACAACCCCCCCACACACCCTCCACCGGCCCATATTGTTCCCTAACTACCCCCTTGAATTCCCAATTATCAAAATGTGATTATAACACATTACAATGATTACTTCCCTTGTACAGGGAGAAGAGCAAAGAAGAATAAAAAGCAGAGAAAGTATTGAATAATGAAAAGTGTGTGAGAATATGCTCCTGAGTATGATTACTGATGAGAGGGAGAGATTCTTTGTCTGGTATTAACTTGTAATTGGATTAACATGGGTAACATAGTCATTTAAAAACTATATCAGTGTAATATTTGACATCAAACACAAGTTTTATAATAAAGAACCATTAATGATATGAATTAAAGGATAGGAAAAGTTGTATGATTCTCCCTGGGCCACAGTCAAACACTGCTGGTGTGGTACAAGACTGGAAATAAGATAACTAGATTAGGCAAGATGAAAAATTGTACAGCTAATAGTAAAACATAAAATAGCACATCTTAAAAGATGTCATAAAATTAGAGTACATGTAGGATTCCCAATTTTCTCTTGAAGAGAATTTACGAATGCTTCCTACACCTACTCACTACCTACATAGATGTTGAACTGCATTTATAGAAAAATAGAGAAGTGGAGAAATTTGCCAATTTTTTTGTAAGTATTACATGTTTGGCATGGAATCTCATTAAAAGGAGTAAAAATGAGGAATAATTTCACTGGCCATGTCTCAGGCATTCTTATCAATATTGGCTCTTGCCCGTAGCTTCATGGAGCTTATCAGGGCCACAGCCAAGTATTTTTCCCCTTCTAATCCCAAATTGAGGCTTTATTACTTTACTTGAAACTTTGAGCCACACAAGAATACTGACAAAACAGTTTTAATTGAAATTCAACACACTTGTTCATTCACTAAAATTGTGGCAATGTCGCTTTTCATGTTCTAATAGTAGCAGTATCACGATGTTAATTCCTGCAGACAGTTGTTGGTGCTGATAGGAACTAAGGTATCTTATTAAACACACCCATGCATGTGCATGCACACACACACACATACACACACACACCTCCAAATCACCTGTAGATTTGATTCTGTGAACCCTGGCATCAGTTCTGTTTGCTGACATCTAATATCCTCCTTTATTTAACCATTGAAAATTAATTCTTCATGCCCCTTCCTTGTTCACCTATTACCAGTGAATTATACAAATGTATGCCAGTTTGTCATGCTAATCATGTGTGTGTGTGTCTGTGTGCTTATGCTTATGCGTGCTTATGTCTTTCAGTGCATCATGTTTATGTGACTGTGTAAGTGACTGGTTGTAGAACTCATGCTGTGGCTGGATGCTTGGCTTGGTTTAATTATGCAGAAGCAGCCTGCTTACTTTGCACTTGTGCAACTAAATCTCACTTTCATTAAGGTCAGTTCCTGCTGTGGATTTTTGACTTACTCTCTGCCCTCTTCTGTTCTCTCTGCTGTTCTCGCTTGCTTATCACTCATTTCCTCTGTCTCACCTTCTCTATTACTCACTCAGTCTGCTAGTGTGCATGTGTATAGTTGCATTTGTGTGTATGTGTGTAGATCTCTATGAATTCCATTGCTCTTATCAGTACCCTGAGGCTAAATGCATAAAACAAGGCCAGGAGAATGAGTGTATAAAAAGACAAGGTTAAATACTAAAATATAGACTACTCATACATATTTGTACTACTTTTGCTTTATCAGTCAGCACTCACAAACAGCAGTGAATGCTCCAGAAGCAAACTGTCAGAAGACCATGTGCTCAGAGGGAGCGATATGCCAAAGAGAACGGTTTAGAGGTTACATATAAGAGGCTAGGCTGTCGCTGAGCTGAGAAAGCAGAGGTTAGGAAGGGTAATAACATAATTGTGCAGTTAATTGGGTTTAGAATATGAAACTTCTAGGGACAGGCTGTAGATGGAGGAAATAAAAGTAATTTGAGTTGAAGTACAGAGAGAGGAATGTTACAATTCAATCATGCACCTCTCTAAATTACGAGCTCATATCACAAAAGTCCTTTAAAACTGCCTTAAAATACATTAATTTAGGAGTGATTGATAAGTTTTCATAAGCCAGTGTTCCTTTCCCCATTCAGCCATATGGGGAATGCGTGACCCTTACCAAGGTCACACATTCCCCATATGGCTGCTTATGTTGTTCTTTGTGCAATCTTAGTTTCTAGTTACAGAGAATGACAACAATATAAGTAGACAGCAATTTTTACATCCAGCAACACCCTTCTATGATCACTTCTTTTACACAGATTCCATTATTTCCCCATGGCTTTAGTTACACATACTGTAACACCATGTGAGAAGAAAAAGCAATGACAAGAGCACTTTTGTTTTTCTTCTTTTTTTTTTTTTTTTTTTTTTTTTTTAAGGAAAACAACAGCTTGGAGCTCTTTCTGAAAAAAAAGTTGCCCATTTTGTAATCTTTACTATCAGTGCAGACTGACTCTTTAGCAAGCTTTGACTTTAGCTTTTTTGACAAACAGAAGTTGAAGAAGGTGCCCCCATTGCAGAGAGACACTTGCTGGTACATCACATCCTCTGTGGGAGAAATCATCACCGGGAGCTTATCAAACTAAGTTTGTCATATTCTGAAACCATAAGCACCAGCCTCTCAATAGAGTTACTTTTTGGTCCCCATAGTGTGTTCTCCCCATTGTGACTGCTCAGATGGTAAAAGAGTGCATCACATGAGCACTTCTTTTTTTTTAAGTTTAACCTTTTTCAAGTTTTTACAGCACTCTACTCTGCCAAAAAAAAACAAACAAAAAAAAAAACAAAAACAAAAATCTGTTATTCATGAACATACTGTTAGTGAATTTTGAACTAGACACTTGAAGTACACTTGAAGTAACATTGCATCATTGCTATATAGCATATAGACAGTCTTTCTCACTCTCCACTTCTCCAGCCTCCACCTCTCATTAATACTTCAACAGGCAACTGATGCCTCGCATCATTCATCCTTTTTTTGTCCTCCTCTCTTCCCTCTGCCTCACTTGCTCCATCCATCTTTACTAACAGGAACAGGGCATGCTGTCACACTCTTTGTTTCTCACCTCATGAATTTACGCTTATGACTTTTGTCTGCTTTTCTCATCACTCTCAGTATAGCTTTTCTCTCTTTTTCATGCCATCTCTGCTTGAGTATTCAGCTGGATTGTCAAAATCTCGCACTCCCTCCTCTTTGTCTTAGTGACAGTGTGAGTTAGAATAAAATGAGAAAAAAACAAGATAAAGTTAAAAAGTGGTGTTTATGTTTGTTAATCATTAGAGCTGTAGCATTAGTTATTGTTCCCTTGGTAACATATTTAATGAAGGCAGGAATAGAGACAGAAAAGCATACACAGACATGCATGGACGCACACACACTGAAACACACAGTACATAAGTGCACAAACAAGCCTGCACATGGACATACACAAAGACAAATGATTTGACAGTTAACAGACATGTTTGGATCAGTTCATTATGCGTGGGAAGGATAAAGGGAAATCTCAAGAAAAGCTTAATCTAATTAGTAGCAATTTGCTGTGTTTTTAGATCTGGCAGAAAAAGACACATTCTAAATTGTAACAACAATATGCAGTGCCTTTGTAACTTTAGTTTACATTGAGTTAACAGCATGATAGAGGTTTGTCACAGTGCAGGAGGTAAGATTTAAAACATATGAACTCATCTGTACTCAGTGGTTATTAGACAGATTGACTTAGATGATAAAGAAGGAGAGCGAACGAAACAGACAAGGAAAACTGACAGAAAGAGAAATGTGGAATTGTACTCCAGTGTGGATATGAAGAAACAGATTTAAAAAAAAAAAAAAAGGGACCAGACAAAACTGAAGAATGAGTGAATAAATGGAATAAAAGGGAAGTAACATCAAAAAGAGGAAGGTAACGTGTGGGAATGAGAGATGGGGAGAGAAGGGTCATGCCACCAGAAAATGAATTTAAGTCTGTGTTTTTTTATGAACAAGCCATTAAAGAGTAAATATATGACAGCCCAAATGGGCTATTGGAGCTCCCCTTGTACATGATGGATGGAATTAAAGTAATTGCCTCTGTGTGTTTAAATCAATTATGGAACACCACTTCACAGAAGAGTGATAAATTGCAGAAGATTCCTGTCAACAGTCCCGTGTCTGTTTGTGTGCATGTGTGCTCTCATTTCACATACTCTTCCTCCTCTTCCACAATCCCAAGAGTTGATGACCTTTCCTGGGAATTATCTTTCCTATTTATTTCACTTCATTGCGGCATGTGGGATGAACAGTATCAGTAAGATTCCAAATAGCTGTCCTTATCATATCTATGCATGCATGTGTGTATGTGTGTGTGTGTGTGTGTGTGTGTGTGTGTGTGTGAGAGAGAGAGAGAGAGAGAGAGAGAGAGAGAGAATCTGTGCATGCAGAAAGTCACTGGGTTTGCATGTGGATTTGTGCAAATGCCTGCTTGTGCAAATGCCTACATTTTGAGTACCTGTATGGAATGGCTTTGAATGTCTTCATTCAGTTCAGTGAGTTTCATATTTGAAATGATTGTGTCCTGAGGGCAGGGCCCAGATGACACAGGCATTTCAAACTAAACCTCAATGGATGCAAACCACTTCAGCTTAGAAATAATGTCCACTACAAGTCCTGAGAGCTGCAGTGTTGGGAGTTAAGCCTTGATCTTTTGCCAGCATGGCAACAAGCAATCAGTAATATAACTAGTCAGTGTTTCAGTCTATGTCCATTCCATTTGAAAATTATTTTCATTTGACAGGCACACAACTTCTTGCTGATTTTTATTTAATAAGGTTACACAGGAGTCATCCGGTTAACAGGGTGACTGTGTGAGGATATAGTATTTGACAGTTTGGTCAAGGGGTTTTTCATTATTTTAGTTTATCTGTCGTGATTTTCATTTCAGAGTACCGGGACATTTTTGGGAGTACTGGAGCCTCTCATAAATTTTCTGTACTCCACTGCAGAACAATGCAGAGGAAAAAACAATAGCAAAGCTTGCAAACAGACAAATTAAATCAGGGGACCATGTATTTACATACATGCATTTATATAATGGTCCCCACCCCCACCCCGGACCTGACCCAATAACCAGCCAATGGTGATCAACACATGGATAAGGGGAGTACTGGCACCTTTTTTTGTTCACTTCAAGCACTGTTTTTAGGTAGATCTTAAAGGACCATACTGATGATTTTGCATGTTTGAGTCCAATAAATACAGTATAATCTGCATACACATTACAGTACTGCCACCCATTTTCCAAAACACACTACTGGAGCACTAACTTTTTTAAAACTTTTTTCCCTACCTTTCAGACCTGCCATTGGTTTCAGTTCATTCCAGTATATATGAAAATCAACTTGTAGTATGTACTTGAAACATGCTTGAGATAAATAATCCATCTAGTGAATAAAACATCTATTAAATTATTACCCAGAAAAAAAATGTATGTCTCCTGGGACTATATTCCCACCAGGGAATATAGTCCCAAGAAAAGACTGCTTTTGCTGAGAAATTATAAAAGATGAAGCCTTTCAATCATGCATAAGTGTTAGCAGATGAAACACTGAATTTTAAGGTGGGTGTATCACCTGAACGTTTGATTTTGAAAGATTAAGGGAGCTGGCAAAATAACACAACAACAAAAATATGGTTTTACATTTTGGAAGATAATTGGCAGTAACGTGTATGTGATTAGTACTTGTTAAGCTCAAACATGCAAAATCATCAGTGTGGTCCTTTAAGATGATTTGTTTGCCTATGCATATTCAGTAGCCACGTTACACTTGAATTGTTGCTAACATTAAGTATTTGTTTGCTTGTATATCTGGTAACAAGACCAAAACTTATCTTGGTTTTGGGAATGTCCATTACACTTCATTCAGACTTACTCAAGTAACAAACCACAATATCTCCTGGTGAAGACCAGTCGGTTTAGTGATTCAGTGAACTGGTTCTCAGGTTAACTTCGATTAAGCCATAGTGAGTTAAAAAGTCATTTTGTTTAGGCAAGTTCCATTGATTCAGACACTCATGTATCTAACTGCAGTGCTTCATTCATGATTCATCAACTTAGTATTTTGGTTTCTGCTCAAGAGTATTTTAATGAACCCGCATTTCACAACACCAATTCAGCTCTATACTGTAGAGTCAGCCTGTGTGAGAGTGCATAGGCTAGAGAGCCACCAATGGATGGCTATATACAGTACATTACATCAAGAAAGGCTTCCTTACAGAGGAAGTGACAGCTGCTACACAAACTGTAGATGGCCGAAGCTAAATAAATATATGTTCTTTTCAGTGTCAATCTTTGACTGTTCTGCTTAATCTCGGGGGTGAGGTGCTATGAAAGAAAGTGATATAAAGTTCCTGAACCTCTTTCATTTCACAATATAACTGGAGTAACGGCAATTAGCTTACGTGACTCACTGGAACTCTACAACCAGTTTGCTAGCTGAAGTCTACCTCTCTGCCTACTTGGTTTAGCAAATGCAAACTAAATTCACCACATGTTAGTAAATGTGCATACCCCTTGCATCTTTGATTGATACCAATCACAAATAAGTTCACTATTTATGCCTCAGAAAATCTGATCAACAAACTGTCAAAATCTGGTTAGAAACAAAATCTTTCTCAAGCCCAACAGAGCTCAGTGGCAATGATCTAGTGGCCCTCTGATTTGCTCAGTGACCTTTGGTTTGCTCAGTGACCATTACATGGCTGGTATTGTGTCCTTTCACACATTCTTTTTCTTTACCTCAGCCTGTTTTGTGTTTGTGTGTGTGTGTGTGTGTGTGTGTGTGTGTGTGTGTGTGTGTGTGTGTGTGTTTGCTTTCATTCATGGAAGCGGCTTTAGTCCTCAGAGCTGCTCCGCTGGCTGCAATTCAAGCCAAACTAAATCTCTCTCTCTCTCTCTCTCTCTCTCTCTCTCTCTCTCTCTCTCTCACTAACCACCAATAAAAATCTGTCCCATCTTTCAATCTTCCTTTTCCATCCAGCTTTGTAATTCTATATATCATTCCATTTTTCTTTCATTTCTTTCTTTTTTCTTTTTATTTCACTCCAGCCTGTTTTTAAAACTTATTTGAAGACATTACTTTCTCCTCTTTGGTTCAGCCCTTGCTCCTCCTTTCTGAAACCTGTTTATATAAGGTTAATCTGCCTTTGACAAAAGGATGCCCCTCCACTTCTTTGGGTGTCTCAGAGCAGTACTTTGAAAAAAGGTGTGGAAAGGATTAAAGTAAACCCCAAAGCCCAGACTAGCTCTTTATTTCTCTCTATTTCTCTGAAGTCCTGAGCCCCAAACACAGACAAACTGACGCACATACACCAACCGTCCATCTGTCCCTCTGTCTTTGTCTATTTCACTTAGCAAAACTCTCAGTAAAACTTGACAAAGCAAAACTTTTGGAAGTAAAACTAAGATCATGTCTCTAGAAAGTTACTGCCTATTATATTTGCTGCATGTCCTGTGTCCATAAAAGGCAATGGGGGAATTCATAAAAAATCCCGATAACTTCACAGCATCACAATAAAAAGTGCCATCATAATTGAAGCTCATTTTCATAAAGCTTCCTTTACTGTAATCAGCTCACTGGTGTCGACACCCTTAAAATGTGGAATAAATTTGCAATCTTACTACTATTTCAAAGACAAAAATGTCCTGAAAAAAAAATGCCATGGTTATTTTTTTGTCTCTGTTATTCTATTTCAGAGAAAGTCCCCTCAGACCAGTATCTATCCTAACTGTAGTGAACATGTACGTAAAACCTGCCAATCAGAACTCATGGTGATAACTTTTTACTACCCAAACTTGACTTGATTGACAAGGTTTTCATCCAATAGGAGACATTCTTAGCTTTACACTGACCTATCACATGCCTCAGTGGGTCATCGTTTCACCCTAACAGGCCCTGCTTATCTTGAATAGTGGCTCCCTCATGTGTTGTGTTTAGCTATTCAGTGTGTTAAATTTAAATAATACAAATGGCTTCTTCAATGTGATCTATTGTTATGTGATGTGCATATGGGGTTGTCATAAAGCATTCAATACAATTATATAAAACGTGAAAATAGCCCACTGCATAGGAACGCTAGGAAAAAAAAACAAAAAACAACAACAACAACAAAAACCTCACTATTAGTTGTTTTTTCTGATATATTTTAACCCTTTGTGTAATTTTCTCCTATTTCTTATTAATTTTTCAATTTATTTTATTTGTGATTTAAATTCATCATTGGCCTTTTTTATATGTTATTATATGCTGAAATCACCACCCTGCTTTTTCACCATCCCACACAATACAAATAAGCCTGGCAAAAATGGATACAGGGCCAAATCTCCTTTCATGTGGACCAAATCAGAGTGACATCAGAAAACCCACAGCAGTGGCTGATCGTGGGATTCCAGCTGTGATCGTTTCCACTCAGCTTCCCGTATGCGGGGATTCTCAGGGATAATCTGGAGAGAAGAGGAACTTTGAGGTTATCCGAATTGTGGACAGAGCTTTAGTGTGTTTTGCACCACATCCCAGTTCGGCCTGGAATGTGAAAGATTCTGGATTTGTGTTTGGGCTGAACTAATTGAGTCCCCTAAAACTGTTGCTGCTTTGACTCCAGTGCTGACATACATATACACACATCCACATGCTTGCACACCCTCACACATAAACACTCACACACAGAGATCCACACACATGCACTCTCCCTTTTGTCTTTTTCTGTGCCAAGCCTAATCCTGCCTTACTAGCTGCAGAAAAAAAAGACACACACAGAGTATCTCCTCCCTCTATTCAGTTCCAATTCACTTTTCAATTTCAAGGTGTTTTATTGGCAAGGCTCTGCATGAGCAATGCCAAGGCAATTAACAAAAACAACAGAGTGCTTTCACACAAAAAAAAAGACGGTGGCATTGTGAAATGACAAGCACTACAATCAGAAAAATAATAATAATCATTGAAATCATTTCAATTTGCCTGTAATTCCCTTTCCCACTACTCACCATTTTTAGGGGTCAGCATAAGATTTTCCTTTCCATTCCTAATTGTCATGGGCCATGGAAAGTACTCTACTAAATTGTGTAAGCAAAGGAGAGACAGCAATGGAAGACTGATCACAGCAAATGAGTTTCTCAAGAAGTGATTGGGCATCTTTGAGAACCCAAATGTAAATCCCCTGTATCCAACATGACATGAGTACATCGGCACCTAGAGTATGGCAAGTGTAAAGATACATCTGCTGGTGCAAGGTAGATCATTGGTAATTAAATAACAGGGTGTTTAATGTTTTTTTTTAATGAAGTTCTAAAATTAATCTTTAATTCTACTGAAAATGAAGGAGATTAATGAATTGTTAGAACTACTAGAGCCATGGTAACATTTTAGATGGGTGGGTAGGCAAAGGTCAAGGAATGGCATGTAATGAAATATGTGGAGAACAGAAGAAAAAGAGAACTGTGCAACCAATCACATCCCCTCCTCTCATTGCCTTTAAAAGCAGGAAACAGGTAAATGAGCCATAAGGAAAATCCAGACTGAAACTGAAGTATCTGAGGGAAAGACTGTTCTCTCCCCCNCCCCCCCCAAAAAAAAAGAAAAGAAATTGAAGACATAAAGAAACAAAAAGTTCCTTCTTCCTTGAATGACCAGTTGTGAGAAAGGAACCATAAGTGGGAAGAAGAAACATTAAATAGAAAGAAAAAAAAGTATCAATAGAGGAAGACATATAATACAACAATGAAAAATGATGATCCAGCAAGATAATCTTAAGCCCACAATGGATAAGCAAATCCAATACCTAATTTTTAGGTACATAAATACTCGTATTTCTTGAATTTATTTAAAAAAGAATAAATATGAATCATGAGTTATTCATCTTAATTATGTTCTGTCATGAAGCTTTTAATCCATTTGGAGGTATAACATGATGCCTTTCCCAATGTGTTAGTTCAGTTCTGTTGAGTGTGTTTGTGTGTGCATTTTGTCAGTGCATAATTATGTGAGTTTATTACTTACTGTAAGATACAGCTTCTACCTGTCAGTCAGTTGGTTGTGTTGAAGGTAGTTGATAATCACGTGTGCGTGTGTGTCGATGTGTGTTTTGATATAACTGTCCTACAGCTTGGTGTTAACCACTTGACATTTGGGAAGTATTTTCATTAAGCTGGAAGGCAGTCTAAGGCAGTTATGATGATGGGGCTTTGTGCTTTATCCCAGTTAATACTGTGTCCACCTTAGATCAATATAAGCCTAATTCCACAATAGCTTTCAGTACTCCTACACACACATACGTGTACAGATGGCATGTATGTAAAACCCTCACAACTGCCACCGGAGCATCAGCTTCATATATTGTACATTATTGTTAATGTAGAAGCAATATAGTAAGAGCAACAGAGATGAAAAGGTGAAAAAAGAATAATGGAGAGGAACAAACAAAAACCAGAAAACTGCATACCACTGCCAAGGCCAAATAAGTCAAGACAGAATTTGCCACCACTCTGGTAAAAATAAATAAATAAATAAATAAAAATTGCATGAGCAGCAGAAAGACAACCAGTTGGTAAATGCAACGTCTTTTCCAAAACTTTCATTACACATATATCACACATATGACTACACTCATTTGGCCCAACTCTGGCCCTGCATTGTAACAATACAAAGGCAAGTCCAATAATGGTGATCATTCCTGCACAAAACGTAAAAACAAATAACTCTAGTACATCTATCATCTTTGTTTTAAAGGAAATGAACGGGGCAGAAAGTTTTGTTGTTACATTAGGCATTGATGTGTAAGGCAACAGATGTCCTCCATCACAACACATAGTTCTGGACCTAGTTCTAAACAAAATATTCTGGAGTAAAAAATAAACAGAAACCTGTCTGAAATTTACAGGAATTAAATGAATAAGTAAAATGTGACAATACTGATCATCTAAAATAAAAAAAAAAAAAAAAAAAAAA
Source organism: Lucifuga dentata (assembly GCA_014773175.1). Lineage (NCBI taxonomy): Eukaryota > Metazoa > Chordata > Actinopteri > Ophidiiformes > Bythitidae > Lucifuga > Lucifuga dentata. Next base: position 26,649 of record VXCM01000784.1, read on the forward strand.
AAAAAAAAGCAAACTATTTTAGGTGTCTGTTAGTGGGGTCAGACTGGGGGCACTTGGACTCAGTATTTCCTGGTTATGGCCCTGCTGACAATTTCAAAATGGATTCAGTTTGAGAGGTACTGACACAAACATAATCAAACATAATCCTACCTAAAATCCTAAAACTCAATACCACAAGAGGTTGCTAAAACAATGTCTAATATACCTAACAAACTGACTACTTCCATTCAACCCCACCATTGGGATGACCTCCTGGAAAGGGTATATAATTACTATAAACCATGGGTTTGGGAATCTCTGGATGCACAGAGTATCACAGACATAATCCCAAAGCAACTGCTCTGCATGTTTCAGCATCACATTAAAAAGCAAACCAATCCAGGGAATTAGAATGTCAGATTATGTCAGATTAAAGGCTCTGTATATCTATGGAAAACCCACACAGGTCATTTATTTTGGCTGATAGACCTCTTCTCAGCACTGTGTGTGATAGATTGTTCTTGACTGTCACCTCCCCGATTCTACTGATAGGTTTGTTGCACCTGATTGAGCAGAACAACACAACCCTTTATTGTTATTTTAAGTGTAGAGATTTTGGTGGCCTCAGCAAACTCCCATTTTACGTCTACCCATAGAATCAAAAATGTGACCATCTACAACAGCATCATTTAATCTTTGCCAAGTGGGAACAAAAGCTGGGTATTAAGCATAGCTTGTCCTTTTGGCAGTGGACACAGAAAGTGGACTACTAGTTAATGACAGCAATTTTTCAAGGTAGTTTGGCAGATATGTGCAGCAGGACTAAGGAACAAACTTGAGTTTATTAATTAGCTTCATTTAAATTAACTCCTTTTAGCTGGAATATATTGATAACAGCACAGCCAAAAATAATTCCCAAACAACACTGTGGAAACAGCAGAAAGGGCAAAGAGAGGTAAAAATATAATTTAATTTCAGCAACTTAAAAATATTACTATTTTTGCCAAGGCATTTAAAATGCACTGGATTTTGATAGTGTACTAGAAATTGAATTATGCAAATCATCCGTTGTGGAAAATGTCCCCAACTCTGTCTAGCTGATTACTGTAATAAGGTTTTTAACATATTAATATTTTTTTCCTCCATCATATTTTTCAAATTTTCTCAGGGATGAAAATACCACAAACACTGGGCTGTGATATGAAAATGAAACCATGGCGAGGGAAAAATAATTGCACATAAATGCAAATATGATTTCCTTGTTTCCATATCAAAACCTGACTTGGCGTTAACACCCCTTAATTATGATGTTTCATTAATTACAACAGAAATGTAATGAGGAATATTTACAAACCTTCAAAGGCTGTAAGATATGGAAAGAAAATAAATAATTGTGCTTTCAGTGAGCAATGTACTGAGATGTTTTCCATCTTTAACTTTGGTTGGGAAGACACTAAACATAAGCATGTCACTTTGGGAAGACTTTGAATATAATGCAGCAGTTAACCCCTCTAAATGCAACCATGGGTGTTAAGAACTTAAAATCTTTTCAAAATTTATATGCAGCATTCAATTATATGTTTCATCTGATAAAATTCAGTATCATTGTTCAAATCACACGATTTCTTAGACAAATATGTTTCTTAGACAGCTATATCCTGTCTCATATGTTGAATAATAGCTTCAACTAACAATTATGAAAAAGTGGTTCTGCACTGAGTATCAGGTTGTTACTTTGATCGCCCCCTGGTGGTGCACTAGACGACTGGAAATTTCAGCAGAGTCAACTGAAATTTATGAAACTTATGGCAGGTTATTTAAAAAAAAGTTTTTATTAAGACAATGTTTATAAAGTTTAATTATAATCCTTTCATTTAAGAATAAAAAAAATGGATTTTTCTTGAGAATAGAACAGCTCGTCTTGCATGCACTCCTGTTTCTCGCCACTGTCTGGTTAGCAAGCCTGGGGCTATTGGTTGCCATGGAGTTTTGACATCATTTCATAAATGAGAATAGATGAGTCTGGGAAGTCAATATGGACTGGAGCTTCTGAAGGATGTTAGACACTGCTCCATCGAAATAACCTCCATTTCCCACTGAGTCAAACTCATATGTGCACATGCACACACACACACATGCACACACACACACACACACACACACACACACACACACACACACACACACGCACCACACACAAGAATGCCCACACAAGTGCAGACAAATTTATCATTTGTGTTGGCTCATGTGCCAGCACATTGAGATAATTATCAAATATGTGCACACCAAAAGTAAATAACATTGAAAGCATTTTGCTGAACGGTGATATTCTAGTTATTCCAGCTCTGTGTTCCTGTTCTCAGGTGTGAATAGATTGCTTTGAATTTAAACATCTTTGTATCAATTTCACAGGCCTATAGTCAAATAAAATATTTTCATTCAAACATACTGCAAGTCTGTTCTACTTACACTCACCTTACAAACCATCACAGACAGTATAGTGCATGATTGATGTACACAAACAAAAATAGCACATAAGGAGTTCCAAGCTGGAGGTTTAGGAAGTGGATTTCTTCGTGTGTGTTTTAAGTTTTTCCCTCCAGCTCCAACAGTTCTTGCTAATGAAGCGATAAAATGGCAGCCTAACAGTGTGTTTCAGCTCCACACAGAGATGATGCATTAGGATCGCTGGCAGACAGTTAACTGTCAGCACACTGGGGCATTACCAGATAAACACACAGGAACGCCAGGAGTCTGGCTGGTTTATGAGCTATGGGATTGATATTTTTGAGGTTAGCAGGCAGGAATTAACTTGTGCCTTTGGTCAGCAACCTTTGTTTGGATTTGTTTGGAATTGCAGTGATTTTAATTTAAGCTTTATGAATGCATAAACATGTAATGATCTACGTAAGATATTTAAAATTTAAAATGTTTGGAACAAACCTGTATGAATGTTTATCCTGTGAAATTTGTCTCTCATTCCATACTGGGATGTGATCTAAAGATCCATTTCAACCATTTTTGTCAAACAAGTTATTTTGCAAAATGACCTGCTTCCCTGCTGTCCTCTTGAGGTGATGGACAGATTTCACCAGGATGTGCCTATCCACACTTTGGCCCCCTTTACACCTTTCATTAAAATCTGATTTGTATCTAGATGCATAATCCAGACTATAAAAAATACAAGTTAATGAAAGGTGTAAATGTCCAAAGAAACCACTGCAGTAGGAAAGCAACCTAAGGGATGTATGCAACTAAAGGCTGTAGATACAACAACTCAGCAATAGCAATTGTGGAAAAGGATCACATGACATCATGAATGAAATGTGCTGGGAGTTGATAGTTATGGTGTGAATATCCATAGAGACATAAGCAGTATCTCTCTCTCTCTCTCTCTCTCTCTCTCTCTCTCTCTCTCTCTCTCTCATCATTTGAATTCAGCAGAGTTAAAATTATGTTATTATGCATCTTACTACATTTCTGGCAGAGGCATGTGGAATTCTATTTGAATCACTACTAGTGACTCGAAGTGGAACTCCAGGCAGATCCATAATAACACATTAGAGTCATACCAGTATGGCTGGAAATCAAGGTTGTATATTTTTTGGAATATTGTCTACAATCCTGCAAAACTGAGTTGAATGTTTTATCTCTCTTGACTCTGAAAAAAAGTACCCAGGGATAGGTTCCAGCTGTTTCTGTGTGTCGTTTGCCATTTTGTCCTGTCATCACATGGATTACCCCTCTCTGTTCTGATGGATTGCTGAATTGCTCATAAGAATAAATGTCTGTCTGCATTAAACTTGTAATCATCTTGTGGGCTGTCCAGGGTGCCTCCCTACATTTGTCTCGCTCTGTACTTGATAGACTCCAGTCTCCCACGAATAGGACTAGGCTAATGAAGAAAATCAATAATTAAACCGTGAAATGTGTACTTTCTTGGTTCCTGGAAATTTTGCAGCCTAGTTTAGATGCCACTTCTAACCAGCAGTTTTAAATCATAAGAAAAATAATGTGAACAATGTGTACCCACTCAACTTTGCTCACTTATTCTTACTTTATCTCATCTTTTGTGAAGTAGACACTGTACGTGGATGAGGAGAAAATTAGTTTTTTACTAAGCACATATTGCTCTCAGATATGAATGTATTGATTCAAACAAGCCTCATGACAGGAGGCTTTTTTGTGCTGAACTGAAATGAATAATAATTAAACCTTAACTTGAAAGAAGAAGAAGAAACCATGCATATTTGTTTCTTAAAATTGTGCCATCATCATCAACAAAATTAAATCAAAAGCTTACTCGGAGGAATACAAAATGATCACTCGGAGTGGTGCTATATCAAGACCAAAAGTGAAGGGTATCTTCTTACCTTCTGCTTACCCTTTTATTATTTTCCTTCACATAATTTCCCTCACTGCTTATATGAAATCTCTTCTCTGTCTTCAGGTCTTTTTTATTAAATGCCAGCAATGCGTGGTATTGAGTGGGTAGTGTTGGTAATGAACGACAATCTCTCTTTCCGAAACCATCCAAATAACTCACTCTCCTCAAAGGTGATTAGTTTACATTTTTTATTACTTGCATTTATTACTCCATATTATTACTGCAGTGTGAAGCCATTATGGAAAGGCCAGGGAGCAGGATGAAGCTATTTAGACTCTGTACGATCTACAGGAAGATTCAGTTTCCTGCAACCATCCAATAAAGGATCTTTGTCCGATTTTGAGCCAGATGTTAAGTCAGTCACCTGGAGCCTGTTGGGCTCGCCACTTGAGGGGAACATTGTCTGGTGTAAAATAATCATCTTATTTCATCTTGTCCAAGCCTAGCAACAGAGGCAGAATGGTAATGATTTTTTTTTTTTTTTTAAANTTTTTTTTTTTTTTTTTAAACGTGTTTTATGTTGTCGGGCAGAGTGACAGCCCACACTTGTACAGGGACAGGGACTGAAATCTGAGACTGGCACTGACAACAGCCAATGGAAGCTCAAGTGAAAGACATGCAGAGAACAGGAAAGGGGAAAAGTCTAAATAATGATTTAAAGGACAATACCAATTATTTTGCTTGTTTAAGCCCAATAAATACTATTCACACACATATGTTACTGAAAATCATTTTCCAAAACATAAAACTGTATTTTTTCCTTTTTAAATAATATTTATTAATTTGTCAGCATTAAACAACAAACATATTCACCATAATACGAACAAAAGCACCCAGATAAATTCAATACAAATTCAAAAGAAGAAAACAACACATCTAGTCACTGTGAGATCACATAGAGATCACTGTGAGATCACTTTATGAAGCCCTGACCGTCTCTTATTCAACATATCTCAGTCTAAATGTTCAGGTGATACTGTACACCCTTCTTAAAATTCAATATTTTGCCTGCTAACACATACACCAGAATGTAGAAAGGACCATCATTTTTAATTTCAAAGTAAAAGTACCTGGGACCAGGGACTGTATTTCTTGGAGGAGACATATATTTTCTTCCATACAGCTCCATGGAAAACTCCACGGTTAAAGTTAAGTTTGACAGACGTCTTGTTTGCTGTGATAGATTATTTATCTCAAGCATGTTTCAAGCCTTACAAGTTGATTTTATTAGCATATGAACTGAAACAAATGGCTGTCTGGAAGTCAGAACATTTTTTTTTTTAATATTTATTGCTTCAGTCATATATTTTGGGAAATGTTGTCAGTAAAGTAACATGTATGTGAGTTGTAATATATTTGGGCTCAAAATCACCAGTTTGGTCCTTTAAAATGAAATAGAAAGGATCTTTGTTCAGTTATAATTCTATTGTTTTTTTGTTTTTTTTTATTGTAAGATAATTTAATTTCATCTTCCCTTTTACATAACCAGTAATGAATGATTAAAGTCCTTCCCTGGAGTAGTAAAACTGTAATCTTTTTCTTTAACAATTATTTTAAAACTGAGTTTTGTTGAGCTAAAAACCTCTCAAGGTTACTCCTTGCAACACATATAGAAGCTTAATTATCACATTTTGAAATAATACTCATCGCTGGGCTTTTTCCTCATAAAGGGAACTGTCTCCGACAAGATTTTGTGGACTTTGAGAGGAGGTATCTCCAGTCATCATTTATGAAATCCTCAGTTATCATTTGTGAACACATTTGAAGTAGTACCTTCACCAAAGAGCAGCCTTTTAGTATAAACTGCCTCATTTAGCAAAGACTTTAACAGTCTCTTACAGTATCTCAGGCTTAACTGAACCACTGATGGAACATCTGTGCCAAAATGCAAAACATGTTAATCATACAGTATGATAACATTCAGTAACAGTAACATTTTCATGGTGGATTTCCTCTCTTTTAGACATTGCATGCACTGCTGCATCCCTTGATAGCTATACAGCATCTGTAACAGGTGATGTGGAAACACTGATGTGTGTCTCCTATCACCTGCCTCTCCCTTTTTCACATGCTTGCCCTTTAACAAAATGTTGGGTTTCCCACAAGATAGACTTTTAAACATTGTTGCACCCATCTCTGTTTCTAAAATGTACCCATTTAAGTCAATTACAGCCATCACTTTATAGTCTTTTGGAAAGATACATGGTGATGTGGTTTGGATACTTGGCCTCAAGAGAAAGCAATACAGCATATAGAGAGTTGTGTTTATTATTAGCTAAAACTGAGAAAGAAAGCAAAAGCATTCAAAAGCCTGGATTCTGTACTCAGCATGGACAGAAAGAGAAACAGAGGAGGGAGGAGCACATGGCAGAGCTTTGGATTAAATGATAAACTATTAAATATTGAAAGTGAATGCCAGTTCCCCATAGAGCCTGCTTTCAATCTCTACTAGAATTCAGCAGGGGCCCTGAGGGGATGAAGGGCTGGACATGGAGGGGTGGGGATGAAAACAACTCTCAGATGTGAGACATGAGAAGAGTAACAAACAGAGGGCGGGGAGTGGGTGGGATGGGTTGTGGCTGCAGAGAGGTTGATAGGTGCTGGAGATGAAAAACAAAAGAACATATCACAGATAGCAGGAAAATGAGGATAGCCAGCACACTTCTGAGAGAACTGATTCATAGGCCATGTCTACTCTTTGGGGATAAGACTGGAATACAAAATAGGACTGAATGAGAACAATTAGCAAAATGTGTAGGGGAAAGTCACAATTAAAGGGTAAGATACTTTTATTATTGTTTGTAATATGTCTTATAAAAGTTTCTTTGATTTCATTTTATCTATTTGGTTTTATGATTCAATTTTATTGCCTCACGTCTGTGTTTTATCACTGTACAAATAAATGCATTGGGGAAACATAGAGGGTTTTGATGCATACCAACGCTGAATCATGCCAACCCATCTGAATTGCTCTTTGGGATTCTGGGCCCGTTTAATCAGGACTGCCTGGGGCTGGCTGCAGGATCCCAGCAATTTTAAAGCCAAGTCTTTCTGAGATGATCAAAGGATGCCTGGGGAATCTCTTCTGTTCTGAATGAGACTTAAACCTTGGCAGGCATCACCTAAGTAGTAACATGTTAACTTCAAACTGCAATGCAATATTAACCTCATTTAAGTAGTTGCTTTGTCGTTGTCACACACAGTAGTCAGCAAGAAAATTATCTATTACCTTTAGAATCTTGCAGGGAGGCACTGAAGCATCGGGGTGGCCAATCAGATTTGTCAGAAAATACACTAATAATTGCTAAGGACAGAAAGTATAACTGGAACTACAAAGCCATGTTTTCAGCCAGAACCAGTTGTTTATGTCTTGTGTAGTCTATTCTCATCAACAAGAAAAAGCTAATAAATGTGAACCCCTAAAAATATTGGGACTTCCAGCCACTGCCTCTACCTATATGGTACTCTACGGTCCTCTGACTGTATGCCTTGTTCACTGTGTGTGTACTGTATGTACGGACACACATATACTGTACTTTCAATAGTGTGTGTAGTGTTTTTCCACACTGACACAATCTTATGCTGGATATAGAAAAGCAATCTCTCAGCTAAGTGATTTGTGAAAAGTGTCACATTCTCACCTGGCAGTAATTGCCTGTTGGTGTCACTCAGCTGTGGTGATAGGTGTTGGTGAAGTGAGAGGGGAGCGTGTGTGTGTGTTGGGTGTTGTGTTGGGGGGGGCTTTGACCAGCTTGAGAAAGGTATTGTAGGGAATGAAACGAGAACTTTCAAATGCAAATAGAAAAACCTTTGTACCCTCTGAACAACTTAAAAGCCAAAACATTGCCTTCTGTAAGAAATGGGTAACATAATTCCATGTGTTTAAGCAGGTGACGGTGAAGGTGCCTGTGTGTGCATGTCTGTTTGTGTATGTGCATGCATTCATGTGCCTTCCATGACTGGCATAGAATATCATCTAGCCTAAGGCAATGGAACGCTGACATCTGCTGGGATTCCACACCTCTATGAATGACAGCAAATGAAGGAAAAAAGCAAAGAGACTGTCAGCAACAGACTGTCAGCTTCAGTCTGGTTTTGTGACATCACGGTTTAAATCACTTTGATCTGTCGGTACTAAAGACTTTAAACTTGTCAAATGGAGCTTCTGTTACACTGGATTGATTTAACTGGACATTTTTTAATGCAAATAAATACAAAATTACAGAATAAATCTAACTGGAAGAGGAAATGAATCAATATTATATGAGATTTCCCAAGCATTCTAGCCATAATTTATTGATTTCACATCATCATTCCTGTCAGCATTTCTGCTTGCAAACATCTTTAAGCCCTCACACATTTGTGGACACTAACAGGAAAACTTGAGCCATCCATTCAAAATTCATGTCAGAAAAAAAAAAAAAAAAAAAAAAAATTGTACATACCCTGCTAAAAGGAAAGTTCAGATGGGCTTAAATGTGCAACATAGGAATTATAGATTGTATTTGTATGATTAAAGATGTGTTGTGCTTTAAAGGATACATCTACATTCAAGAATTGGAATTCAGATATCACCTAACAAAAAACAGCAATGAAAACAAAGTCCTTGAAAATAAACCCCAGCCATGCTCTCTTATACATCAGGAAAATAATATCACCATGTCACATTATGAAGAACCTCATTATAACATGTAAATTTGGTGGCTTTGACTATGTGAGTGGAGGCATATGTGTGTGTTTGTTACGCTGTTTAATGACCCCTCTCTGCAGAGCTCGCCAGCATGATGGCCTTTTGATGGAGCCAAACTCATCAGGGATGTTGGGGAAGCCACTCATGCTTGATTCTGACATGTGGAAAGAGTTCAAGGAGATGAAGAGCTCTTAGATGCCTCTCCATATACGCATGCACAGACGCACAGGTAACACAACACGCTCGCACACGCACACACACACACACATACACAAAGCAAGAGATCACTCATGAAGGCTTGATGTATGATAGATATACAGAGGGGTAAAACACCCACAGTTCATCTATTTTTTTTACAAATATGGTTGTGTCCACTGCTGCCTTTTAGTTTCCAGAAGATTACAGAACAAAGCAGAAAAAATGTAATGTAAAATTTTATTTGCTACATGTATATATTTTCTTCAATATTATCTCAGATTTAAGGGTGAGAAATCCAGAAAGCGGAGATATATAAAAGGCTAAAGGCAAAAATTTTGACCTCTGATGAGCAAAAATCATGCTTGTGTATGAATTTCACCTGTTTAATTACAAGTTGCCTAGCAGGTATAGAAGTGTTAAATATCTAAATGTTATCATTTTTCTCAGTACTCTCAGAGAGATTTTCTCTCTCCAAAGTTACTGTTGATGTGTCCATGAGTGGTTACTTGACCTCAAAACGCTCTAGTGGAGATGAGTCAGCTGCCATAACTAGCAATTTTCAGGTATGATTGTAGAGTGTTGAGCATTGCTCAAAAACGGAAAGTGCATAGATTCATTTCTGATGACTTACTGATTTAAAAATCAAAAAAAAAAAAAAAAAAANAAAAAAAAAAAAACAACTCCTACTCCTATTGATTGGTTGGGACATTAGTAGCAATAATCTGCTTTTCTTGAGCATCCTTTGAATTGAATAAAGCTTTCAGTTTCAACCTGTCTAAAGTATAATATAACATTGTGTGTGGTGAAATTTGAAAATTGTGTATGTGTGTGTGTGTGTGTGTGTGTGTGTGTGTGGGGTTACTTTGTGTTCTTAATATGGCCCATTGAATTATAATCTTAAAGTCTGTAGTGACTTAATACCTTACTACGCAAACTCAGTTGCACTGTTTGGGCAATAATGACTAAAAACATAAATTGCTTTTTGCCCATTAAAGCAGATAGCAATAGTATCTGTTTTCCTCTTCTGCTTGTTTTCTTGTTTCTTTATCACAGGCTGAAATACAGGTTGAAATTTTTCCATTGCTTTATTGTCACTGCCTATTTTAAAACAATGTCTTATTAGATCTACTTAAATTTTATGGAAATGTTACATGGGATGTTTTACCTAACAAGAAATCTCTTTAAGTCATCATGGGTGTTCAGTTTGGTGTTTAATTGTTTATTGTTAATGTTTAATTTTATAAATTCACCATAAAGTCTTAAAATAAAAGCCAACAGCTGTACAAACCAAAAATAGTCTGAACAAGGAAATAAATACCAGGCCAGGGGGAAAGGACATTTCCTATGGTAATTATGTAATTAATTACATCACCTCACTATGGAACACAGCAGTCATGATGTACTCACCACTCAGGTGTTTTAGTTTCTTTCTTTCTTTTTTTTTTTTTTTTTTTTTTCAACTGAAATACTAAGTAAATTACTTATGGTTCTACTTTGCCACTATTTCATGATGCTGTGGATGAAAATAAACATTGCTGCAGATGTTTCACAATAAAAGCCTTCTAGGAAAATGATGGAAGTGTTGAGTTTACATGAATAACTAACAACAACAAAAAGAATGTACAATAACACACACACACAAACACACATACACACACACACACACACAAACACACATACACACACACGCACATTTTAAAATCTGCAGTACTATGTTGAACTTTCTTGGAAAATTAATTTAAACACACAGATAAACAACACTAGCATACTATGTCTATGCCTTTGTTGTGAATGCACAGCATATGTACATATGTGTGTTATTTGTACAGTATGTATGCAAATACATGCATCACACATTTAAAACAGTCAAAACTGTTTCTGGCAGAAACCAGAAACCAAAAAGATTCTACTGGCAGAGCAGTGTAGTGACAATGCACTCTATGGCAGATGGCACAGAAATGGCAGACTTTAAACCAGTGATAAAGCTGTAAGCAACACGTCAGCATCGTAGAACCCTATCCAGGTTGTGTGTGTGTGTGTGTGTGTGTGTGTGATAACCCTTAACATTATTTTTATTTATCTCCTGGTAATATAACCAGGTTATGAGAGAAAACACACAAAGCAAAATATGGAGTGGAAAGACAGTAGGTACCCACAGAAAAACTGTCCAAAATCAGATTTTTTTTAATGTGTGATATTGTGTGATAGGAGATAAAGACTAAGAGTAAAGGGGAAATGCCAGAATGGAGAAGGAGTGATGATTAAACAAGATAAGAGTGGGGTGGAGGGGTCCTGCTAAACATTTCTTTAAGTGAGATCTATCCAGAGGAGATCAGACCTAGATTATTTTGCATTTTCATATTTCATTCTAAGCTTGGACTTTTTAAACATCAAATGCAAACAGTGGCAGTCCTATCCATTAAACAGTAATGGCATAGCTGAATGATATTGTAAGACTAGATTTATTTTTTCTGAATCTGAGATCATTTCATTTTGAAGAAAGGGAAGAATGTAAATCTAGTCTTACAATATCAACAAACATGACCCATGATTCCTCTATTCCAAAATGGGGTCTCAGATTAGATGCATATAAACATCCCCATTACCAGCTCAGCTACATCAAACTCTCTTTGCTGACTCTCCCAGGAGTCTGAGGATCCAGGAAGATAGTGCAACCACAAGGACAACAGGAATTGTAGCTGAAGCATAAGTTGCCAAAACTGGATGTCAACCAGTTTTGGCAACTTATGCTTCAGCTGCAATACAGCAACTTGCTGACCTTTATAGAATTTAATATGCAATATTAAACATGCAATTACAGATAGCTGACATAAAACTTGGTAAAGCATCTTCAATATTGATTGTAATTTTACTGAGACTTTAACTTCAACAGTTTCATTTTTAAATAATAAGCATGTGGCAAGAAAATTGACCTTTTAACCAAATTAACATGTTTCAGTCAGATTTATTAAAATAACAGAATTTACAATAGAGCAATAGTCTGTATGCATGTCGTTGAGAGACGAGGAGGAGCAGGCTGACGTGAATATGATGAGGATACAGTCAGCTTGTGAGAAGCTCAGCTGCTGATGCTTGTTTTAATGAGCATGACAAAGCATTGTGGGTGCAAGTGTGTGCCTGGTGAGTGTGATGTAGTGTTCTACATATTGTCTCAAATTAGCTGCACCCATGCACCAAGAGCCACAAAATGATAACACACACAAATGCAGATATTTGTCAAATATTTATACTGGGAAGAGCATCTTTCAGACAATGTGTCAGCACTTGCAGTGCACTGACATTAAAAGATACAGAAATAGAAGAAAAGAGAGGAGGAGGAGGTGAATTGGGAAGGAAGAGGAGTTGAGGGTGAAGAGGTGAGTTTAAGAGCTATTTTTCCTCTATTTTCTCTCCAGCCATATCAGAGTTAAATTTGGTGGAAAGCCCAAGCTTCATTACATTCCCTGACATGTTCTTTTATATGTTTAATTTATGTCATGTCTTTCATATTTGTGTCAGATATTTATTTTAATCTTTCTTTTACTCACAAGATTTTTCAATCTGTCTCACCTCTCTGTTTTGAATGCCTCCATTGTCTCATTTTATCATCTTAATTTTTGTCTAGAAGGTTGAAGATAAGTCACTGGATGGAAAAAAAAATAGTTTGAAAACATTTTGCCATTCATCCAAAAGGCTTCTTCAGTTCTAAATGTAGCAGGAACACTTAGCAGCATTTATTCCCAAAAGGCAGATGCACCCATCCCCATCATGTGGGTGGTTCAGGTACATACTCTGTGCTCAGCAGAGAGTATCTGTGCTCAACCACCTGCATTCTACAATGAGGCAAAACTCACACCTGCATTCCACAATGGGATGAAACCGTCATATTGATGTTGATTGATGTTTTCAAATTTCTATTTTTTTCCAGTCCAGTGACTCATCTTCAGCCTTCTAGACATCTTACTACCTGGATGACTGAGATAAACCTTCACAGACATCATCTTAATTTCCCTTTCAGTTTTCACATATGGCTGCAAAAATTAAATTAATCATAATCCAAGCAAAACACTTTGTTCCTTTTCTATTGTTACTGAGTGTGCCTCCTCAGCAAAGATCCATTTCTCATTAGCTTTTCCCCTCATTCTCTCTTTCCATCTGTGCCTCGCATTCCCCTTTGTCTCCACCTGCTCAGTGTGCCTGTCTCCCTTTTCCACTTTTGTTTACTTTGAAAGGATTCAAATCAACCAGGGGGAGAACAGGGTTGGGGTTGAGGTGTGGTGATGATTTGACTCACTGGGGATGACTGTAATCAATTAGGTTCTGCTGCTCATTAGAATAAGACTCAGATGTTCATAGGGACAACATTTGCTGCTGGTACACATATTGAAAAGCTATAGCATCAGTAGACCATATCAATGTCAGACACTTCTTTTCTAGCATAATATGACCATCAGATGCCTCAACCCCTTAAAGCCTGACCCATGAAATAATTATCAGAAAATTCTAATTTTTTGCAAGTTATTTCTTCATTGAACCCTAAACTCCAAACTCAAAAAAAAAAAAAAAAAAAAAAAAAGAATTTTTTTTTTTTTTGGGTATCTCATTTGATACATCAGGCATTTATTTAACTCAACAGGATATATATATATAAATAAGATACAATATAATAGGCATTTTGCTCAATAACTGATCATGTTGATGATGTAGAGCTCTCAGGCAATCACGTATCAATGTGACACAAATAGCATTATAAGGTTAATGGGTCATACTGGTGGTTTTGCATGTTTGAGCCCAATATATAAAAACAGCATAAATGTTACTGACAACCATTTCCCAAAATATACTACTGGAGTGGTAAATATTAGAATGATTTTTCCTACCTTTCAGACTTCCATTGATTTCAGTTCATTCCTGTATGCTATTAAAATAAAATTGTAGAGATTTGAAACATGCTTGAGATAGGTAATCTATCACCTCGACCACAACGTCTATTACTCTTTTTTTTTTTTTTTTTTTTTNTTTTTTTTTTTTTTTTTTTGGAAATAGCATTATTTAACTGGCCCATTATGGAGTTGCACAGAAGAAAATATATGTCTCTGCCAATATAGTCCCAGGAGAACACTATATTCAAATGAAAAACAACCACATGGATGTACATGTAAGCAGGCAAAACATAAAATTTTAAGGTGACTATCACTTGAACCATTGATTTTGAAAGATAAAGGGATTTGACAAAATAATAGGAAAACTGAAGACAAAAAAAAGAGAGAAAAACCCAAAAACGATTTCATTATTTATTGGAACAGAACACTAAGGCAAGACCTGCACAACTTAAACCGTCAAGCTAACAGCAAGATAATTGTAAAATGAATGACAATATTTGTTTCAAACTGCTGCCAATTAGTATTTTCAGCGCTGAATACAGTGAAGAACTCAGATCACAGCAAACTCACTGAAGAACACTCAAATCAGTGTCTTCACCTGGCCATCATTACTTTTGTGCATGTTTAAGGACTTGGGTACACAACAAATCTCCAGTGAAACACAAATGCTTTTTGTGTTTGTAGGACTGGAGTTATGGAACCGAAATATCACTCATTTAATCAACTCTTCCTGGACCTGTGACGCATGGGAATTTGGTAAGTGGACCTCTAAGACTTGTATCTGAATATCCCTGCTATAGAACATTGCACCTTCCAGTTTATTAAGTCTGAAATGTTATTATGGTGTGGGTATGACAGCACTGTCCTCTACGAAGTGAGAACTACACAATAAATCTACTAAATACACTCTTTATCCCTTTAGTCTGTACATCACACTTCACACACGCACACACACACACACACACACACACACACACACACACACACACAAGAAATACACTGCTCAGTCCTCTGTGCCTGGCCACACACAGAGTAAAGCTGTAGATTACAGCAAAGGTGAATGCTGGCCACCCATGCTTAACAATGATATGCTGCCCATTCAAGGTCGCAGTTGACACACACACATACACACAGACATTCATTCGCAAAGGCTTATACCTGCAGGCATGAACACAGACAATGAACTGTACAACTGATGGTCCACACACACTTATCAAGCAAGTGTGAACATACACACACACACACACACACACACACACACACACACAAAGTGAGGTTACAACCCCAACTCATAAATCAGGATGGTTGGAGTGCTGGCATTTAAAAGGCCCTGCTCACATAAATATATGCAGCCTTTATGAGAACTGGAGGTCAGGAAGGGAAGACACCAGGTTACAACAGGTAAATTAATGCTGTACATCTCTCTCACATTTATACCTCCTCTATGTTCCTTCTTGTATCATTCTCTTATACCCATAACTTTGTTTCTTTCACCTTTAACTTAATAATCCATATAGAAATATATCTGATAGAGAACTAATATACAGAGGGAGGAAAGGTAGGAGGAAAAGGAAGGAGAAATTATGTACTGTACCTTAAATGACCTCCACCAGAATTACTGGAACAAGTTATTACTTAACAAATAAAACGTCACTTGGTATTTTATTGTTCAGCCTTTTTACAATTACATTACTTAACATTTTTATATAATTTTACTGTCTATCACACATGACCTGAAATACTGCTTGGTATTATAATACTTCAGCAAAGGACATTTAATCCTATCAACTTCATTAAAGTGAAAAAATGATGCTTCAGTCTAATGTAGCCAAGGTTTGTGTGCAGGTGCGTGCATGTGTCAGAGAGAGAGAGCGAGCGTATGTGTTTTGAAGTCAGCTGGTGTTAACCAGAATGACAGTGTGAGGCCGAAGAGGTTAGGCTTGTCTTCAGTAAATTACTCTCTTTCTAATTCCAGGGGCTTTTCTCCTCTCTCTCTCTCTCTCTCTCTCTCTCTCTCTGTGTGTGTGTTTCTGAACTGACCACACANCTCCTCTCTCTCTCTCTCTCTCTCTCTCTCTCTCTGTGTGTGTGTTTCTGAACTGACCACACACTAATAGCCCTCAAGGTTAATTGACCGCAAGCGGAGCACTTGTTCCTCCAAATAGACATTCAGGGTTAGGGTCTCCCTCCACTCTCTCCTCTGACCTACACAAGATGTCATTATCAATCCTCTCGGTCAGACGATCTCTCCTCCCCTTTCTGGCTTTTTTTTAAAGAGACAAACAAAACAAGACAGACCACCCCCTGAGAACCTCCATGCTCTCTTATTAACCTAGCACTGTGTCTCTTTGGATTGGAGTTATAAATTTACTTGTTTCTAGAACAGTGACTCGGATAAAAAGGACATAGAGAACTCACATAGGCACTGAATAGTGAGAAACTGTTGTAGTGTATCATGAAAGACATAAAACTCTTGACAGATTGCATACATTATTAAAAAAAAATAATAATGAAAAAAGTCAGTGTACACATGCTAAGGGATAAGACATGACAAACTGTATCATCTATCTTTGCTCAATCAAATAAATCGCTATTTCAAGAAAATGTATGAGTCTCCTACAAATGCTAAATCTGTGTTAGCAAGGTGTGTGTAGTTTAGTTTAGTTTATTTGTTTTCACATACAGAAAAAGAAAAAATACAAGATTACATTAACAAAAAAAAAAAAGGAAATGTNAAAAAAAAAAAAAAAAAAACCCTCAAGGGACTTATAGTTGTGTCATCTGGGTGCATGTGTACCCATGTGTGTTTTATAAATATGTAGATACCCTATGTAATTTATTCTACTGGTATAAATCTAAGCAACTGTTACAGCCTGTCTAATTTTGTGCTTCACGTCATGATAAACAGCAACATGGCTGAGTAATTATTGGAAATAACCAGAGTCTGGGGACATTTTTAATGTAACACACACTTTTCACTTGCTGTTTGCTACTGTGAGTGAATTGATTTGCAATCCTGTTGTAGGTGTTGTTGACAAATTGCACCAACATGCCGGAGTTTTTAACTCAAGTGAATTATTTCTTTAAACATGTTTGGCATATCAACATGAAACAAAAATCTGAAGTATAGAATTAGTTGTTGATATCGTCACGTTTCCTGAGTATTTAAAATCACTTATGAGTTACATTCTGTATTTTTACTTTGAACACAGCATTCTCTTGCTAACAAGTGTGTTGTGTGTCTGTGATATAGATGTGTGTTTTTATTCAAAATATTGAAATATCGATCAGCATCAGCACCTTTCCGCAACATCTGTTTCACATCACATGCTGTGAGGGACAATTTAGAGCTGTGACATACTGCATGACTAAACAGATGGAAAATAATAGAGGATCTCTTCTGCTCACATGATGATGAGGTGACACAAACAAGTGGCTGATTGGTTGAATTGATTACTGCCATTTAAAAATGACATTTAGCAATTGTTTCAAGTGAGTAAGTTTGCAGAGATGTATGATTGGACATTTTCAGCAGCAGTGGCTGCCGTTGCCTTTGAGTTGTTGTCTTTTCCCATCTCTCACCTGCTTCTGGGTTTGAACACAAGAGGAAAGAATCTCAGGGTTGTAATGACAGAGAATTCCCCTGTAGGTTTATGCTGCCTGTAGGGAACACTTTACTATTGGAGAGGGCCAGAGAAAACTATGATTGCTTTCTGGCTTCAGCACCAGAGATTGCTGCCTGCCCCTTGGCATATTATTTTCAGAACTGGCATCAATACACCAATATATTAGGTTCATTTACACAATCCAATACAATAGCGCCACAATAAATTTTACCTTTGACAAGCTTAGAAATTTTAGTTCTCACTGTCACAGTGTTGTCTGTTAATCCCCATGTATGTGAATAGGGATAGAACAAATATGTTAAAATGCTTTTAATCTGACTTGGATGGAAACTACCAAAAATGAGAAAAAATGTTTTGTGAGAATTACTGGACAAAGATTATATATATATATATATACACACACACAGAGAGATACATGCACTTTAGAAATTCCATTTTAAAAAAAAGCCACTCAGTTTGTCAGCAAAAAAGATGTCTTTCTTTCTTTTTTGCAGTCTAACAGACAAGCATGTGACGAGACAAGCATATTAAAAGTGCATTTGTGAGTGTGTGTGTGTGTGTGTGTGTGTGTGCGCACCAGCATGCATGCAACGCTTCATGTGTGTCTCCCACTGTTTTGCTCAGTTAGCAACAGTTGCTAATCATAGCAAATGAACAATAGCAGGGAGGCTAGATTGGCATAAGTTGGCATTAGGCTGGTACATTAGCAAGTGTTGGGCAATTATTTTAATGATGTAAATTGGACTGAGATTTCCCCCTGCACAGGAAGTGAACGGGAAAAATGTAACAATGATTATGATTAGGCAGCTAATTATAGCATCAGTTCAGTTCAGCACATATGCTTAGACAAATTCTATTTACTTAGAGGATAGGCGGGAATGCTTGGTGTGTTCGCTGATTGCAGTTTTGATTTCTATGTGTGTGTGTGTGTGTNAGGCGGGAATGCTTGGTGTGTTCGCTGATTGCAGTTTTGATTTCTATGTGTGTGTGTGTGTGTGTGTGTATGGTATGATACTGATACTGATATGATTTTGGCAGTGCTTTGAGTGAATTAATTGACTTTTTTTTAATGGAGCAACATTTTTGATTCTTTATGTAAAAATGCTTTATTATTATTATTATTATTATTATTATTATTATTATTATTATTATTCATCAGCATATGAATACTCACTCATAAGGGTATAATATTAGATGTGGTGATAGGTAGGGATAGTAATGAGATGCTAATTATATATTTATGTAACAAAGTAATAATAATAAAAAAAATACTACAGGCAATAGCAGACATACTGTATGCATTCATCAATAAAAATGCAGGTTGCTGAGGATGGTAAGAGAACATGACAACAAAGTCTTTATGGCATATTTATGTCACAGTGGGCTGGATATATTTACAAGTTTCATCATGAACACACTTTTATGGGTTTGTTTGATGTTAATGATGTTGGTGGAAGAGAGAAATTAGAACACTGATCTGTCCATGGTGCTGAAATTATTTACTTAACCCTGCCCTGGTAACAGGTCACATCTACAAATCTTGCTGGTGATGATGATGATGATGGTTGTTGATTTTGTATTTGTTATAATAATAATAATAATAATAATAATAATAATAATAATAATATTATTATTATTATTATTATTACTTTTATAATTATAAGGCTGTCTGTGTTATATTAGCAAAACCTGTCTGTAAATGAATATCAAACATTTAGTGGAACCATGTGATAATATGGGTTAAGTGGAGTATATGACCTGTGCTTTCATTATCCTGTCGCTGTCATTCTTACAGTAGTTCACCCTGCACCTCATCTCTGAATTCACCTTAATTTGGATTTCACAGTGGATAAGGATGAGGGAACACATGCACTTCACACCATTTCAGGCTCCTTTCATGAAGAAAAAAAAACAAAAAAACTCATGTAATATAAGGTTGCTCACAGGGATACTGAGCATGAATGGATGTCAATTTGATGAACTGAGGAACAGCAAACCTGTTCTCAGAAGTAGTATCCACTGGAAAGTTTGATGGCTTTTGGTGATGCAGGTTCTCTCTGACCATGTAGGTTTCAACACTGCATTTATGTCCAGGTTGTTTCACAGATGTAGCTGCTGTCAGCTGCATGCAGTAACCTCTAACTGTTCTTCAGATTGAAAAACTGGGTGTTAAATATCCACATTCATAGAAGTCAACGCCTTCTTGGGGTACTTCACTGCTGTGCCATAAAAGTCTTCCTGGAGTCCTTTGATGGGTTTTGGTAAGAGAGTGCTGAAGGCGGAGTAGGTGCATTGCACATTTACCCTGACAAAGACATTGCTTTTGTGATGTTGTATCTTTGTTCGAAGACTTTTCATTGAGGACACTTCTGCTGAGGTGACAGTTTTATTTTCAGGACATAACATCACAAAAAAGCTCCAGGATACTCTGAAGGGAAAACAGTAAATGGACTTCCACTTTACTGCATTCTCTGCTCTCTTCACCGTTATTCCCTGTCTGTAACATCATAACCCCAATGACTCGGGTGTCCTCACTGCCCAACAAGAGGAAATCAGTCTGCACAGCTGGCCAGTTTGTTTATTACTGGAAGAAGACTTAACCATCTTGCAGAAATATCTCACCGCAAACTATTGTACAACAAATCAAAATTTAGAAAATTTATTTGAGGCCTGCAACTCTCTTGGTAGAGCTGAAATTACTCAATAGCTTGATAATATTTCCCACATGGCCTGGCAGGGCATTGTTTGCTGTGTTTTCAATATTGATAGGGCAGTTGCCAGGCAGAATATTACTATTCTGCTATGTACTGTAGACTGAAATTTTTCACCCATGTTTAATGGCTGAATGCTGAAATTGTGTTATAAAAGCTTAAGCACCAGGTTAGAGGTTTGCATGGGTCCACTGAGCTCCTGCAAACCAAGACCCAACTTGCAAGCTGAGTCAGATTGAGTCCAAATTATTTTCAGTCTAACCCGGTTGGGTCCAGTGATATTGCTCTGGGTCTTGAGTATAAACTTATCAGCCACAAAATTAAAACCACCTTCCTAATATTGTGTAGATCCCCCTCGTGCCACCAAAACAGTTTTGACCTGTTGAGGCATGGACTCCACAAGACCTCTGAAGGTGTCCTGTGGTATCTGGCACCAAGACATTAGCAGCAGATCCAGTGTGTTAAGTCCTGTAAGTTTCGAGGTGGGGCCTTCATGGATTGGACTTGTTTTTCCAGCACATCCCAGAGATGCTCAATTGGATGCTCAAATTCATTTTTTCACAATTTGTGCTCCAGTAGCTCTTCTGTGGGGCTAGCCTTCACTCCCCACGTGCATCAATGAGCCTTGGGCACCCATGACCCTATCGCTGGTTCACCGGTTGTCCTTCCTTGGACCATTTGTGGTAGGTGCTGACCCCTGCATACTGGGAAAACCCCACAAGACCTGCCGTTTTGGAGATGCTCTGGTCCAATCGTCTAGCTATCACAAGTTGGCCCTTGTCAAAGTTGCTCAGATCCTTACGCTGCCCATTTTTCCTGCTTCCAACACATCAACTTCAAGAACTGACTGTTGACTTGCTGCCAAATATATCCCACCCCTTGACAGATGCCATTGTAACCAGATGATCCATGTTATTCACTTCACCTGTCAGTGGTTTTAATGTTGTTGATCGCTGTATGTGTCAGCATGTCTTAATACCTGTACAGATTCCCTGATCACATGGTCCACATAGGAGAAAATGTGCCTTTTAATGTGAGATAAACTGAAGTGCATGAGAAAGGAAGGCATTCCTTTCCAGCATGAGGAATGAGTTGAAAGAAAAGTTGCTCATTAATTGGTGGTACATCATGCTGCTCCCAGTGTTGGTTTTCTCTCTACATTTGCCTGTTCAGATTGAACATATCTTGGATCAGGTCTATCCAACTTTCCTTTACATATATGGCCCAACTGTCTTTGGGTCAGATATAGTTGTTATAGTAGTAAAGGAAATGGGCACCCATACAGTTTGTATGCAATCAGAGGTGGTGTCAGGCATTTTGTCAATAATGCCTCTTCTTTGACTTAACCACAACTAACGTATATCACAACAGATGAATCTGGAAAGAGTAAGAGCAATCAATCAAGACGGCACTATTGTTGCCAGTGTGAACTATGATAGTAGCTGCAAGTCACTTGGCTCGTGGTAAAAAGACTTAAAAATTGTCTTTTGTTTGCAAATGCTGCTATGTGCTTTTTTTTGGGGGGGGGAGCATATTTTGTGTCTACCTCCTTTCCGTGACACATAACTTTATATAGAACGATGTAGAATTACACCCATGAGAAGCACAATTCAAACTGTCTGTCTTTGCTTTGTTTTTCTAGTCCCTTGTCAGTTCTTCAGACCATGTGACAGACTTTCTTGGTCTTTGCCTCTTTATGCAGGCTAGTTTTGCTTGGCTGACACTATTCTGATTTATTAGAGGGAAGCAGTGGTGTCATAGCAACATGTCTTTGTAGATCTGTAGTAAATATACAGCACTCATGTCCTGGACTGTAAAATAAATTAATAAATACATGTACAAGTAAATTTATGTATTTATTTATTTAAATAAGTAAAAAATATAAATAAATGTATTTATTTAAATAAATAGATAGAATAAATATTAACACACAACTTTAACAGTGTTTACATCACCTAAAAAGGTGATGTAGTTAGACCCCTGTATACCAAGGAAAGCAGAGGCACATTCAATTACAATCTGGTACAGTGGGTTTGCGTGGACAATGCTTGACAAAGACATATACTTAAAAAAAAAAAAAAAAAANAAAAAAAAAAAAAAAAAAGTAATAACCATTCCAGTTTGTGTAGGACACAGGGCCACAAGTGTTTTGTAAGTAGTATTTATTTCATAATGGCTCCAAGGTTGTTGGAAAGTGAGAGCAAAGTTGCCTTGTTGCTGTTCATGTTCCTATGTTTGGCCTCAGCAGGCTCCTGCTTTAAAGCTGCTTGGCTGTCCAAACCGAGAACAATAAAGGCTGACTAAAGAAAACACATATACTAGATAACATAGATAACATTCCTTCCATTTTTCTTACTATCCAGTTTGTACTATGAACTTCTTCCTCTTGTATGCAAAGAAAACCAGGAGATGAATGTAGGTGAAGAAGGAGCAGAAGAGAAGAAACAAAAGAGGGGAACCAAATGTGCAGGAGGAGGATGTCAACAGGAGGAGTGGCAATGGAGCAGGAAAGAGGTACATGAGGGAAAGAGAGAGAGCCAAAGAGTGGAGAGGAGAGGATTGGCACTGACTGGGCTGAAGGGCATAAAGAAAAGGTAAAGTATGATTTAGTATGCTGCTCACAAATAGCTATGAGTGTGTGTGTCTCTGTGTGTGAAAGCGAGACAGGGTAAGTACAAATGCTGTATGTGTCACCGTGTTTCAGTGTTTGTGTATATGTTTTAATATGTACTATGTATGTAGAGACATGCACTTTGTTATCACATTGTGTATATTTATGCATGTTTGTGCCTCGTGCATATACATTCACCTCTTCTCATTCATGTATATTTTATCATGAGTATATGCGCGTGTACATTTTGCATGAGTGTGCAGTTTGCATTCTTATTCAATTTTATACATGCAAAGGTGTGTTGACAGTGTGTTAACATACCACTGGCTGCCTTTACAGCCGATTAATAGGACAAGATGTCTGACCTTAATATTCTAGACTGGCCTTCAACGACAGGGAAAAAAGGGAAGGCAAAGAACTCTTCATCTGTCTCCCCCTTGGTGTGCACCAATCCTGAGTTATCCCATCCTATGACCCATGATCTGCTAGGGGATCAGGCTTAAAGGGCCACTGCTGAGTAATTTCCCTGTCTCTCTCCGCCCGTCTCTGCACATACCATTTCTCAAACCACACACAGTTCTTTCCTTTACTGAGCCATGGGAGCATATGCAAGGAAGAGATCATATGTATCTGTTTTCATTCTCTGTGTGTGGGTCAAACTTAAATGCTGCGAAAGAAGCCAGTAAGTTGGTAGAGGTGCATATGATGCAGCAGTGCCTTGCTCTGTTGGGACACAGACCTACAGCTGAATGGATATATGCACACAAATTATGTATTCACATTTCAATCTGAGATCCTAGATCAAAGAGAAAGACAGAAAAACTGATAAAGACAGAACTTGTGGTCTCTTGCATTATGCAGTATTAAAAAAAAAAAGTAATCTAATGTATCTCAGAGANAACTTGTGGTCTCTTGCATTATGCAGTATTAAAAAAAAAAAGTAATCTAATGTATCTCAGAGACTTTAATAACACTGAGCGAAATACATAGATGGAGAGCAATAACAATGGAGAGACAAAGAATGATAGGCAGAAACACACATTGTAGAATAATTTATATTGATAGAATTGGTGGAATATTTATAGTGGTAGGATACTTTCATACACATCCCGTGACATTTAAAATGAACATGCCTCACACATCAGATATTCTCTGATATCTTCATGCTTCTAATGTCAACAAGTGACCTGATGACCTCACAAGCTATAACTTGGCCATTTATGACCCTCTCTTTATTCTCTCTCTTCTACCAGTTTCATACAGGCTAGGCTGGGATAATTACTCATCTGTGAATGTGCCAGATTAGCTGACCCCATAAAACAATATAAGTGTCACAGAGTGCTGGGAAAAGAATTAGACTCTTCAAATGAGTTTTTATTTTAGGTTACATCCATTAGTAATGAAGTGACTTGTATGTCATTAGTGAGTGTGACTCTGCCAAGTCATGAGGTCATGCTGAGGTCAGGTCTAATTAGGTGGAGGAAGGGAGGGATATTGATGTCAAGAGTCAGTCTGAGGACAAATCAGTAATAACAATATTAACAGAGAAAGAGACAAAAAAAAAATGGAAGGAGAGATGGGTGTTACATCAAACACACTGACGAATCTTTGTTTTCCTTGAGTTCTAGAGGTCAGATAATAGTGAAGGGTGACTATGGCAAAGTGCTAATGTCAACCTACATAAAATATAATGAATTGTGGGGTCACAACCAAATGAAAATTCTGGCAGTTTCACATGTATGCTGCATGTACCATTTCATGATGAAATGAAATGATAACACACGTTCATACTTGTTCTTTTATCACAGCAAGTGCTGTCTAATAGGTATTGATAGCCTTAAGCCATACTGAATCACTTTGCATGCACACACAATTAGAACTTGCTGCAATTTAATAGCATGCTTTATAAGTTTACACAAACATTTTGATGTTAAGCCTTCTTTAATGTATTCAGTGAAATGAGAATTTCTCTTCAATAACGTTCCTACAGGAATTATTATTTCTTTATCATAAACCTATTTCTATTATTTCTTTCATCATAAACCATTATCTGTAATGAATGAAAGTATAAGTGTTATCTATAGTGTGAGCTATGCCAGCTGCTGGTATGACAGACAGTAATGTTTAGTACTGTACAACTGAGTGCAGGCTGCCAAAACAATGAGCACTGAGAATATTTAATCTTTCAATAAAATGGCAAGTCTCTGCAGTATCCTGTAGTATCTGCAGTATCCAGGATCACAACCATGACAGTTGTTAGAGAAAAGTTAAATCTTAATTATTTCTTATAATATATATGTGTTCTCTTTGTCCTCTGACTCTCATGCCTTCCACCCATAGACATGCAGTCTCCAAGTATTGCCTTGAAGGGCTCAGTGGCATGAACTGTTTAGTTTCAAGATGTACCTTGGTAAGTTTAAATAATAATAAACTATTAGCAGCTCCCAAATGACATCCTTGAATGGGTACTTAAACTCTCTGATTCTTTGTCTTATCGAAGTGTGTGCGTGGGTGTGCATGTGCATCTGTGTTATTTGGCCACACAATGCCTAATAAGCACCTAAGAGCATGGTGTACTGTGGTCAGAGTGACACTAGCCTGACTCAGCTTCAATAGTCAAATTTCAGCTCATAACGGTCTCTTCTTTACACACACAAATACACAACAAATAAATAAACTCAAGCAGACAAAATACACTCTGAAAGAGGAAAAGCCCTTTTCCTTAACAGAAAAATACACAGTACTATCATTCACATCTCAGTTTGAATGACACATAACTATTGTTTCTTTTCAGTAATAAACAAGAGAGAAAATGATAACACATTCATAAATTAAGCCCGAAGTCTTGACTTTGCTCCAAAATATCAGACAGGAACTTGACTGGTTAAAAAGCCTGTTAGCTTCTCTAACTTTACACATACATGTGTACAGAAACAGACGATAAGGAATTTTACTATTCTCTCCAAATTCACAAGAACTGTTGTTCCTTTGCACTCTCTATAATTGGAATTTCTGCTAAAAGTTTGGTTCCCTTTTCAAAACTTACAAAGAATGTCCTGGTAACTATTCGGTTAAAAAGAACAGACACTAGCGTTTTGTGAGAAACTAATTCTGTCTTCTGCTGTTACTTCATAATGAATAGCTGAAAGTATCTGTAGCACTACTGCAGCAGAAATATGGCTTAAGTGCATGAAACTAAGCTTGTATACCTGCTATCAATGTGAGCATGAAATAAAAACAGGTTTGTCCTATGGAGAGAGAAGATGACTGCATAATGAAGACAGAAGTGGCTGTCTAAGGTAGATGTCTAAGAAGACAATATAGGACCATTACTCAGTGTGGTGATGGTAAAATTGGAGACCCCATGGGGAGAGGGGGGAGAGAAGTTAAGGGATTTAAGGGAATAGCATGTACGGGCTTAGGGATGGATGGAGAATTGGCAATTGGGGTGATAGGATGTGAAGAAAAGCTTCTCTATAGTGGCTCTGTTTGGGGCCACAGGGCTGATTTTTTGTGTGTGTGTGTGTGTGTGTGTGTGTGTGTGTGTGAGTGAGAGAGATGTAGTTACAGGTTAGTGGAAAATTCTCAGTGGTTCAATTACACAGTCTTGTATAACCTGAGGGGATTGGTTGATGGGTCTATTAGCTCATGGTCAAGGTACCAATGCTGCCAATGGGACCTATAAACACACTTAAACACAATGCTTAGCCACATACACTCACAAAGATGTCCACACTCACACAAACAGAACAGACACAAAATCATGCACATACAGTGCTTACAGTAGATGCACAATGGGACACACATGCAATATTTCTTCAGAAAGTCAGTTCTTGATGCTGGATGATAATATAAAGTGCTGATTTGAATACACACTGTTTAATGCTGCTGACATGAAGCATTTGTAGAGAAATAAATTTAAACATAAATTTGATTGAGAAAATAAAATCAGTAAGATCTAGAAGGAGACACATTAAAGTGCATACCTCCTTCAAGGTCTGGAAAACACAGTTACAGGCAATAAAAACAAGTTAGTAAACTGCAACTTTACACATAATCAAGAGCACCATTCCTGCTAAAGTATAATCTTGAGGTCAACATAACACACACCTTAATTTTGGAGCCAACTCGATCAGGCAACATGAGCAATCAGGTGGGTTTGAAACAAATCTCTTGCAAACTCTATTAGTGGAAAATTGATAGATAAAGTTGAAAATGTATTCATTCCTAATCTAAAAACAATCAATTTGGATTCACAAATGCTGCATTCACATGTTGACGGTAGAAAAACAGTCTTACCTTCTTTATAGCAGAATCCATGTCAACTACAGCAGTAGATAGCAGATGGCGGACGGCAATGCTAGATGCAGAAACATTGCCATAATAATTTGGCAGGATATAATTCAGTATTGGAGGATGCAACAGAATTTTGTATAATGTCATACTGAAACAAAGCTCTGGCCGTTTTATATGCTTGTTTAAAGAGCCAACAAGAAAAGCAGGTATTCAGTTTTCTTCAGCCAATTCAAGACCTAAGGAGAGATGAAAAGAGATTCAGGGGATATTTCAGACTTTTGACAACTAAGTTTGATTACCTGCTTGATTTAATTTGTCATAAAGTTGTAAAGACACATCTCACTAGAGAGCCATTAAGCCCCCAGGAGAGACTGGAGACCATATGTCTCTCACTATCCATCTTTGACCCAAGAATAGATCAACATATGGTTTTCTGTTGCAGCTGTGGCAAGAGGAAAAAGTTGGAAAACTTTAACTTTTGATGGCAAGTTCCATCTGGGTCTGCAGTGTTTAGCTCTCAAAGCCAGCAGTGGCAGTTTTCTGTCATCCTCTCATTGAAAAGAATAGAACATCCGGTTTTCCATCTACCACACACCATCAACACATGAATCCAGTATAAGGTAATGATGACAGGACTTTGACATGATTTTCTTTAGGAAAAAAAAAAAAANAGAAAAAAAAAAAAAGACAACCAGTGCAAATTAATTTGGATGCAGATGATCAGCTCATTCTGTCTCAACTGTGACTCTCTCCTGGCAATCCATAATTCTCTCAAATATATCAAAAGGATAACATTTGCAAAGATTCCAACTGATTCAAACAGATCTCATATTTGGAGAGAGTGAGCACAGCAAGGTTACTGTATTGATAGCTTTGCCTACAAAAAGACGTCTTTGCAAAAATTCTGAATAATTATAATAATGGAGTCAATTCAATATCAGTTTTAAAAATGAAATGTGACTTTGAGAGTTCATTCAGCAACTAGAGAATAAAGTTTCTGCCTCAACAAAATCAATCATGTATCTAAAACTGATTCATCAGCTGTGTGTGTGTGTGTGTGTGTGTGTGTGTGTGTGTGTGTGTGTGTGTTTAACAGTAATATATTGTACAAAAACAATCAATTTGGATCCATTTTTTGCAAAACCTTTGTGATATATCAATGTGCATAAATGCAGGCCAACTGTATAAATGTGTCGTAACTCTACTCTTGTTTGTGCTGTTGGGAGGTGAAAAGCAATAACTTCAAGGTTAGAAAATGAGAGATGTATGTTATGAAGAATGAGCTCACCAGTGAATTTAATTAGTGCTGAGTTTGTGCAGATTTGCACAGAGCTGTCCTTCTAACAGGAGAAAAATATAATCCTCATTTGCACCAGAAAGACATCTTTCTTGCATATTTATTCACATACATTTCTCTCCCAGTATAAAATGAAGACACATTATGCAGTCATGCATTTTTTGACGTCATGTGCTGAGTTTTTATTGTGTTGGAAAGTGCTGTCACTGCAAGACAGGCTTTTCCTACTGTGATTCTCACTCCACACGTCTGGATTAATACTGGGGGAGTTACAAATGACTTTCCAAATACGCTCCTCAAAGAGTAGCTGTGTGTGTGTGTGTGTGTGTGTGTGTGTGTGTGTGTGTGTGCATGTATGTGTGTGTATGCTTCTAATTTACAATGTAATCTAATTTTTATGTTGTGTCTACAATTTATATTATCTATTTCTGCTATACTTTCTTTGTAGAAATATTATAATTAGTTTTGAGCTAAGTGATTCAAGAGGTACCCAAGTGTCTATGAGTTGTACAAACAATGTGCCTGCACAAAAATCTGTTGTCACCATGGCTTCTAGCCATAATTGTTGCTTTTAACGAGTCTGGTACCTAACTAGAGATCTTTACTCTAAAAGTTTGGACTTGATCCGAAACAGACCAGTATAAAACCTACCAAAAGTCGATGGGCATAAATTAATTTTCCAAACAAAAAAAAAAAAAAAAAAAANAAAAAAAAAAAAAAAAAAAGAAAAGAAAGAAAAGAAACCCACCCAGAAAGGCACTCAAGGACAGTCTGAACCAATCTAAACAGACCTGAGGATAATGACATCTTACCCAAAATGAGTTTAACATGAATGAACCCCAAAAAAAAGAGAGAACACCAACATGGGCAGCAACATGATGTACCACCAGTTAATGAGCAGCATGGTCAAAAAGAACAGCAATAGTATGTCCTCCAAGTCCATTTAAAGTCAGTTTCTCCTGCTGTGATAATGATGCACCATATAATCAAAGCTGATAGGGAGTCTACTTGGGTATAAGACATATTGACGCACAGACCTGAGACCTGTGGCAATAGCCTACTTCACCCAATTGGGCTGAATAAACTATGAACCAGGCACAACTCAGTTTCTGCTTCAGGCCATAGCAACCATGAAGACCTCGACACCAAACATCTCACCTGATCAGGTCAGAACTTATCAATCAATGCTTGTTTCTCGCAACTATGGCCTCTGGATACATTAACATAATAGTAGAATTTAGAAAAGAAGAGAAATAGTCAAGTACAACTACCTCAACATTAACTACAGTACTTCAGTAAATGTGCTTAGTTACTTCTCCCTTTCAATCTGTCACATAGATGCCAAAAAATAGTTGTATTTATGGTAATTCAAGTGACTTTCATAGATGACCTCAACTTCTTCATAACTGCCTGCTCTATTAAACAGAGCAATATTTGAATGTCTTATTCAGATTACTTGATAACAAGCCTTTCATTGAGTTGGTATAATGTTTCTCCATGATAGGTTGCTTTATAAACTTAGTCTTGAAAATGCATTGTGTCTGTTCAATCATTTCTAGTAACTACAGCCTCTGGCATGCAGAGGCATTCACACTGCAGCCTTTGTCACATCATTTATTTGTTAGTCATAGTCAAACTGGCTTTCTCTTCATGTTATCTTAACTAACATCTTGACTAGTCCTCAAATGGGTTTTTATGAACTTTATAGTAAACTGTATTGCTCCTGACTTTTTGGATAAACTTGTTGTATTTTTGGGTTGTATTTAGTTGTTTATCCTTTTATTTCATATTCAGCTGCCTAAGAATCAATAACCCTGTGGGCTTACAAAAGCCTTCCTCTTAAGCAACAGCATTCACATGAGGTTGCTTCTTCTTTCAACTTCTTCCCCTCCTCTCATCTCTCCCTCTTCTCTCTGTCATGTTCCTCTCACTTCTTCTCTTTCTCCTCCACTTAAGCCCTCCCCTTCACCATCTCATGCTCTTCACTGCCTGTTTTAGCTGCCTAATATTTCTGTATCCTTACATTTTTCCACCTGTAGCATTCATCCTTCCTGCCCTTACATGACCTTCTCTTTTTCATATTCATTGCTTTCTTGGGCACCCTTCCTCTATTCGTTTTTTTTTTTTTTTTTTTTTATGATTCTCCATCACTGTCTCTTTCCTTTTCTGGCTCAACATCTCCTCCTTCTCCTCCATCTCTGCGTTGCTCCTCTTTTCCCTTTTTTTTTGCTGCATACAAGGCCCTTCAACTTCAGCAGTTTGTCTCCCTTTATCCCTTACTTGTGCAAGTTGTTCTTTCTCTTAACTTTCCTCCTTGTCTCCTCTTCCCCTTTCCTTCTTTCCTTTTTGTTCTTTTCCTTGTCTTTCTCTTCCTTGTCTTTCTCTTTTTGTTCTATCTGTGTGCCCTGATCCTCTTCTGGTTTCTAATTAGAGCCCTGCCAAGTGACCAGCTTGAGAAGAGAAGAGAAGAGAAGAGAAGAGAAGAGAAGAGAAGAGAAGAGAATGTTGACTTTATAACTAGGTAGTATCATGTAAAGGTTGAAAACATAATCTGATTGTAAGTTTTCAGATTTTATTAGGTATGTTTGAAATGGAATAATTATTTGTATTTATAAAATAATTGAGTTTTGTTTCACAAATGTGTTAATGAGCTTTCATGCACAACTCTTATTAAATCATTTAGTGGCAAAAAATGCTGACCTTACCTAAACATTTATACATACACTTACCCACACATACATAGACACACATGCAAACCAAATACATCTAAGTATGCTTGGTGTGTCAAGAGCATGTGACAACATGTGACTTCAGTGGTTTCCATTAAGAGGTGATAAGATTGGAAATGAATATGGCTTCATTTTATTTTCACAAGTACACAACTGTACTTTGATTTGCATGCACCTGCTCTCTGTTCTCACAAAAGTCTAGGTTAGACAAGCCATGTATGATGGTTTTAAATTGGTTTCATGAGCTAAATAAACAAGCATGGACAACACCGCATCATATTCACATACACACTTGTACACTGTTGGGCACACACATACATATACCATGCAGAAAACAGTCTGTATGTAAATTAGCGCTGTGTCAAAGGCCAAAATGATTTTAAAATGAGGCTTTTCACTGCAGCAATTTGAAAGTCAGAGCAGCAGTAAACATTATATTTATGAATGTGTGAGCGTGTGTGTGTGTGTGTGTGTGTGTGTGTGTGTGTGTGTGTGCGTGAGTGCGGCGCATGCCCATGAGTATGTGCACAACTCCTTTTCCCCCCACAGTGAATCGCTTTTATCAAAAGTCAATGTGTCAACTTCAAAAATAATCAAAATGAACATAATCTTTCTCTTTGTCATGTGCACATACTGGTGCACATGATGTCTTCCCAGGATATTGCCATTTGTTACACCACAAAAGTCACATTAAACAGTTTGCAATTTGTGATGCAACAGCAGGAAAGCAAATAAATTGTTAAGGGAGTAATTTCATATGCTCTACACAACTCAGAAGTGTGAACACGACTTTTTTTTTTTTTTCAAATCCATGTTTAAAAAAGCCCCTGCTTTTTCTTTAGAGAATGACCTTTATATATAGTAAGTTCTTTAATATCTAGGGGATCTACATCATCTCTCCTTTTTTCCTCTCTGCTCATCTGTTTGCATCACTCCTCACTTCTCCTGTGAGTCATAACAGTAATTAAACCCATCCTGCATAGTGACCCATGCTTAGGGAGAGATATACAGAGAGAGAGAGAGAGAGAGAGGAGAGAAAGCGAAAGAGATGGGAAAGAATAAAACTGGAGAACAGGTATCATACACACAGAGAGATGGAGGAAGGGAAAATGAATAAGAACACAAGTCTCCCACTCCTCTTTCTTTTCCTTCAATCTCATATATAAATGTAATGGTTCCTTTCCCCCATACAAAACCCCATAGGCAATTTAAAGAAAATAGGCCAAAATGAAATATGGCTGCAATATAAAAACAACACTTTAGACATACAGCAGCCTTTTGTGTGTGATTGTGTGTGTCTTTGTTTGTGCCTGTGTGTGAGAAGGAGGGTGTCTGGGATAGGTGTGAGTGCAATGGGACACTAAATTGGTTGCAAGACAGTTGAGTGTTTTATTAAGATTGAATCGAAAGCAGGATTTCAAATTAAATTTTACACCACTGAGATGGCTGTATAATCTATCATCCTATTTCTTCCTCTTTCTCTCTCTCTCTTTCGCTCCACTCCCTGATGCTCCCCCCCACACACACATACACACACACAGACAAAAACCTCTTGTCCACTCACTACCCTGCTGTCATGCTACAATAATTTCTCTGACCTTTTAGCCACAAGCATACTGTAAGCATTAACAGGTTAAATCCTTGATAATCTGTCTGTGACATACATGAGTACCACACACCATGGTGACTAACAAATAATATGGTCTGAAAAGTGAAGCCTGACCTACATATCCAGCCTAAATATCTTGTGCACATTAGCCTAGAATAACTATGACTGATGATTTAGTGATATTATGACATACATGGAGATGAACGCTAAAATATTTTGCGTTCATTGCACAGACCAGCAACTTTAAGCTGTCTGGCATCTTGTCACTGACAGCCTTAAGTGGCAGAGGAATATAGCTGGATATAGCTAGTTTTAAGGACTTCTTTAGGCATAAAGTATAAAATCTGACATCAATAAAGTGGGCACTTATTTGACCTAAATTTTCTGTTCTAACTGGCTGATGGAGATTTTTCAAAAAGTGGTTTAACCATAATTGACAAATCCTGCACTCTCATGATGGATGGATTCATTAGATCCTTTTTAGGGGATTTTTTTTCTCTCATTGTTCCTGGAGAAAAAGATGTTTATAATGATAAGAGTAAGAGGTAAAGATCATATGAATAAGGATAAATGCAGAATAAAGGGCATCAGTGACTGTTTTCTGAGTCAGCATAAACAAGCAAGTAGCACTAAAACAATGGATTCAGTTACAAATTAATTAAGGGGAATAAAAAAGAAAACAGAAAAAAAAAACAAACAGCTTAAATAAGGTCCAAATTAATGCTACAACTGACTGGTGACTCTTCTCGTTCCACAGCGACATCTCCTTCAGATCACTCATTAAAGCACATATGTTAGTAATGTCAAATCTAGATCAAATGTGTCTTGTTATAATAATATAACAAAAATAAAGATATGGGTATAATGAACAATATTTTTCTGAATCTATCTTTATGACTAATACAGTTTTCAAAACTGCTTGAAACAGCATCCTCTCAGAAACATATTGTTGCATGTTTGTAGCCTCATAATTCAAAGGCTACAAAATACAAACTCAAAATACAATGTACAACTTTTATAATTACGTGCTAAAAAGTGGCCAGATGTTACCAAATGATCAAAATGATGATAGAAATGAGGTAAGCTATCCAGCCTTCTTTATATGTTATGATTCTCTCTCTCTCCTGTGTAGTTATCAACATAATTCACTATAAAACCCACTCTACCCACTTGACCTCGTCACTCCCCATTTGACATTGTAATTAGTGAGTTAACTCATTAGATTGGTATGTTCTGAAATCAGTTAACTGGCTGTCCTGCATTCATTACCCCCTCCCTCTGTTTCTCAGCNCCCCCACTCCCTACCCCCATCTATCTCTATCTCTCTTCTTCCAATTACGGTAGCTGATGTCAGTGAAGGACAAGTACTCTATTACCTGTGAAGGTTAAGGGAAGTGAGACTTCCCTGGTTACTTTGGTGGATGTTGATTGTGTGTACACGCTAGTGCATGACAATATATAAGCGTGTGTGACCATCTGTCTGGACTTGCATTACAACTGCCTTATAATGTCAAGGGAGGATGAAGAGGAAGTCATTAAGGAAGTCCAGGAATTCCGGTCCAACAGTCAGCGCTCTATGTCCACCACTACCACTGCAGGTCAAGTACAGCTTGATAAAAATGGTATAAGAAATTACTTGTGATTCACAACCATTTTATTGATATTTTGGCGATTCCTAAGCTATTTACATCCAACTGCAACTTGTGAGTTATGAGTTATTATTTATTATGTGACAATGAATTGGTATTTGAAGTATTCTGGTATGGTTGGTTAAAATGTATTAAATATTACTGAGTCATTTTAGAGGAAGGTTCTGATAACAGCCATAGTCATGACTGAAAATGTGGTTTCGTTGATGCAGAATTTTCCTACTGTATTATGCAGCATAAAATATGGCTTCTTGTTTTTTTTTATTGTCCATAACTGTTATTGAACATGATAAAGGCCCACATTTAGAGTTGATGTTTTATAAGATTCATGTCCTGTAAGTTTCCTGGTAGTCCAGTGATCTAAAGCACAAACCACAGAACTGCAATGTCCCCAGTTCGATTCCAGCTAGATTCCTATACTTAATACAAACAAACTGCCCCATCCTTCATCAGTATGACTGAACCTTCAAAATGATATGGACACACAAAACCGCATTCATAAAATGACACACACACACACACACACACACACACACACACACACAAAAAGACCATAACATAAACCAATATCTTCTGTGACACCATGATTGGATATTCACTATCTTATTTCTCCAAGCTTATACGTAAGTAAAAAAATAAATATGCACTGTCAACTTTATTTTTTCTTAAATCCCTGTCTTCATAACAGCAGCGTGACATTAAAAGGGTATGGGTGAAATTAACTTTGTGTGTGTGTGTGTGTGTGGGGGGGGCATTCTGGCCCCATGCCTGTTTTGATAATGTTGGAATGATGAAACTTTCTCTCAAAGGCACCTATCAAGTTGTCAGGTCTTCCTTTAGCCAGCTAATTCCTGATGGTGCGTGTTTATACAGAAGACTGTGCTGTCTGTGTTCTCAAACAAACTCATTTCTGCCCCCCCTCTCACTTTCAGCTTATCCACCAGTTACCACAGACCTGCAAAGCTCTCAGCAGGAGCTTTGGATAGATGCAAAGAGACACACACACACACACACACACACAGAGAGAGAGAGAGAGAGAGAGAGAGAGAGAGANCACACACACACACACACACACACAGAGAGAGAGAGAGAGAGAGAGAGAGATGAAAGTAATGAAGTATATAAAACTGGCAATGCAGGATTTGATTTGAAAAGATAAGTAGCTCATAAATGTTGAAATGTAGCTTCTTTTGGTATGACAGAGCAAACAAAAAAAATCTTTCAAGAAGGTCTCTCACTTTGTTTAGCTCGAATGCGTGGCAGTTGTACATGACGTAATTCCGAGTTCTGACTTCCCAGTTCTGAGATACAACAAAAGTATTATTTACCAGGTGGAATAGGGACTATGCATCATACCAGATGGAGGTCAATCCTCATCACAGATTTGCACATTGTTAATCCAATAGCACATAAATAAAATTTCCACATTTTATATATATATATATATATATGTGTGTGTGTGTGTGTGTGTGTGTGCACAGTTAACNCACATTTTATATATATATATATATATATGTGTGTGTGTGTGTGTGTGTGTGTGCACAGTTAACAAGAACTACACACGTGATAAAAATAGAAACACATTCTAATTGTAATCATTTAATATGAGCAGAACATAACATGCTGTAGCAATATTCCATTTACAAAACCTTTCCAAACATGAGGCTCTGTTTTGTCATCTCGTGCAAAATTGTAAAAGACATTATTATTATTATGTAGTGGTAGTAGTATAGTTCCTGTCATTCAAAATATCCAAACACTGAACATGAAAGCACTTTTACTCAACAGCTTTGAAAATGTGGAAATTCTCTTCTGAAATATGAAAATTTTAAATTGGAACGGTGAAACCACTCCTGAATTGGACATATGAAACTGCTCACTCCAGAATTAAGACACAGTTTAAAAAAAAGGAAAAAAGAAAATAAAGAAATGCAGTACATCATTAAAGGACCACACCGGCCATTTTGCATGTTTAAGCATAATACATTCCATTGTCATACACGTAAGGTTACTGACAATCATTTCCCAAAGCATACTACTGGAAAGGTGAGTTAAAAGTTTTCTTCCAGACTGCCATTGGTTTCAGTTCATTCTAGTACGCTATTAAAATCAACTTGTTGATACTTGAGNCTTCCAGACTGCCATTGGTTTCAGTTCATTCTAGTACGCTATTAAAATCAACTTGTTGATACTTGAGGATAGGTAATCCATTATTGTGAACAACACATGTATTAAGGTTTTTTTGTTTTTTTTTTGTTGTTTTTTTTTTTTTTTTNTTTTTTTTTTTTTTTTTTCAAAGTTTTGTAATTTTGGCGTAGCACAATAAAAAAGCACAGAGTAAATGTATGCCTCCACTGGGGAATATAGTCCTAAAAGAAGACCTGCATTTATCGAAAAATTTTAACGACCTTGCATAATTTTGTGTAACTATTAGCAGGCAAACACTGATTTTTAAGGTGGATGTATCGCTTGAATATTTGATTTTGAAAGATTAAGATATTTTGCACAATATCAGGAAAGCTGAAATACAGTTTTATCCTTTGGAAAATGATTGTTAGTAACCTTACGTGTATATCATATATACATATATCCTTTAAGGCGGAGATACAAGGTTTTCATATGATGACAGCAGCATTTTGAGAGCTTGTGGTGAATTTAAGTTTTGAGCTGCACACTAAGCTGCACCACAGTCATCAGATAAACAAAACGGAGTAAAAAAAAAAAAAAAANTTTTTTTTTTTTTCTCTGTCTCTAGCTCTCCCAGCCAGCACAGTGACAGACCGTGACTGTGAAACCACGCCCCCTTCATCTCATTCATACCGGCTCCTCATTCGCTTCTCGTGGTCAGCTGGACTAAAACACTTGTGACCCAGAAGGTAAGGTCTCACTGCGGTTTTTTTCCTCGCTATTGTTACATTTTCTTTCACTTTACAGCATGAAGTCTGTCTAATTGTCTTGGCCAGGCTCCACAGTTGCGCGTCTCACTCCATCCAACCAGTGCACAGTGAGTGTGGAATTTAGTCTTTCTTTAATGTCTTTTTAAGGTTAAAAATCAACCGCACGCTTGCAGCCACTTACTTCCTTCTGACCACCTTTTTTTTTTTTTTTTTTTNTTTTTTTTTTTTTTTTTTCAGTAAAACAAGGATTATAATAAATTATAATAAAACAATTGTGAAGTAAAGCGTTGACTGATAGGGTGACTTCCTTTAATTACATCTCACACTTATAATGAAAATATATTCTGTTTTACACGTTACTCGACATTTAATTTACTTTTCCTAACGTGAGATTGACTTGCTCAATCGTTCCTGGGTTCATCCTCAGGGCAATATTAAACATTAATAAGTATAATCAATCAGTCAAACTTTATTTATATAGCACCTTTCATACAAGTAAATGCAACTCAAAGTGCTTCACAGGTGATTGACAAATACACAAAATACTGATAACAGTTAATTAAAATATACATAAATTTAATATGATCAAACAAATTAAATAAAATTAAAATATAAAATCATAAAACACTACATGAAAGCCAAGTTGAACAGATAGGTTTTANATAAAATTAAAATATAAAATCATAAAACACTACATGAAAGCCAAGTTGAACAGATAGGTTTTAAGTATACGTTTAAAAAAATCAATGTTTTTAGCTCCTCTCAGATCCTCAGGAAGGCTGTTCCAAGGACTTGGAGCATAACGGCTAAAAGCTGCATCACCAAATGTTTTAGTTCTGCTCTTTGGGACAGTTAANTTGGAGCATAACGGCTAAAAGCTGCATCACCAAATGTTTTAGTTCTGCTCTTTGGGACAGTTAAAACTAAAGTGCAAGAGGATCTGATAGGTCTTACTGGTTCTTGAACTGAAAGCATTTCTGATAGATAACTTGGTGCAAGACCATGCCTTACAAACCAATAAAAGAATCTTAAAATCAATACGAAAACTGACAGGAAACCAGTGTAAAGACTTAATAAGGTGAAAGTGACGGATTTGTTTTGTAAACATAGTACATGTATTATTATTATTATTATTATTATTATTATTATTAGTAGTAGTAGTAGTAGTAGTAGTAGTAGTAGTNTATTATTATTATTATTATTATTATTATTAGTAGTAGTAGTAGTAGTAGTAGTAGTAGTAGTAGTATCATTATACTTTGTGTAGTTTGTGTTGCTTTCTGTATGTCTGTAAAGAAGAGGACAGATGCATGGTGGTCTTCTTCATAACAGATTGGAGTCTAATTACACAGTATACTAAACTTGGACCATGCCTTGGACAGCAGAAGTCATTAATCAGCCCTGGATCCTGACCTATGAACCAAACTTTATATGAACTGTAAACAGGGAGCATGATTATAGAGCAGCCATGAAGTATTAGTTTATTCTTATTTTGGACTGGAAAAAGTTAAAAGTTGGACGCACATCACAAAGTCAGAAGGCAATTATTCATATCAGTGATGGAGAAAGTAGGCTACTCAGTTTCTTTTGTTAAGCGAAAATGTGAATAAATCTATGGTGGATCATTTTATCAAAGATAATAAAAAGAAAGAACCCAAGATAGCAAAGGATTTCATAGCATTTTCATCAAAATGATTAATATAATTGAAAACTGGACATTCCAAGCTTTCATTTGACATATAATAAGCTATAGTAGGAAACAGTAAAACATGTCAAGAATTGCACTCTTTGGCACACGATTTTACTGTAAAATCGCTGACAGCAGAAAAACATAGCTTTTTAGGGTAGTGTTAAACATAAGGTTAAAAAAAAGAAAATAGTGAGAATTATTTATTTTACTGTTACCACTCAAAAATGTGTTAAGGACATATAAAGGCTAAAATAAAAATGTAAAAATAAAATCCTGTGGTGGTGGTGGTGGGCTACCTGGGCTCCCGGACTAATATGAAGAATGGTTAAGTCATTGTTGCATGAATCTGAAAGAGGTATTAGAATATTGTTCCAAGTCTAACTACCCTCAGTGCTGCTGGTGTTGTGCCTGCTGCAGCAAGTGTACAGTTAACTGTTTTTGTTTTGTTATGTAATGTTTCAGACTCACTTGATAAATTTTGTGTGTATTTTGTNCAGGGTTATCCATGGCAGCAGTTTCTCATTGTACATACTTCACCTTTCTCCTCCTGTTGCTCAATTGTCTCACTATATCACTCACCACGCAGAGTGACCTTATAATCAATACCAGGCATGGAAAAGTTCGAGGGATGTTGCTCTCTGTACCTGGTGGTCATGTCAGAGCATTTTTGGGAATTCCTTATGGAAAACCACCTCTAGGGAAACTGAGATTCCAAGCTCCAGAGCCAGCAGAGGGATGGGAAGGCATAAGGGATGCAACAAAATTCCCAAATTCTTGCTGCCAGCTGCCAGATACACAGTTTCCCGGTAGGACAGTCTTTGCACATGTGTACATACATTTGCATGCACAACTGCTTACATCTGCACACAAACATACATTATGTAATGAAAATCAAAAAGCTCTAATTTAAAAATATCTGGATGTCAACACTGTACTTGATGACCGACAAAGTTCATATCCTCATGTGACACTTTACCTCACCGTCATAAGACATGCTTAGCATACCTATAGGACGTTCTTCTAACTTTTTGCATCGCCTGCCTCCTAATGTATGCATGCCTGCCTTGCTGCATTCAAAATAGTCAACTGAGCAAATAATACACTGAAAGCAAACTTCTAGCTTGATACTGGGGTGCCCATAAAGCCACATGACACACAACACGTAATTACACATGCATACACTAATTAAATCTGACCCATGTCACAGAATGGGGTTTGGCCATGAATGCATTATTTATAGATACAGCCACCTGTCAGGGATGTTTGAAAGCCAACTGTGACCTCGCCAATACTAGGAACATGAGCAGAAGAAATGTCCAAACATAGTCCAAATATAGACATAACACAGATATCATCAGAAGGCATTTGGGGTAATGTAGGGTTAGATGTTGTTATAGCTTTGGACAAACCAATGCTCATTTAAAAAGAAAATGAGAAATGTGTTTATTTATTTACTCTTGCTTGTGATAAAGGGCCATAAAAAGTAAATGGAATTGAAGTTCAACTCATAGCTAATCTCTCAATCTCGCTTGTGATAAAGGATTGTATAAATAAATGAAGTTGGACTTGAACCTCATCCCATGAATGATCTCACAATCATATTTCCCTCTAAAGCTCTGCAGGAACAGAGATAAGTTATCTATCAATCAGTACAATGCTGGGGTCTGTCGATTTCAATCAGTCACTTCTCTTTAGTCTGTCACACTAATATATTGTGGGCAATAACAGGCAGACAATTGTATTAGAACACACTATGCGTACACACGCACAGACTCACACACATGGATATACACACACAAACCAACATTGGCTCAATGAAGTTATTCTTTCTAGGGTTCAAAGGGTCAGAAATGTGGAACCCAAACACTCCGACAAGTGAGGACTGTCTCTACCTGAATGTCTGGTCCCCAAATCTCAACAAAACTCAGCACTTGCCATTGGCTCCTGTCCTTGTTTGGATCTATGGAGGCGGGTTCATCGGAGGAACCTCCTCTCTGGACGTTTATGATGGCCGGTTTCTGAGCCAATCAGAAGGCGTTGTTGTGGTATCAATGAATTACAGGTAAGAAAGAAAGTAATAATTTTTTATGAAGATAAAACATGACATTTATCAAATTTTAACAGTGGAGTATTTAATACCAAGCTAAAAGTTTGTTATTTTATGGGAATATCATTAGCAAGAACATGAACTGCATGTTTCCTTTCAGCTTTGTATCAGTTTTCATTGTGCAGGTGAAAAATGTTAAGTTAAACTCTCCCATTTTAACTCAATCAAAAATGATTATTTGTATTTGTTACAAATTGCAAGTAAGATCAAAATACTGTATATTCACTGTGTGGGAAAAATACTGCTTCCTCGATGTGATTAAATGTGATCAGACACTAAGGAAACTGATGTTATGTTGTAGAAGTGGGATGAGAAGTTTCTATGAGGAAGGAAACTGGTCACCATTAAAATGGATTAGAACCAGCATGACTTTAAGTTGAGCAAAACTCTGTGAGGAAACTGCTGACTGAGAACCACTGACACCACTATTCAGTCAAGACATTTCAACTAAGTTCTTAATTCTCATGTTCATCAATAACAGACTTGGTGCTCTTGGTTTCCTGGCCCTTCCTGAGAATAAGAATATTCGGGAGAATGCAGGCCTACTGGACCAGCGTTTGGCCCTTCAGTGGATAGCCAATAATATTGTTGCTTTTGGAGGTGACCCCTCACAGGTACATCATTTTCAATCCAAAATTACAGTATGTAGATGCTGTCATTCTGACAGTGTTAATATATTGCTCTTGTTTTTTGTTTTTGTTTTTTTTTTCAAAATATTGTAAGAACTGAAAGGAGTTCAATTATTGACAAAAAATTAAGACACTTGGTTGCTGATTTGTTATTGTTTGCAGGTGACTCTGTTTGGGGAGAGTGCTGGGGCAGCATCAGTGGGTTTCCAGCTACTCTCTCCAGGCAGCCATGGTCTTTTCCAAAGGGCTGTGATGCAGAGTGGGTCCCCTAATGCACCGTGGGCCAAAATCAGCCAGAAAGAGGCCTGGGACAGGTAATGTTTATAGAAATATCAATCACTCATCCTCTCAATTGATACGTTCGTTAAAATTCTTTACTTCACTTATATTCATTGTGATTGTTTATCCAAAGTTGCAATGTGCAGCTGCTTCTTCTTTTTTTTTAAGATTTAAAATTGATAGGAAATGCGTCCTGAAATTATGAGGTTTGGGCTTGGTTATTTTGTGTTATTCTTGAAAGCAGAGTTCAACAAGTGGATGGACCCTGTAAAAGAATATGATCATGAAGTTTAATAGCAGACCTGAGTTGGAAGAAGAGGCATTGTAGATTTTTTTTTTTTTTTTTTTNTTTTTTTTTTTTTTTTTTGCAGGCAAGACAAGTTTGGAGTACCTGCATAGTTAGCATTTCAGCAGCAGGCAGTGGCAGCTGCAGGGCCATCATGTATGGTGGATGCAATTCTGTTTCCCAGCCTTGCTGATGAGTATATTGTGACTTTGTTCAGATCTCATTGTTGGGGGTACTGTTGGCTCAGTTCAGAAAAACTAAAAATCCTGAAAGACAAAGGGTATCTTCCTGCATTGCCTTTTCTCTCTCATCCATTCTTATCCAGCTCCTGCCCAATTTTCTTTCTTCTTTTTTGTCCCTTCTTTGTCTGATTGTTTCTCACCTGTTCTACGTCAATGTCTCATTGCTCTCTCAGGTCCTTGATTTTGGCAAAGCTGCTGGGTTGTCCCCTATCCCCTCCAGTTAATCTGGAGATGTGTCTGCGGAAGGCTGATGCTAACAAAATCATAGCTAAGCAATATGAAGTCCTTGAACGGCCTGGACTCTTACCCAATCCCTTTGTCCCTCATGCTGATGGGGACTTCCTACCAGACGAACCAGAAGTAAGTGTGTGTGTATGTGTGTTTCTATTATGTTCTTTGGGCTCATACATGGAGGTGTCAGTAAATGTGTATGAGCTTGTTGACTATGAAACATGCTTTTGTTACATGCATGGGTTGTTTTATATTTGTTAGTTTACATCCATTAGCTGAAAAGATATCAAGACATCAAGGCACATTTGTTTTAAAAACCCAAGTTTATGTACTGTATGTGATGACGGAAAAACCAGCACAAGCAGCACTATGACACATTTCTATTTTCAAGACCTTGAAAATATAGGGATTGAAATGTTATTGAAGCAATGGTTATGTGCTAAAATCTGGCTACATAAAGTCATACAGTAACCTTCTCAACCAAATGTAAGTTAATTTCAGTCTACAGACCTGGACATGTTGTCACTTGCAAATCACCAAAACTGCGTCTCCAGGCACTTATTTACTGCAGTGTTATTTGGGTAGCTGCTTAGAACAAAAATACATCAAAAAAATTTAAGAAATAGTAATGAAATTCTGTTTAAGATTTTAGAGACCTCCAACTAAATTCCCTTTTGTCACAAACACAAAAAGCTTTTTTTCACATTTCTCTGCAGGTGTTGCTGCACACTGGGAACCTCCCAAAGATCGAGGTGATGTTTGGCCTAAATAAGGATGAAGGAACTTTCTTTTTAGTTTATGGATTACCTGGATATTCTATTACTGGTCAGAGTCTGATTACCAGGACAGATTTCCTTCAAGGGGCTGCGATTGCAATGCCAGATGTTAGCAATATCACAAGGAAAGCATCCATTTTCCAGTATACTGATTGGACCGATGAAAATGATGGGGCAAAAAACCGTGACTTGCTGGGCAGTCTGGTTGGAGACAAACTCTTCAATTGTCCTCTGCTACAGTTTGCTCAAAGGTAAAAAAAAGAAAAAAAAAAAAGAAAGAAAAAAAGAAAAGACAAAACATTACTGACATGGA
The DNA here is from genome assembly GCA_014773175.1 of Lucifuga dentata. NCBI lineage: Eukaryota > Metazoa > Chordata > Actinopteri > Ophidiiformes > Bythitidae > Lucifuga > Lucifuga dentata. The sequence continues at coordinate 70,764 of VXCM01000784.1, forward strand.
CTAGCATATATTCATATGCTAGCTGGAATATAGGGAATGGCCTAAAAAAAAAAAATCAATGATTAAAATTCCAGAAAATGACTCAAATAGTTTGTGGTTTTCTTAATCAGAAAATAAACAGAAAATAAACAAGGTGTAAGCTGAGAAAGGAAGTGTGTTGCTCCAAACATAAAGAACAGCAAATTTTCATTTCCTGTGGATGCGAGAATGCTCATGTTTGAAATGTGCTATTTGTATATGCACATGTTTTTGTCATTCTATCAACTGTTCTTGTGCACAGCAAAAAAAATAGCCTAATATGATCACTTTCATTTTTCAGGTATGCTCAAGGTGGCGGTAAGACTTTCCTGTATTTGTTTGACCACCGCTCATCCACCAATCCTTGGCCAGAATGGATGGGTGTTATGCATGGCTACGAGATAGAATTTGTCTTTGGAATGCCTCTGAATGTAACTCTGGGATACACAAAGAATGAAGTGAATATGACCAGGAAGTTTATGAAGCACTGGGCAAACTTTGCCAGGACCGGGTATGAATCAATCAGATAATCAATGTATTGATCAAACTTGTGTAGATATAAATTTCCTTCATGTTGCTGAAGAATTCTTATAATTTATTTAATTGTTAGAAATCCACAACTTGAAGGAGATGCTTGGCCCATGTTCACCCCAAAAAACCAAGAGTATGTCACCCTGAACTACAACCACCCAGAACAAAAGAGGATGATGAGAGCCAATGAGTGCCACCTCTGGAACAAGCTAATGCCAAAAATACAGGAAGTCTCAGGTTTGAATTCATTCACTCACACACATACACTCACACACACACACAGACAGTAATTTATCTATGTGGCTACAGGAGATCCTGTAGCCACATAGATAAAAATATAATGACAAAAATATAAATAAAAATATAATGACAGAAATATAAATAAAAATATAATGACAGAAATATAAATAAAAATATAATGACAGAAAATATAATGACAGAAATATTAACTTAACAGCACCCAATGAACTCTATTTTAAATAAAGTCTTTTATTAAAATAACATAAAATGATAAGCAGAATGGAATGTGGAAATGAAATTAAAATGACCAACAAAAATTACACTGAACTCAGACTATAATAATGGAATGTAATGCAGTTGAATATAATGAACAAAATGAAATGGATTGCCAAGAATGTGTTGCTACCAAATTGAAGAAAGTCATATTAGACTGTGGAATGATGAATGATTAAAATATATATATATATATATATTAAAAGATCATGGAGGATAAAAATACACTTTGTTAACCTTCCCTAATCAGAAAGAGAAAACAATGCAGCTTTTTCATTCATTCTCTTCACCAGAATCATTAAGAGTTTTATTGTACTTTATGGTTGTAAGGAGCTGATATATTGAAGTAGGGCACTGCAAGAAATAAACTTTAAAGCTGAGGTCACAGTCATGCCAAGCCAGAAGGAGCTGGATCGGCTGTTGCTTGATTCTCATTGGTCATCAGAGGATGAGTTGATTCTAGTAATGCTATGATGTTACTACATGTCAGCACTTAAGTTGAGCGGACTGAGATCCATCTATGTAACACTCAAATCTATACAGTATATCAACGACATATTCACATATATTAAAATCTGGTTATGGGGAGTAGGTGAAATAATGTCAGATCCTGCCAGGGAAGAAGAGGGAAGGCAAAGTTTTTTAGCCTGAGGAGATCTGGCTTGTTTCCTTCCTCCCCCTTCTCCACAGTTCTGGAGATGTGTGTGTGTGTGTGTGTGTGTGTGTGTGTGTGTGTGTGTGTGTGTGGGTGTGTGGGTGGGTGTGTGGGAGGAGGACAAGTCATCATTTCACTTCACTTGACACTGATCATACACTGGGTGAATAATACTAATACACCTCTCCACTGAGTTCATTATTCACACACACACACACACACACACACACACACACACACACACACACACAACGTATAGGACATTCAGCTGCTCACTGAGGTGAGATTTTAAAGACACACTCAACTCTACATTTCATGTCAAGATTAGGGCCAAGCAATCAATATTCACATTACAAAATTTACTTCACAAAAAAAAAAAAGGATCCCAATCTACAACATAATCNCAATATTCACATTACAAAATTTACTTCACAAAAAAAAAAAAGGATCCCAATCTACAACATAATCCTTCCCAACAGGCTAAAGATATTAATTTTCTAATTTTTTTTAATTTTCTATCTGAATTTCTACAGATAAAATTTCTCACACTTTATGGTTTAAGCTTTATGTGGAATGGACACTGATACAGTCCCGTTGTACTTTTCTTAAATTCCAACAGAGGGCAGTCACAACTGTCCTTCCAGTGTCAACAGCTTTGCTGAGCAAAATATACAGAGTCATGAGCAATGTCTGTTCACACTCAATTAACAATTAATTGAAAACATACAGTAGCTCTGCCCAGTCAGAATGCTATCGAAAGATGGCTGTCACCATCTCTCTACAGAATAACTCTCAAAGTGTGAATATGAAATCTAAGATTAAGACCTCTGGAGTTACTTCTGATAACATTATTTATTTATTTCTGAGATTCCTTTTCTTTGTTGTGTGCATGGGTATGTGTACCTGCATTTTCATAAAATAAAATCAATCAAAAATATATTTAAAAAACACGCATCCACATGCACACACATGATACATCAAATTACAGTACACACTATTTATGAAAGAATATCAAAAGGTGTATCTCTGTGACTCTCTGTGTCTCTTTCTCCCCAGATGATCTGCTGTCTTGCGTTGGTGATGATGGGATTATGCTGCGCTGCAGCATCACATCCATCCTCATTTTACTGCTTATTACTTTAACCTGCTGAAAGCTGTAGTGGACCATCATCTGCACAGCTGTCTGTTTTACACCGCTAAGTCTATTTACTCTTAAAATGAGTAGAAAGACACAGACAATTGAAAAAAAAATGGAGGGGTTGAAATGAAATTAAAAGCAGTCAGTTTAGTATTTGCCACAATTTGAGATGTTTTACGCTACATTATTTTTAGTCTCCAAGCTGTTAGAAATGTTACAGTGTGTATGATAAGAGATTACTTCAAGAATGCTGACCTGCTATTGCTGTGGAAATTATACCTAAAGTAGCCCCAAGAGACTCTAGATGGAAGTGTTTCTGACACGCCAACCTTTCACCCTTTCTTGTTCCATAAATATACAGAAGGTTTTTTTTGGTTGTTTGTTTTTTTTCCTAAAATTATGGTTTAGTGAGCTTGGACCTAATGCTAAAGCTAGGATGCTAGTAACATCCACACTGCCCTTATGCACACAGTCAGCTTTTCAAAACAAAATTCCTTGTTAATTTTGCAAAACTGAAAGAAGACAACGATGGATGACAGTTAAATGTATCCTTATGTAAAACATATTTAACCATGTAACTTTGTGTTGGTTTCAGGGAAATGCCCATTAGATAGGTTCACCATCTGAGTATTTTAGCTTGCTAATGTGAGAACTGCTATGGTCCACTGTGCCTGTTTTTTCATGGACTGTTAAGATCCAACAAAGAAACTAAATAATTTCTATTTTATTAAATGAAAAGCATATATTGAAAGAATAAATATCCCAATAGTAATATTCCAATATTCAGGTGTGATGTGTGACAAAAGAGTCTCGGCAAGAATGAAAGGAAAGGTGTACAAAACGGTGGTGAGACCAGCGATGTTGTATGGCTTAGAGACAGTGGCACTGAGGAAAAGACAGGAGGCAGAGCTAGAGGTAGCAGAGACTAAAATGCTGAGGTTCTCTTTGGGAGTGACGAGGATGGATAGGATCAGGAACGAGTACATCAGAGGGACAGCGCATGTTAGATGTTTTGGAGATAAAGTCAGAGAGGCCAGACTGAGATGGTTTGGACATGTACAGAGGAGGGATAGTGAACATATCGGTAGAAGGATGCTGAGGTTGGAACTGCCAGGCAGGAGGCCTAGAGGAAGACCAAAGAGGAGATTTATGGATGTAGTGAAAGAGGACATGAAGTTAGTTGGTGTGAGAGAAGAGGAGGCAGAGGATAGGGTTAGATGGAGGCAGATGATTCGCTGTGGTGACCCCTGAAGGGAAAGCCGAAAGGAAAAGAAGAAGAAGAAGAGAATATTCCAATATTAATTTTAATCTGTAGTTATAGTTAGAAGAGCTGTGTTACCCACAATTAGTAACTAGCAAATGGTGTTACACTGCTGGCCATATAATGTGAATTTAAAATAAGTAGTTGACAAAATATTAGTATAACTGGTCATTTGTTCATGTTGGCATCAGTTGATCTTTGAAGAATATTCCAAGCTCCAAGTCAAAACACAATGGATGGCACAAGCAAAATAATTATACAAAAAGTAAATGGGTTTTGAATAGAAACAAACAAAATATTTGCTAATTGGTGATGGTTCTACTCTTTGTTCCCAGCAGCAAACTTCATTATCTCTGCTAAGGTATTTCTTTGTTCTTCTCTCAGTGTAAGAGCATTGCTCTGAGCACCCTGGTGGTTGAAGACAAATACCATATAATTGCAACATCCCTGTGGCTTGATTCTAGCAGGGGACTTTTGTCACATTTAATCCCCTCTTCTCTACTTTTCATTATGACTTCTGCACAGCTTTTATCTAAGAGAGGCAAAATGCCCTCTCCTAAACAATATATAAAAAGAAGAAGAAGAAAAAAGCCCTGTTCATTCTCCTCAGTCAGCTGGACAGCTCCCACAGCAGAACATAACTGTGACAGTCAGCCTGCAGCTGCTTTGGTATAGTGAGATGCAGAGTTGGGCTGCCTGACAGATCAGACCTTTATCATTCCAGCTGATGAGCAGCTGGTTAGCCAGGGCTTCCAACTCAAAGAAAATCTATCTTGTGATATTCATGTGACTTCATCAGCACGTGGACTATCTGGGATGTTCTTGATTTGCTGCCTTGGTGATAGATTTTGACAAAATTTACACCATGTATTGATCACTTCTCCTACCATTAGTCTTCAAATCACTAACTGCATTGAATGTATTACATTGCCTGAACTACACATATAGACACTCTCATGAACACCCCTACATCTATTCACAGATACACACAACACATCCTGCATGTTGTATACTACAGACAATCAAACAACTGTTATTATGCAGGCCGCTTGGGACAAAACACCTACAAAAGCAAAACCACTAAGACAAATGTGCTCCAAATCCAGAAATGCTTCCTACCAAAATACACACAAGGAATCAACACAAAGAGATACACTGCAAAATGCAAAATGCAAAAAAAAAAAAAAAAAAAAAAAAAAAAAAAAATTGATTTCTGACAACAAGAATGTGCTATGACTACAGGAAGACACAGAAGAAGGGAAAACACATGCAGAAAGAAAAATCCTGCAAAACAAAATAATGCACCACAAGTGCTCAAAGCCAGGAAAAGGAGAGATGTGCTCCTTTTGACCAAGTACCTGAGCCTTCTTCTCTTACCTTTTCAATAACATCATCAATAAGCATCCTTATTTTTATTTATTTACCTTGTTTGCCATTTTAGGAAGTTGATGTATGTGTCTCCTCCACTGTTGGCCCTATTTCCTCCTTGATATGAAAGCTGTGGTACTTTATCATTGTAAAGTCAAAACGAGACCATCCCTAATAGTCTGGAGTACTTTGTGTATCATTCCCTTTTGTAGAATTGTAGATTCCTTTTGCACGCTCTCCTTTAATGCAAATGTTTCTTGTTTTGGAGCTCATTTCTTGTAATGTTTTTGCTTTCACCTTTTGTACAGTATGTGTTCGCTCTGTAGCATTTTTACATTTTAAAGATTTTACACCATGCTTGTGCTTCGTCCTTTTGTGTTTGTTGTGGTATTCACATTATTTATGGAGCAGATTGTGTTTCTTTTCAAGTTTATGTTTTCACTCATGTTTTTTTTTCATTTTGACTACTATAGGTCATGCTAATTTATCTTGCACCCATGATAAACAAAACAAAGTATGTTGCAAGTGCTTTCAAGTTAACAATTGTATGCCAAACCTCCAGTGGCTGAGATTAGTATTTGTTAAATGATGTTTACTCTCAACATCAACAATGTTTCACACTGTAGCCTAAAATAACTTTGTTCCTCCTCTGTTACTGAATAGTCATGTGACAATGAACAGTGTCACCAACAAAGGTCAGAGTGTTGATACAAAAAGCCAGTGAGATGTCTGAGAGGAATAAACAGTTTTGGTTGAATGACCTTGTGTGCTATTGAAAATCTTCTGGTGCTAAACTAAATGCAAAAGTTACAAAGAGCTGTGGTATGACTTTGACATTATTTTGTGTCTGAATTCATGTGCATTTTTTTTTTCTTTTTTTTTGGTTTGCTAAATTGATCTGTTGGTGGTTAAATGCCAAAGCAATTAATTTTAGTCATATGAGTTTGGATCTTTACCCAAACTCAAAAACCTCAAACACACACACATGCAAATGATAAGTTCAGATTTTTCTCTTCTATATGAACTTTTAAAGTGACTTTTGTAAGATAATTCTAGACCATTGCTTACAACATTGTGGATGTGTTTTACACTGTTAGAGACAGTAAAAACATGAAAGTTTGAGAAGGAGTATGTTGGGCAAAGGCCATCTGTTGAGACATGATAGTGGTAATCAGAATGACATCGCTGTACCCTTGTTTCTGAAAATGTTTGGTGTTTTCCAAAGACAAATAAGTTTGACTGCCTTATACATTATGGATGAAGGTAAAGACAATGAAGGAGTGTGAGAGGGAAGGAGGAAAATAGGAACTGAGAAAGAGTGAAGCAGAAAAAAAAAAAANTCTAAAAAAAAAAAAAAATATTCAGTATTAGTAAAATAGGGATTAAAAATGAACAAGAATTTCAGAATTTTCTTACTGCTGAAATTTACCTCCAGACTGAAATGTTAATTTTTTGCATTATGGTGTGTTTTATGAATCACTTCCCTGACATGTAAAAAAAAAAAAAAAAAAAANAAAAAAAAAAAAAAAAAAAGAAATACTGTAATAGTACTTCTTTCAAGGCAAATGCTAAAATATGAATATAAAATATATCAGTAACAGGCCTTTGTGATTGAGGGAACATGAACTATAGTTGAATGTGACCTATATTTGTCCTGATCAACATATTAAATATGGCATGTGTTTTATGAATCCCACCCTATGTCTTCCATATTTCTCCCTACTGGCAGTAAAGCTCTGAGAAAAGCAGTCATCAACATGTTAATTGTTCAACACTCTCATTTTGTGGGATGTAACAATGGATAATAATGGGAGTACAAATTTTCATTTACAGTTTCTGCTTTACATCACACCAGCTAACGTTTGGTCAGTTCAGCATTACAGTCTTTTGAAAGGCTAGCAGCCGCTTCTCAGGAGGTTATTTGTTATTCACATCAGTGTCACAGTTAGCTCTCAGAAATAACACTGTAAGACATATCAGGGCTGAGATGTGAGTAATGTGTGACAGTGACAGATTAATTAACTAAGAGGACAACACCTCCCACTGTGCATCATGTGAGATTATTATAACCAGCCCCAGGCACATGCAAGACAGGACACATCGTCAAAAGAATGATAATGCTCATTAAGAAAATAACACTGCTGTTTCATACATGAATAAGGCAGAAATGTGAGAAGTTGAATTTTGCTGTCTGAATTCAAAATAGTGTTTGAAGCATTTCACATTAGAACCTACTTTTGCTTCATAGAAAGCTTTCAAAAGGTCTCGACTGGTTGGTTTAGGGTCAGCACTGAGCAGTACATAACATGTAACCATTTTTGAGAAACCTCCTATAACTACCTTTCTGGAGGAACCCAAGACCAACTGGGAGATATACTCATTGCAGGATTTGTCAGTATATAGTGGTGTTGTAAAAGAGATCCATCGAACTACTGTGTATTGGGGTGGTGGGGCCCAGAATGATCTTTTCATACATGGAGCTGAAAATCTTTGATGGCACCCCTGCTGGCATGTTGTGGGACTTCCCTGACAACCCAACCTTTCAAGGTACCTATGTGGCATCCTAAGTCCAGGTTTATATCTTGCTGTTAACTCTGCATATGTGTACACAAGATGGCAGCCACATGTATCCTGTATTCTTTGAAGCACTGCTTGTGCACATCCTCTAGAAGTAAAGGTACACATTCACAAGTTGCAACACCTGCAAAAAATCATGGGAGAAGTAATGTCAATGTTTGTCATTTCAACAGAGCTACAGTAAGACAGTGAAAACCAGCAGAATGTCTAATAGTTTTGAAGAGAAGCTCATCAAACGGGGGTGNTCCATTTACTGGCTTTGTGGACCACATCTATTGTTGCGGCTGCTGCTGTTTCTTTTATCTCACATAAATAAAATGCAGACCTCCTCAACTGTCACCTCCTTGGTTAGTTTTTAAGGTACTCCAGTGCAGACCACAGATGTTTTATGTTTTGGCCTTCACTTTGCTCCCTGGTGTATGTAGCATTTAATCCTCCAGATTGACATACACAGAAATATGGGTATATGCACATGCTGAGTTAAACTCAGGTATAAATCTGTCTTTACGGCATGACTTATTCATCTCACATGGCTCTTCTCAATGAAACAGCTGTAGTCTGAAATACTTCACAATCACTGTCATTAAGTCAGCCCAACCAAACATCAGTTCTTTTGATACATTTTTATGGCTGCAAGGCACAGGTTAAGCAGATGTCCATGATTTCACCAGCATTACTGCAGCTACTGAACCCAATCAGCAGCCAAAATCATGTTATTGATCTCTTTCCACTCTCAGTAAGACATCCAATTTCCTTCTCCTGGCGAAACTGCTGAAAAAAGGACTGTCTACCATTTGCTGGAAGAGTTCCATTGCCTGAAATTCAGAGGTGCTGACTTGATTTAGCTGCATACCGCTCAAATGTACAACAAAGATCACAGTTCACTGATGCCAGATGGATTCATTTTCCACAAGCAAAATCCTCCCTAAAATCTGAAGAACACACTTTTCATATCTCTGCTCTGTCTTGATATCCTGTTGTTTATTTTTCTCCTTTACCTCTGATTTAATGGTTATTTATTTTTAGAACACAATGTGACTTTTGTATATCATGAGATGTGCTAAAACTTTACCTTTATAAGGCACTTTGTAGCTGTGTTGCAACTTTATTATTGTATTATTTAGAGCAACTCTTCCCAAGCACACTTTTTTATTTATTTTTTTATTTTTTGCTCAGTCAGACATTTGTTTCCATCTGGCCTGGGCCATTTTGGGAAATGTATCATGTAATACACATTTTGGCATCTGCTGTTTTAAATGTTAGCAGTCACAAGGAAAAGAGTGTGTGGGGTGGTGATGATGGTGAATTGTGTGTGGTCTGGGTCTTTGCTTTGTTTGGCTTCATATAAACTAGTTCTTAAGATGGACTGTTTCTGGTCAAAACAAAATGAAATGTGAAGAGCAGAGGGAGAGATCAACATCTGAAGACTGGAAGAAAAAAATGATGGGAAGATTTAAGAGGGAGATAACAGGCTTTCAGAGTCAACAATAGCATGAGGAGAAGAGCAGAATTTGATGGTTGAGGACCACAATTCCTTTTAGTTAAACGCGTTTACAATGTTTCAGCAAGACACTAAAATTAACTGCTAACTTGGTTAAAATAAGTTAATGTGAAATGAAATACAGTACTTGCAAAAACTTAGTGGATATAATGAGTTTTTCATCGACAGAAACAAAAGTTGTAAAAAGTAGTATATATTCACATAGCATAACCCTAACTAGTGTTAATGTTTTTTAACATTGGAATTAATATACATTTACATTGTAAAACTGTCTGCATCTGCTTGTTTAAAAAAAAAAAAAAACCTGGTTAATTTACATTAGCACCATAAGTTTTCTTCACAGACTTTATGCAAACTTTATGATAGAGTTATAGATAATAGAGATAGAGATAAACCTTTTTTCTTTCACTTGGAATTGAGTCCTATTTGCTGTACCATTACCAGCAAATTAAGTTGAATCACCTTCAAGAGTTTTGTCAGGACACACAGCCATGTCTGTCATGACAATCAAAAGAAGTGTTTAATTGTTTAACAAGGGCCATTGAGAATAGCTAAAATGGCCCTAAAATGGAGATAACAAGAAAACACTATTTAACACCATGGCAAAAGGAAAATGAGTCTGACCTCGGCTGTCAGATGAGACAGAGACACCCATCATTCAAATGAGACGTGATTAGAGGAAGGACAAACCCTGACAGCTAAAGGGAAACAAAAAGAATGAGGGAGGTGTAGAAAGAGATGGACAAACGGTGCAGTGTTTTAGGATAGCAAAAAAAAAAAAAAAAAAAAAAAAAATGGTGGCTAGTGATGGACAGGAAATTTAGGATTTTGATTTTGGATATGGCAGAAAGGAAAGTGTTGACATGCAGAAGGAGAGCGAGGCAGACAAAGGTGGCTAGAGGCAGAGCAGGAAGAAGTTGTTGAGAATGAGAAACTGTGAAGGATAAAGAGAGGGGGATCGAAATATTTCCATGCAGACTGATTAAAACACTCAATTCTAGGAAGAGAGAGAAATAAAATAAGATGATAAAGGGGGCATGGAGTGTGCAAAGAGAGAGGCAGGGAGAGTGGAATGAAAGATTGAAGAGTTTCAAAGTGAGAAGGGATTTGGTAACACTGAATGATATAGGGAGAGGCAGCTGGCTGTCATCAGGCTTCTGATGAGTGGAAGTGGAGAAGTATAATATATCATTTGGGAAATGGAACAATGTCTTGGATTGGATTTTTTTGAAAGCATTTTTATGCATATGGTATAGTTTATCAGTGGTGTCAGGATAATTCAGCAGGGAAAGGAAAAATAATGCAACAAATATAGTTGTGTCTAACAGAAGACTGCATCTCTTTTTACTTGATGCCAATTTTTCTCTTACCTTCATTCTTGTATTCCTTGAGTTACCAAGATACAACAGCTATTTGACGTTTTCTCACATTCAAGGACGTACATTCACAATTAAATTTAAAAACCGTTGCTGCACATCAGTCACTTACTCACTCAAAATTTAATACTATGTGCTACTGGGCATTTAGAATAATTTATGTTTTAGAGTGGGAAGGAGTTGTAGAAATTCAATGTAAAGTGAAATTTAGAGCCATGTAGAATGAAAGTGTTATTACCTCCAACTTGGAAGTTATGTTTTCTCATGCATCTCTTGGTTGGCTAGTTGGATTGTTTGTTAGAAAAAATACTCAGAAAGTTGTCAACAATATTGACAGAACATGGTGGAAGAGTAGTTCATGGACCAGGAAAAAACCCATTGAATTTAGTGTGGATCTGGACACAGGAATTTTAAATGATTTTGTAATAATGTCAGTTTCTTGAAAAGTAACACATCAATCAATCAATCAATCAATCAATCAATCAATCAATCAATCAATCAATCAGGCATATTTATCCCATGATAGACTATCATATTGATCTGGTACAGATCCAGATAAGGAGCCACATCTACCTGACTAAAATATAGCATATTCTTGGACAAGGGGAACATAATGGAATTTCTCTACAGTAATAAATAGCATTAGAAACATACAACTGATGTGTAGCTGAGATGATGCTGATTCAATAGCATGTGAAAACTTTTGATGTACTGTAATAGTTACAGAAAAATGTCACTGCATGCAGTAAGCAGCTTTTGTGCATTAGCTATCTTTGTCAGTCTGTTCTTTCTTGGTTATATGAATTTAATGAGGGAGTTGAATGATTTGGTCATCTACTATGCAAGAACGATTGAAATTTTATGCAAGGGACATAGAGCTAACTCACACATGCTAATGAAAACTGCCTGTTAAAGAAGTCTGGCTCCATCTGAGAGGTCTAGTTACCCACAAGACAGACTGAAACTTCAAATGAGAGAGGCCGACTGGTTATATATATGACTGAAAATTGTTAGTGCAAGATACTAGGAATAAAAGCCTATTATTTTGAGATGAAATCCAATTTAGACAGCCCAACTGTCAGTAACGGTAACTTTCACAGAAGTAGTAGTGCTGGTGCTTCAGTGGTTAAATGTTTCACTTGTAATCCACAAGGCTGAATACTGACCTGAATTATAGTAAAACTGTAAGAACTTTTTTTCTTTAGACACCAAGAAATAGTATGTGTATATTTTTTATTTTCATTATAGTTTTACATAATGGAATAAATAAAGATTTGGCTGATTATTCTATTGATAACTGAAGCTTTTCTTGTACCAATACCAATAGTAATATTAATGAGGATAATTATGGCTCATTGCCATCTGCGCTAAATTACACTGTACGTTTGCTGACGAGAAAACAAAGCCAACAAGTGTGGAGATGTGCCCACTGCATTTTGGGAAAGTTATTAAGGATTTGGTGCAAACCAAATGAAGTCTTACAATTTCTGCTGTTATCAGGTGAAATGCACATAGTGTTCCTGCTGCTGTGTTTAATCAAACACAGCAGAGACTGTACTGTAGTCACTTTAAAGTGCAATGTGTACCTAGATGGAATTTCTACACCAAGGTGAAGAATCAAACTCATTCCAGATAGCAGGGCTGCATGTGATTTTCAAAATTTCTGTCTATGTATCTCCACCAACTAACCNAAAAAAAAAAAAAAATACAAACTAGAGCAGTGAAAGTGCAAGTTTAATTTCATGCTAAAATGGATACAAAAAATGCTCTCTGCCACCAAATTTTAACTTACACACTCCTAGCTAATCTGTTTCACCCATTTCATCACACATGGATTCACCCTCTTTCATAAATTTCCAACATCTCTGTCATTTCCACTTTCCTAAGCTGTAAAAGCTCATCATATTCACACATTTCATATTTTACAGACCGATTGGTTTGTGAATTTGGGGCTTTGAATATGATTCTGTCATTCCCACTTTCACTCAGAGTATGGCACAACCCACGACCTTCCTCACCTTCCTCTTTTTCACAGTCACAGAAGATTCATCCATCATCCACTGAAGTGTCGTCAGTGCCACAAGTGCCTAAACTTAGAGAGTGGAGTCAATTGTCACTCCTATTGTGACAGCCTGCATTTTATGAAGACTCGACATTTTAACAGTCTAATCAGCAAAACATTTTCCAGGATCTAAATCCATTATTATTATTATTATTATTATTATTATTATGATTATATGTTCCCATTATTACACTAATCTTGAAAATCACAGTGTGGCGGCTATGGGCATTTGAAACCCATTCAATCTATTTAAATCCTAATAGAGATGAACTGTGGTTGCTTGTAAAATTCTGGGCCAGGACAATGTTGTTGGTCAATTACCATATTATTTATTCATTTATTTGTGAATTTTGTCAAAGTAGTGCAGACTACAAATGAATGAGGTCAAAGGTCAAAATATTTTTACATTGTGTCTTCATTGTACATAAATACTATGATAAAACTAGTGAAGAAAGCATTTTGGCACTTGGGATCATGATTGTTTTAATCGGCACTCCTGGAGTCTTTTCAGTTGAGGTGAATGAAAGGTGAACCAAATATTTTCACTGTAGCACATTCCAAGACCAGGCTTTACAAGAGTGAGAGAGAGAGAGAGAGCGAGAGAGAGAGAGAGAGAGAGAGAGAGAGAGAAGGATTTCTGCTTGACCTTGCTCGGCAGAAAAAAGGAGGAGATGATATGGTGAGGAGAATCAAATCTGAAATAGGAGTCATTTGTTACGTAATAGAATTGAAATTGGTTTGCTTTGTGTGATTTCTATTTGTGGAAATTAGTCATGTCCTTACAATGAAGGAAGTGCAGTTCCTCTCCTCTTGTCAGCATTGGCTTAATGAGAAAAGATGAAGGTGTGTCACTGAGAGAGCTGAGGAAATGAATAGAATTACAAAAGAAAGACAGAAACATCAAGGGTTGAACTGTCCTAGTCTGCTGTCCCTGAAAGACAAGTGAAGGTGAGCTAAATATTAGTCATCATAAACACAATAAATTGGTGTTTAAAATAAATAAACAGAAGTGTGATGGATGTTTGATTTCAACTTTGCACCCTTAACACCTATAATCTGTAAACTCTCTATTGAAAGATTTGGCTCGTGCTTAATTGTAGTTTGAATTCTTCTCGCCGTTTTGGAACACATTGGTAAGAAGTGAACTTAATTTATTTAAACTGATTAGTATGTTAGTAATAATGAACTCAGTAAGTACTTTCTGTTAGAAAGTTGCTATGATTAGATTTTTTGATTTTAGGTGTTATCTTGTATTATCTTAATAATGAAGGAAAATAGAGGGAAATTGAATACAGCTAAATATTATTATGGGAGGGACATGTCAAGCACTATTTGTTGTGATGGTGGTTGCAGTTCAAGTATTGTCTACAATATTGAGTACAGGAAAAAGTCAGAATGTAGAGGAGTAGTGTTGTTGTTTTTGTTGCTTCTGCTCCGCTCATACTCTCATTGGTTCATTAACTTTGACCTAAGGTTTTTGTCCCAAATCTGAAAAATTTACCTGGGACTGGAAAGACTGTTAAAATTATGTAGTTTGTAATATGTGAACCATGTTCATGGGCGGCAGCTTGGACACCTTTGACTAGGCCTGTATGAATATGAAAATTTACTTTTTTTTCTTTTTTTTTTCTTTTTTTTCAATACGGTGAAGGCCCTATGCATGACATTATTAATTTGCCTATTAACAGATCTAACTCAAGGTAAACTTGGTTGCAAGACCCTGCAATAAAAGGTAAAGATCAGAGTCATACTACAAAAGTGAAGCCAAGAGTAAGGCAATCTCTCCTTATCTTTGAAAACAGATTTCTGTTCTTTTTCACATCAGTGTCTCTCCAAGGAAGCATCTACTTAAATCATTTCAAAGAGCAGTGATGCATTGCTAGAGTCTGCTACAGATATTGCTTTTTATTTGATCTTCAAAAATAAAAGGAGAGATAAATAAAATAAAACAAATGTGTGTAAGTAACTTCCTCTCTTCATCCTCCCATCTCTTCTCCCACCACCCTTGTCTCCTCAGTTCTGTGTTGCTTTTGCCAAGTGCCTTAGTACTGAGCTGCTCTCTTTTCAATACAGCTGATTAAAACTGTCTGATGCATCAACACAACTAAGCTGATTACAGATTGTTTCCCTGAGCAAAGGTTCTCATAGAATGCTGGGAAAAGTGGCACAGAATTGAACAATAATAGGACACACACAGTTAAAATGGGTGAACTGCTTTGAGTGGCTATTTTTTCAATGTGCATGTCACTGTGGGAGTGCATGCTCATTTGTGTGAATGACTAAATATGAAGTCACAAACTTTTGGTCTTTTGAGCATGTTTTTCTTCATGCCCATGCTGTATTGGTGGTGGAATGACAACAAGAGATCCTCTGGATGAAAAGTTTTATAACATTAACAGCCATCTTTCTGCTCTGAGCTTTATGTACCCTGATGCCCTTTCCAAACAATACTGCCAAGGACAGACATCACCCATGTGGAAAATGATCTGATAATAGAATGACCCATTTTATTGCAAGAGTGGGTGGTGGTAATACAAAGCATAGTAAATTTGTACAAATTTGCAGTTTAAAAGGTCCTGCACACTCATACAGGTGTTTTCACTTATTTAGACTGATTATACCTCTACTCATATCAAGATAAATGGAAATTTGCTGGGAGTTTGTCAATGCTGTCCCTCCCTAACAGGTGCAACAAACTTGTTAGGGGAATCAGGGAATGTCAATCAAGCAACAGTCTACACACCCACAGAAGAGGTCTAATAAGCAAAAACAAGTGAAAACACCCACGTTGATGTTCTGTGGATGTACAGGGCCCTTATTCGGTAATAATATGGTTTGTCATAATTCCACACTACACATCAATTTACCATTTATAGTATACTGTTTTGCCATTAGTGTGCAACAAATGAATAAAGTACCCTATTTCCCACTGAAAGTGTGGAAAATTGAATGAATGAATGAATGAATTTTTTTTATTATTGTGTCATGCATATGTATTATGCCCAGCCCACATGGACTTATAAGACACCATTTTCTCATACCTATCAGACCCAGCATGGTACAGGGATACAGTGCTACTAAACCTTGTCAAACTAAACAAATGAGCAAATGAAAATTTCCTGTACACTGTGAAATCAAATCCATAACATCACACAAGTTTTTAGACACATTTAAAAAAAACAAAAACCCTCTTGCCTTCTTTTCCAGGCTGTGCCAAAATTTGCCAACTTAAAAACCTTAAAATTAAACAGTCGTTCCAGTTTTTTACTGTCACTCCACCAAAACATTTCTGGATTTTGGTTAAATATTTCATTAAATATTGGTCCTGTTAGATCCTTATAGTAAATACAGTACAAAAGAAAATGTGACTCATTTTCAACTTCTCCTAACTCACACAAATCACACAGTCTGTTTTCTTCCTCAAGGTTTTTAAGTCTACGACTTCAGCATTTAGAGGAAGGATGCCTGTTCGCATCTTGGTAACTAAAGATATTTGGCTTCTTTATAGGTGTGATGTGACAAACTTCTGGGCCATATTTTTGCTTAATTTGGAAATATACCGTAAGTCTGCAATTTTGATTTTAACAGAATATCTCTAGACCATTTTTCTTCAAATGCAAAAGGAAGTTTACTTTTGATTGTATCAATTTTATATAATAAATTATTTCAAAACTAGCAGAAATTTCTTTGTTCCATGGAGAGTTGTGTAATTTACTCCAAATTAAGACCTTCTTATTTATCCTGTCTGTGGCCATATCAATTAAACAGTTCCATAATCGAGTCATTTCACATTTCCGTTGTACTGACCCAGGAACCCAACCAACCCATGTCTCCCTGAACAGCCAAAACAGGAGCAAACTTGTGAACACCCAAAAAGCATTTCAACATAACCATTAGTTAATACAACTTCACTCTGTATGGAGTCTACAGTCTTACATTTTTTAAATCCCCATATTCCTGCATCATAATTCAGTATAGGAGAGACACAAGCATCATAAAGGTGGGACTAAGTTGTGTAACCAAGATCTTTACATATTTTTATTTTATTCACAACAGACCCTAACACTCTCCCAGACTAGTCAGCTAGGATCTTAATTCCAACTTCATGTCATAAATTCATCAAAAATAACTGCCAAATATTTATATTCATTAACATATTCTAGTGTTACAGGCCCATACAGTAGGTCTGATTTTTCATACTTTGTGGGACACCTTTTTTCCTGAATTGAATTCTGTGTTTTACTCTGATTTATAGATAACCTCCATCTGCAACACCAAGTATTTAACAGATTTAACATGTTTTGTAATTCATTTTCAGACTCAGCCAGTAGAACTATGTCATCAGCATACAATAGAATACCTAAGGTTACATCATATAATTGTATACCTAACTTTGCTTGCTTAATTTGTAAAGCCAAATCATGACCATACATTGTAACACGGTAGGGGAAAGAATATCACCTTGTTTAACTCCAAAAAGGGTATGAAATCAATCAGTTAACATACAGTACATATTATTTACGTCAACACAAGCAACCGGGCAACTATATAGTGCTTAAAGTGCTTTATAAAATCTACCATCCACCTCTGCTTTTATAAGTTTAAAGGCAAGCAAGTCTCTCTGAACCCAGTCAAAGGCTTTTTGAAAATCAACAAAACAAAGGTTGATTTACCTTCTTTAATTCTTGTCCAAACAATTGTTGATATTGAATATCAATCTTGAATATTAAAGATCAATGCAAGCTCGATTTATTTCTAAATCCATTCTATCCATTCTGCTCATCAACCAGGTATCCTAGTTTCCAGATAATGAGTTAGCCTAGCATTCAGAATACTGGAATATAATTTATAAGCTGTACTGAGAAGGCTAATACCCCTATAAATAAGAGGTGATCTTGGATCATTCTGGGATGACTTTGGAATTGGTTTAATAATAGATTTATACCATACAGAAGGAATAAAACTGTATCCAAAGCAAATTTTAAAGAGACAAAAAAATAATCTTTAGAAATGATGGCGATTTCAAAACTTCATTTGGAATACCCTCAACTCCAGAAGCTTTCTTAAACGTTGCTCTATCTATAACACTTCATGCTTCATCCAAGGTAATATCCTGATTCAGAAGCATGCTTGAATACTGTCCGTCTTGATTCATACTCCTCTCTCCAGCTCAGATTTTAATGCAGCTTTCATGCAGCTCTTTAAGGAATATATCATCAAAAATCGGCAGAATACAATTACCTGAGAATAGATCTGAGAAATCTTTCTATTTTCCAAGTACAAATTCTTTACTATTTTCAACATAACCATTAGTTAATACAACTTCATTGGTATTTTCTGTAATCTCCTAGGGCCCAATTTAATTATTTCTTTCCAGAATTGTTGCGGGTTGTTAGTTTTTAACTGATCCAACCTCTCATAAACTGCCTTTTATGAAGTCAGATTCTTATCAAAGATAAATTGTGTTTGCCTATATTTATCCTTAAATTGTTGTCTGTTCAAGGGATCCTTGCATCATTTGTAAAACTATTGCCTATACCCCTTGCATTGTAAAACTACTGTCTCACCTCTCACCACTGTACACAGTTTTATTTAATAGACCATTTTTGCAGAAGACACATTTAGGTTTAGGCTTAAGGAGTCTACTTTTGTGGCTAAGTGGCTACATTTTGCATTGCACTGTGGGACAAGAGTGTCTATCAAAAGTTATCTCGAACAACTCAGGCCAGTTTAACATTATGCATAAGCATGGTCTTGTCCATGTAACAGTTAAAATATTTCATATTAACTTAACTGAACATATTGAGAAGTTGCACATGTAATTATGACACTAATCTATTTTTACCAGCAGCCAGAAACAAGACAGAAGTGTTTGTCTGCATTTGCACTAATCTGATGCAGAAATGCTTTCTCTGAAGTGATTGAACTGAGAAGAAAATGACTGTTATAGGACTAAAAATTTCTGGTGATAGAGTGATATTTGAGAGCTCAAACTTCTGGACATCACTCCAGGCATGAATGTTTGGCAGGCTTCGTTTCCAGAATTTGACTTTGTACTGCAGATGCTCCCTGGCAATAACAAAAATGATGTTATTGGGGCTGTTAAAAAACATGCATGCACACCTAATCAGTTTCTCATTCACTGTCATATCTTCAGGCTGTAACTTGGCACATCATCAGACTCTTGATTCTGGCTTTCTGCCTACTTTCCTAATTGTTTGTGTCCACACCACACTGCATTGTCCACATCATGAGTAAGTGGTATTTATCTTCGATGTCATTCACCGGCATTCAAGTGAAAAAAATGCAGTTGGGATATTTTGCCTTAAGCAGGGTTAAGGATAATCAAAACCTGGACAATAACAATTTTTAATAATAGTACTTGTAAAATATGCAAATGTTGTATTTCTACCAAGCACAATAACACATAAAGAACTACTCGAATTATGGTCTCTTTTTCAGTCAGATACAGTGTTGTTTGAGTTTTGAAAACAAGAGTTACACTGACTTTGCCAGTTAAACAATAATATTTCATGCAGGATTACGTTTGGAAATAGACTGAGAATTTTGATGTTTAAGAATCTTTCTAAGTCTATTACAGTTTTTCTCCATTGTATACACACAAGAAATGGAACTATGCACACAATTCTGAAAACTGGAAGCTTGTGTATCAACAAGACTCCACTGCAAAACTCTAAGCACAATTTCATTATTTTCACTCAAATAGAAATTCTAAATCACCATCCATCCATCCATCCATCCATTATCTTCCGCTTATCCGGGCCCGGGTTGCGGTGGCAGAAAACTAAGCAGATCAGCCCACACCTCCCTGTCCCCAGCCAGGCTCTCTAACTCCTCCTGGGGGACTCCGAGGTGTTCCCAGGCCAGCCGGGAGATGTAATCCCTCCAGCGTGTCCTGGGTCTTCCCCAGGGCCTCTTCCCAGTTGGACGTGCGTGGAAGACCGCCTAGGGAGACGACCAGGGGGCATCCTTATTAGGTGCCTGAACCACCTCAACTGACTCCTTTTGATGCGGAGGAGCAGCTGCTCTACTCTGAGTCCCTCCTGGATGTCCGAGCTTCTCACCCTGTCCCTGAGAGTGAGCCCAGACACCCTACGGAGGAACCTCATTTCTGCCGCTTGTATCCGCGATCTAGTCCTTTTGGTCACTACCCAGAGCTCATGACCATAGGTGAGGATAGGAACGTAGATTGATTGGTAAATTGAGAGCCTCGCCTTCTGGCTCACCTCCCTCTTCACCACAACAGTCTGGTACAGTGTTCATAGGACCTCGGACGCCACACCAATCCGTCTATCAATCTTACATTCCATCCTACCCTCACTTGTGAACAAGACCCCGAGACACTTAAACTCCTCCGTCTGGGGTAGTGACTCCCCTCTAATCTGGAGGGAACAGTCCACCTTTTTCCTGCAGAGCACCATGGTCTCAGACTTGGAGGTGCTGATTCTCATCCCAGTCGCTTCACACTTGGCCTCAAACCTGCTCAGTGCGCGTCGAAGGTCACTGTCTGATGAAGCAAAAATTCTAAAGAATTGTTAATTTTAAGAAAAATTCTAAATCACATTTTTGCAAAACTATACGCACAAATCATATCATTTAGCATACTTTGTACACCAGGAAAACACTGGCCTTCAAAATGCCACACCCTGATTACCAATTAGCCTCACTCACTTCTCACTTGTTCAAACTCATTGGAAAAAATGGAGCCACATGGAGACCTGTTTCAGCGCATTTTAGATTTATTTATTGTTTGTGGGCCTCCTTTTTTTTTTTTTTTTTTTTTTTTTTTTTGGCAGTCAGTTGAGTCAGCCAGCTGAACATTTTACTGTATTACAGTAACAAATAAGTATTTTCTTTGGCAACTTTTTGTATTTGAGTACTGATTTCATCATTACATCTCCAGAAAGACAGTCTTAACATTTTCTTACTGTAGTATTTTTCATTGTACTTATCAGTACAATTACTGAGAGTTTTGCCAAAATAGGTAACATTTGTGTATCCTCAGAACTCTATAAAATGCTGCAGTATCAATTACAAGTTTACAGTACAACTCTGGGAAGCTGGTTGTGAGTTTAGCCCAATTGGAGCTCATTGGATAAATGTGTATTGTATCCTACTCTGATACAATGATTGTATCAAAGCAACATTTATATGATATATTCACAATATTGTATTATAATATGGCAGCAGTCTTTCTACTGTATGTAACATAAAAGTTCAACCTATTTTGGGACAAAAAAAAAACTCTAAACTTTAAAAAAGGAGAAAAAAGAAACAATTTCTACACAGTTGGCAGGTGGGGCATGTTGTTGAGAGCTTTGTATGTGATGAGAAGAATTTTAAATGTAATCCTGTGTTGGACCAGGAGCCAGTGGAGGTCAGGAAGGATAAGAGGATGGGGGTGATTTGTTCTCAGTGGCGGGTGCAGCGGGTGTTAGTGAGTAGGCAGGCAGCAGAGCAGCATACTATCTATATATATATCTATATATAGATATAGATATATCTATATCTATATATAGATATATCTATATATACACACACACATATATATGTATGTATATGTAGAAAGAGAACAGTTGTGTAAGTCAGGTGACCAGGCAGAGGTAGGAAACTCAGGGTGCTCAGGTGGATGACCTGGGCATTGAAACCCATTCAGGCCAGACTGCTCAGGAAAGACATCTGGGTGCATGAGACCAAACTGGTCGTGCCGGACTGGTTAGGTTGGCAGCCAGGAAGCTAGGAACCAGTCAAAGTGGACAGCTCATGCTGAGAGTGGCAGTGGGACTGCTGCAGGGCTGGGTGGCAGCAGGGCTGCAGGGTAGCTGGCTGAGGCTCTGTGGCACTTGCCAGTGCCTGTATGATTCCAAAGTAGTCAGATGATGACTCAGCCTCTGTGGTGCCAGATGATAGCAGGACAACAGAACCGTAAAAAACACAGGACCACAGTGGCTCAGCCTCTGTGGCACTGGGCAAAAGCAGGACAGCTGCAGGACCGGGTGATGGCTCACTCTCTGAATGAGAATGGTGCAGCAGTTCAGGCTGCTGTGGCGGTGAATAGTAGCGAGTCTGCTTGTGTGATCAGAAGTGGGACCATTAAAGTTGTTGTCAGTGGAACCGTTGGGTAACCAATGGCGGTAACACGTACATTAAAACGTTCATTTAAAATAAAAACTGTATCTTTTGTATCTTGTAGGTGTTTCCATGTGACAGAGAATGCCTGTGCATTGGTTGACCTTGGACTTCTGATTATTCTGTGGTTTTCAGAACAGAATACTGCTGAAATAATGGAAGCACTTACTTCCATCTGAACTTCATTATAGATTAAGAGTTAAAGAACCAAACAGTATTCAATGGACCATCTAGGCACTGCATTTGCAGTTGCATATGCAAATTGCTACACACTTTTTGATATACTGCACTCTTATTATAACCTCCNCCCCCCCCCAACACACACACACACACACATGTATGCAGAAAGAGAGAGTGAGAGTCCTATGCTGCTCAAATCAGATTTTATCAAGGGCAGAACACAGGAAGACAGCATCTTTATTCTCAATCTGTTAGTGACATCAACAGATAAACTGGTGTGTAGTGAAATCATTTACCTTGCTTCCATGATCATTCCACTTCAGTACTAGTTTCATTTTCAACCTGATGAGCCCCATGTGACACTGTTGCCTTTAGCAATTGTGAGGGTATTGGGTAAAACAGGCTGAAACAGAGACAAAGGGAGAGGGCAGAGAGACAGAAAATTGATAGTTGGGTAAAGGCACAAACACAAAGCAGTGCTGCATAAGAGCCAAGTGGATAAAAACAGAGAAAAAACAAGCAAAACCAATAAAGTTTGAGTCAATGGAAGATAACGTTTGATAGTTTTAAATAAGCAGATGACTTTACAGAGGCAACAATGAGGCCTCTAGTCTTGTGGCTGCACAGAGGTGGTGTTAGCCTTTTGGGTAAAAAGGTTAATGTTGTTGTGAGAAGGACCATGATAAAGACCAAGTTTTAGTGATCCCACCATTGAGCACAAATGAAATGTGCCAAAGATGTACAGGTCAAATGATAAAATACTGAATAATATGAATAAACAGCTTCACCAGACATTCTCCAAACAGTACAAATTAATGTTAGGCATTGTGAGATTGCCTGCTGAACCGGTTCCCATGTTTTTGCTTCCCAGAACCATCCTGCTCTTTGACTGCCCCCACACACTCAACACTGCTCTGTTACTACCTGTACACCATGCTAGCTAGTTAGCAAGCATGTTACCTATATTAGCTTACACAAATTGCTGTGATTCCCTGAAGCTAACCTGGCTAAAAATCAAAAGTCACACAACAGAACACAACATTTAACATACAAATTATATCCAAAATACAGAAAAGATACAAAAACAAGCTTTAGCCATTAGTAACATTTGGCTTACTCTACCAAACCTGATAGCTTTAGCTAACTTGGCTAACAAACAGAATGTACAGTGAAACTGACCAAGTCATATTTACCTTCAAAAAAAAAAAAAAAAAAANTTTTTTTTTTTTTTTGTCTTTTTTCTGAACCACAGCTACTCACTGGCCCTCAGTGCTGCTGACTGACTACTGACTGTTTCAAGCTCAGCCTTCTTACTCCTAATACTCCAAGTAAGGACAAAACTGATTTTCCTAGAAATCCAAACTCCACAGGGCAGAGTTTAGCCTTTCTGCTTTTTTGCTTTACTTCTGAACTTAAAGGACCATACCAGTGATTGTGCATGTTTGAGCCTAATATATTCAATTTTCATACGTGTTACATTACTGACAACCATTTCCCAAAGGATTTCAAATTTCCTGATATTTTTGCAAAATCTCTTAATCTTTCAAAATCAAATATTCAAGCAATACACCCACCTTAAAAATCAGTGTTCGCCTGCTAATAGTTACACAGCCTTATGAAGTCATGGTCATTTAAAGTTTTCGATAAATGCACGTCTTCTTTTGGACTATATTCCCTGGTGCAGACATACATTCACTCCGCAATTTTTATTGCGCTTAAATGCTAAAATTATGTAACAATGAAAAAAAAACCTGAATACATGTGTTGTTTACAATGATGGATTACCTATCCCAAAAACATGTTTCAAGTATCAACAAATTTATTTTAATAGCGTACCAGAATGAACTGAAACCAATGGCAGTCTGGACAGTAGGGGAAAAACATGTTAAATTCACCGTTCCAGCAGTATGCTGGAAACAACTGTCAGTAATGTTACGTGTATGAAAATTGAATATATTAGGCTCAAACATGCATGATCGCTGGTATGGNCAGTAATGTTACGTGTATGAAAATTGAATATATTAGGCTCAAACATGCATGATCGCTGGTATGGTCCTTTAAGTCAGAATATTTGAGCTTTTTCCTCTCATAATTTTTCTTCTTCAACTGCCTTTTCCATGGCACTATTAATTCAAGAAAATAAACCATACTGTGTCTCTGACCACAACAACAGATCTGGCCTAAGATTTGTCACTGCTATTTCCTGAGGAACGACTAACTGTTTTCCTAAATATATTACCATTTTGCAGCAGATTCCTGCAAGATGTCCTACCTCATCCTTGTTGAAAAGTGTTTGGAGCTGAGAGTTTTCACCATCATGAACAAAGCAAATACTGTCATGCTGTCTCTTTGCATCGAGTGAATTTAGCTCTAAGCACTTGCTTTCAATAGCTGCTGCTAAATGCTTCAATGCTTGGTTGTGTCTCCAGGCGCATTAATTTTTATTGTACTACAAAGTTAGCAACTGCACATATAGCAACTGAGAAAATCTTTTAAAAGAAAACCATGCACCATTACTTATGAAAACTGTGGTCGTCTGACTTTCAGAATCTCACACAAGGAAATTTATATTAAAAAGGATCATTGTCTGCCTTTGGCAGCACGCTTGAGATACCATATATTTGTGCCTTGTACCTCTAGGACAACAGTATTATTTTGCTGTTTGGAAAAGCCAGTCTGAATTCTTCTCTCCATCTGGTGAGCCATTTTCATCATTCACCACAATGATTGGCACAGCTGTTTAAATGGCAATTAATGTGACTGGCTGAGAGGATGATTCATCGCCACAGCCTCTGATTTATATTTAATTTCACCTAACCCTTTGCTCATAGCCCTCACTGATGCTCAGAGCGCCAGTCCCTCGCCGACACACACACATGCACATACCAGTTTTACAGCAAAAGTAAGAGTGGTCAGTCCTGCTTTTACAACAGTAAATATTGCACTCTATAGCCTAAAGAGATTTATAAATGATATACAATTTTATAGAAAAATCATGCATCCCACTGTGTAGCAGTTGAGAACATTCCTTTTAGGTTTGCCACAGCCATAATCTTACTCATTGGGTGAGTGAAACAGGTAACTTCTTTCAATGAGAAAATAGAGTAATATACTTGACGACATGTTATAAATGAAAAGTATAAGCCAATGAATATTATTCACTCCCTCTTTACTATAAAGAACATTAATATGACAGAATGACAAGAGCATTAAATGAAAAAAAAAAGGTAATCTACAAACTTAACAATTTGGGAAAAAGAGAGAGAGACAACAAGCAAAAAGAAAGAGCTAAAAAATTAAAATAAAGAACACAGTAGATAAGATCATGTAAATACAAGAAGGAAAGAGGAGAAAGAAGAGAAGACAGTATCAGATTCAGCAAAAAGATTGGATAACTCTAGTTTGACAGAAAAAAAAATAGTGGTACTGGTGACCGAATGAGAGAGAAAAAAAGCTAATCCAAAGACAGAGGATGAGAGAAAGAGGAAGAGAGGTGTCTGTGTCCTCATCCTGTCGCCTGCTGTTTTAAGTCAGGTTCTGGGTCATTAATCAGACTCTCACAGCAAAGTCTGGGGGAATTAAGCATCCATGCAGACACATGCACACACACGATCACACAATCTGTGCGGTTCTCTCATAGCAGGCGCACACACACAATATCTAACGCTCAATGCACACATAATCTCTCTTTCTCTCTCCCTCCCCNCCCCCCCCCCCCCGCACAAACGTTAACTTCCATGTAGCACTCAATCAAACACAAATACTTCATGATCCTTTCCACACACATTCATGCTCAGTGACAAACCCAAGCATATTTTCCTAGACGCACATAAACACTCACACGCAAACACACATTCAGACCTTATTATCTAAACAGCAATGTGTGAAATTAGAGTACTCTGGTTTTCTGCTCTAGCTCCTTTACTGCAGAACAACAAAAGACGACGACTAGGCCTTTATTGCTAGAAAAGGTTCAGATGACTGAGTCCAGACCTACTGAGTGCACAAAGAGAAAAGAGCTACTTTATGCCTAACCCTCGTTCAAATGGTGACCATGTAGCACAAGGTAAGGAGTTAATCGTATTCAGTCGTTTAGTTCATAGTGATTTTGCAGATATACAAACAGAATTTTCAAGGGCTATACGCTCAGTCAGTCAGGATGAACTCATTCGACCCTGGGCGTTACATGTACTAAAGGGCAGTGACTACCATACTCATCGTTCACTTTTCACCAATGCAAGTGACAACAACACAGCCAAGGATGTTGTCATCAGATGATATTGCTAAATTCTGCTCTCCCTGTTCTAGCTTGGTCACCACAGTTGACTTGCACAGTAGGGTTTTATGTGGGTGCCTCTGAGCATGACATTGCCAGTGTCCTGCTTAGTAAATCCCTCAAATGGAGCTTGGCTATGATAACATTGAGGCAGAGTGTGACAGTGGGTCACTTGAGCTCTGCTCCAATTCGGCCTGAGTTAGACTTGCTGCTGTTACTGGCCCACCCTGGAGGATGGTGATGTTTGGTGGCTAAGATGATAGACAGGGGTCATAACCTTCTTTTGCCCGTGGACTTAGAGAAGAGTGAGGCTTCAAGTGACCCTCCTTGACCGTGGCAACAGATGAGACAGGATTCAGCTGCCTTGTCACATGAATGATCTGCTATTGCTGATATGCATGAGTGTGTTTTAAGTCAGCAAAGCAAATATCATATGATCACTGCTCATAGTTCATATTTGAGCCCAATATATGCAACCTGCTCACCTGTTACATTACTGACAACCATTTCCAAAACATACTACCGGAGCAGTACATTTCAGAATTTTTTGTCCCTACTGCCATTACTTTGAGTTTATTCCAGCATGTTATTAAAATCAAGACACTTGAAATCATTTAAAATAAGTAAAGCATCACAGCGACTCATTAGGTTTTTTTTTTGAAGTAACTTTATTTAACCAATCCAACACAGAGTTGCATGGAAGACAGTGTATGTCTCTGCTAGGAAATATAGTATAAATATAGGAAATATAATATATCCCAGGAGAAGATGGCTTTTATCAAGAAATTAAAATGACCGTACCTTCTACAATCATGCATAAGTGTTAGAAGGCGAAACACTCAAATTTAAGGTGGGTGTAAGACCTGAACAGTTGAGTTTGAAAGATTAGCAATGTGGAAAAATAGCAAGAAAACTAAAATACAGTTTTATGTTTTGTAAATTGGTTGTCAGTAATGTAACATGTATGCGGGTTGTATACATTGGGCTTAAACATGCAAACTCGCTGGTACAATCCTTTAAGAATCCTAACCTGGACAGGTTGATGTTGATTGGATATGTGACACATAAAAAAGCCTCAAAGCAGCCAATCAAGCCATCCCCCACTTCGAGATCCAAATAATCCAGGATGTCACTGTGAACATTTCATCATTTTTTATATTTCTTATTTATATCTTGTAGTAAATATTTCTCAAAAAGAGCTGCTGAAGTTTTAATCACAACAACTAGTGCAAGTTGGCCAGCAATCCTGGTTTGGGGTCAGAAAACCAGTCATATGATTCTTCGACACTATGTTAACATGGTTTTAGAAGAAAAAAAAACCCCAAAAAAACTGTATTTATTCTTTAATTTTTAATTTTAATTTTTAGCCCATAGGACTGAATGGACTCACTGTGATTCTTCAACATGTACCAAATTTCAGTGTGCATATATTCCAAGCAGAGCACGTACTGAGTCCACAGAGTCCCATTAAAGGATGAAGCCTCAGTAAAACAGATCATTTCTCGCTGCGTACAGTACTTTATTAAAGTACAAACAGTGATCCTAAATAATGCACCAATACTTGCTTGCCTTGAGAGGGGAAGTTGAATAAAGTCTAGTTTTTAAATTTCACTTTAAAAAACATTTTTTTTCCCCCTAGTTAAGAACATCAATACTTTTCTGTGCTACTTTTTGGTGTTAAAATACATTAATGATACATAATTAATACATTGTTAAAGCGTAATCAGTTCTGAAGCCACAGGTGAAAACAATATTGGTATTTTTGATATTTCTTAACCATTTACCATTGCAAAAAAGAGTAATGAAGAGTGAGACAAGGGCATGCACAGAAGACTGATGAACCTAATGGTTTTCAGTGGCCACAGTCAGCCCGACCTTTGGAAAAGCCTATTTCACACTCACACAAATAAGTGATAATGTGACATTTCTTTTTTTTTTTTTTCTTTTTTTAGCAGGTTCCTTTGGTGAATTTGAGCAATTCAGTCAGCTAGCTCATTCAACAACATTAGAATCTCTCTCACACACACATACACACTAGCAAACTCGTGTGCAGTTGTGGAAACACACATGTACAGACACTGTTTGTCTGAAGTGGTTGCCAGGGTAATGTGGGTCTGCACCCTCAGCTATGTTGACACTTTTCTCAGAAGCGGCAAGAGAATGAGACAGAAAGAAGAGAAGAACAGATGGAAGTGAAGAACAGAGGGGGTGGTAGAGAGCTTTGGCACAGGTTAGTTTACCTGAGGACATGGCTGTCTCATTCCTTTGGTAACACATTTGTTATGTAGCAATGTCCTTCATTATGATTTTTTTTTTTTTTTTTTTTTNAAAAAAAAAAAAAAAAAAAAAAAAAAAAAGATCAAAAACCATCCAATACCTTACCTCAGAAATATCTCAGGTTTTCCTATTTTTGACTATTATTGGGAATGGCCAAAGCATCCATAAGCTGTACCATAGCAACATCTTAGGATTTTGATTGGAAAATATTTCTTTCCTCATAACAATATATTGGTATTATGCCCTGTAA
This sequence comes from Lucifuga dentata, assembly GCA_014773175.1. Lineage (NCBI taxonomy): Eukaryota > Metazoa > Chordata > Actinopteri > Ophidiiformes > Bythitidae > Lucifuga > Lucifuga dentata. The sequence continues at coordinate 99,897 of VXCM01000784.1, forward strand.
GCCAATCTAACAGTGAATAAGATTTTATACTTGGGGATAGATAATTGCAACACAAGAGGGACAAAACAGGTACATAAAAAACTTGTACAGAGGAAAGGAACAGAAAAAGAAAGCAAGAAATTAAAATTAAATATATTTTAGGGAAAGACCAGTTGGGTGGATGCTGTCACAGTGGAACGAAATTCACAGGGCATAATTTATTCAGTCAGTAAGCCAAAATACGATTTTATTTACAATTCTCAGTCCATATTCTTTGCCTCGCTTGCTTTCTTCTTCTTGTTCCTCAGTGGATGTTATTTTTTCCACGCTGTGCAAATCTTTATGTATTTGCTGTGTTCACAAATTTTGCACAATCATTGGAATTTGCATGAAACACATGCATACACACAGACACCATGCATCCGTGACCTCATCTTATTGAGAAGTTTATGAATTAAACAATCAACAACCAACATCATTAGACAGACCTTAGAAGGATGCAAACCACTTTATTTTAGCCGCTTAAATGATTAAGTCTCTTTGTTTAACTGATTACTGTCTTACTTTTCAGACTGCAAGAGAGAATAGCAAAGAGACTGTCTTCAAGGTAATGTGTGTGTTGCGTGGTAAATGATCCAAAGTCAAAGAAGAAGTAGGCTGTGCAGCAAAATCAAAGAGTAGATGCAGTTAGATGTTGCTGTAATTTATTTATTATTACTATTATTATTTTTTAATGTTGGTCAAGCCAGGAGCTAGTCTGGTTTTTCCCGATGTAAGAAATGGTCTCACATAATTCCATAGTTTAGAAAGCTGGTTTCTTTTTTTGTGATGCTTATAAAAAACACAACTTGTAATGCTGTGATTTTATGGGAAATTACTGGTACAAAGCCAGAGAGTTATTCATTAATTTAAGAGACTTTGTTGACAACAGTTTAATGTCACTCTGGCTTGTACTGCCATGTATTCAAATTAGATTTCTTTAGTTCAAAAGCAAAATCCCAAATAGAATGTTTCATTGAGATATTGAAACTACTTCAAACTGTATTATAAATGGAGGCTTGAGTAAACTTGCACTTAAAATGAAGGCCAGCGAGATGGGTGGATGAATTCCAAATGGATTTGTTCTTTCACTCTGAAGCTGGATTGTTGCATCATTGCCTTGGACTTGTAACTTATTAATTATAGATAATTATAAACAATCAAGAAAGAACAAAAACAGTTTTACTGAATACAGTTTGCAAAACAGCTTTTACAAAAGATTGTCCAGGTATCTGTTTTTATTGGTTAATATTCAGTGTTTGAAGTAGAATATATCCCCAAAATTCCTTAATAGAGGCTTCTATAGTGCTCATTTGACATACAAAAACTGAGATGTAGGAGGTCTATACTAAGTCATGGACTCTTTCTGGACCTTACAGAGTAATACATCCTGTAAACTGTGCAACAACAGCGATGTTATAAGTCCATTGCATGTCATACTGTGTGAAATGGATGTGTTTACAATATCAAATTTGATGCATGTCAGATTGTGCAATGAATGCCTTGTGAATCACAGTGCTACAACAAGGAGGGAAAAACTATCAATTTTCATCCATCTACTGTACACTGCTTTATGGATGTGGGTCATACAGTAGCAATAAAATTGTGATTTTAGTCCTTTTCTGGTACTGTTAGAATTTTGTCAATTTTGTCTTGGGTTATAAAAGGGCTAAATTAGCCATTGGGGCATGTTTTGGGGCAATGATTTTGCACTTTTTGCTTCTTTCATTCAGTGTGAAGGCATAATACAAAAAACTCAAAAATATCATCAATACAGATCTGCCCTGTGAGAATAGTCATCACACACTCACACATTATATGCACACACCCACCTGTTAAAGTGTGTACATCAAGCCGATTGCCTTCATTTCTTATTTTCACACTCTACCTTGCATTCTTCAGTCACTGCATTATTAATTGTGTTACTTTCTCCACTGCTGGTTGCTTGATCAAGGTGCCAATCTTGTCTGTTCTTGTGAAATGGATAAAAGTGATAATGAAAAGCTCCAGTTATTCTCTATATTCTGCTCAACAAGCAGGCAGGAATGGGTACAGGACAGCGATTAAAGGACCTAAATAAACTGGCACATAAAGCTACCCTGGCTTCAGGTATTAATAGATAGAAAGGAACAGGAAGCACAATTCATTATCTGTCAAAAAAAAGTGTAATTGTGTCAGATACTGATACAGATAAGGAGACAAATACACGGCAACATATGTTGCGAAACAAAGGCAGTAGTCTTGTGTTATAAAACATCTTAGATTTGAGGCCAGCTGCCTAGTATCCCCCCAAAAAATATCACTGATCATTTATGGTTGTGAAAACTTCAGATGTTGCATTAACTTTTTCACTTTACTTAGTGCCTCCGGTCAAATTCATTTAGCAATAATGTTCCCCCTGTAAGACAGAATGAGGGTGCAACCTGGATTGTAAGTACCTCATATTACTCAGCATGAGCATAAATTAGGTGTAATTCAAACCTTGCACTGCTGAGCAGAGAAAATATCAACAAATACAGAAATAAATAGAAATACAAAAGATAAGGGAACAGAATAGTGAAACACAATGAACAGAATGAACAGATACACAATGAAAACATGTTGGTAACTTAACTGAGCCTTTCTCAAATGTAAAACTAGTTTCAAAGAAATCATCTGAACCTAAACAGATAACAGGACACAACATAAAATGGAACTATAGTGTCAACATATGTGACTGGTATTTTTGAAAAGTACTGCAGTATATGTGCAAAACACATCACTCTGGTATTTTTTTTTTTTTTAAACCTGGTAACACACTGAGGGCATTTTTAGACCTGTTCATCCAAATTGGGGACCAAATTGTTACAATATTGCATTTACATCTTGGTTCAGTTTGGTTTCACACCCAAAAATTCCAAGAAAACAAAAATACTGTATATCAACAACACTGGCCCTGCTCATTGATCTGAAGATCTGGAGACAGGAGTGACAAAATATAAACAGGAACACATTTACTGTGACAGGATAGCAAAATCACATGGAACAAAAGTGGAACTGGAGTACTTTCCTAATCATAGTCATCATTTGGGCTGTATGCCAAGAAAACGATGGCAACAGAATGCTGAATTTGACTACAAGATGACGTCACATTATGTGAGAAAGATGGGCTGCCTTCAGGAGGCTGAATGGGAGAAAGGAATGCATATAAACAATGACACGCTAACCTTCACCATGTTAATCTTACTTTTCCACAGCATCTGTTTGCTATGGCTAGTCAAAGGTGTTCTTTACGTTAACCACATACAACCCTCTCTGGTTCTAGATCAATCAACACATCAATAGATTGCCCTGTAGTTGATTCAGAACTACTGAGGATCCTGTTCAGGCCGAAAACAAACCGCTCTAGAGTTCATTTGGACCTGGACCATGACCACCTCCTCAAACTGGTCTCAGCGTAGTTGTTTTGGTCCCACTCGAGTACGATTGCTGTGTTCAGACCTGCCCAAATTAAATGTACCACAGAGGAAAAAAAAAAACAAAAACAAAAAACAAGAATCTTAGGCCAAATGAACTGGACCAAACTACACAGGTGCGAAAACACCTTTACATAATGCTTCATTCACAGAAAAGCTAATACATTGGGTCTGGACTCACCATTTTTCATTCTCCACTTTCAGGACAAAATTGTACAAATCCCAGACAAAGAGGATGGATGGTTTAAATGAGGTGTAAAATAAGCTCTATATGTCATAGTATAGAAACTCCCTCACTAATCATAGGATGGGGACTGAGATACCACCTGTTTGCTGTTTACAACACATCAGTGCCAGAGCATTTCTCCAACACACCCACAGACCCAGCCTGGGAGGGCGGGACCTCGTCATCAACCAACGTGATTTATTATGATTAATTACAGTGCTGTCTGTGGTTGGATAGTGTCATGTAAAGCCATTATTGTGCAACAGATAAGAGGGGAAAAAAAGAAAAGAGGAAAAAAGTGGAAACTTCCTACCTAATTAAAAATGTGTTGTAATAAATGTTTTCATCCCTTAATTAAGAAGTAATTAAAGATGTAATACTATTGTTTAAGGTTAATTTAGTGTGAACAACAAGATGTAGAGCATCATTTTGAAATTTGCAAAACAGACTTTCCTGGCTGTCATTTTATTTCATTATAAAGGCCTGCCTCATTGATTGTCAGACACCCCAAACTGCTTTTAATCTTTAAAATTGTTCTTTTGATGTCTAGCACAATAGTTCTCAATCTCATCCTTGACACCCAATCGGACAGATATCAAACCATTGAATCAATGTTATCTGCGACGTTATCAGCCATACGAATGGGCTAGTAGGGGCCTACTACACCTACTAGTAGGTGGAGCCTCAGTAAGCAAACATGGCAAAACATGCAGGATTCAATGGCTGATTTTTTTCCGACCGGGTGGAACATGGTGGAGCCCATTTTCAACACATCTGCACCTGCAAGGAAGTCGCTAACTTCGTTTGTCTTCGTCTTTATTACTATGCATCTGTACAGTTACGGTTAAGGTTAGGGTTAAGGTTAAGATTAGTGTTAGGGTTAGGGTTAGGGTTAGTCCTAACGCTCCGACTGTGCGCCAACTTGGATCAGTGATAGGATCTGTGAGAGAATCAGCTGCTCCTGAGGCTCCGAATATGTCGCCATGTTACATCTGTGATTGGATGACGGACGCTCCGCCGACTAGTAGGTGTAGTAGGCCCCTACTAGCCCATTCCTATGCCTGATAACGTCACTGATAATGTCCATTCAGTGGCCTTCCTTCCCACATCTGATTAGCTAAATAAGGTGTGTTCAAGATCTTGGAAGCACCAACATTTGATCAGGTGAACACACCTAACTTGGCTAATCTGGTGTTTTTTGAGCAGGGATAGATGGAAAATATGCAGCGCTGTGGTACTCAAGCACCAGGATTAAGAACCACTGGCCTTGTAACTGTGTACCCTGTTTTAACTACCTGATTTCTTATTTATCCTCTTATCTTTATCTTGTGTTTCACCTTTCACAAGGCTGTTGGGTTGTAGTTATGCTTGGACTTAGGAGAATTATCTGTTTTTCCAATAAATTTATGTAGCCATTAATTGTAATAATGGTCCTGTATCCTTATTTTTCCCTGAGCAAATGCTACACCTAAATCAAAGAGTGTTTTTTAAATTTCTTGGTGATTTTGTGTGTGTGTGTGTAAAGATGACTCATTCAACCTTTTCTGGTGCAGTAGTGCAGTAATATAGAGCCATGATTAGATAGTTTGGCTTGAGATGCCTCAGTGACAGAACAAAATAATGGACATCTTCTAACCAATTAGAACAAAGTATTCACCACAGCGGTGGTATAAATAACAATTCTGCTGTGCAAGGTCACGCTGAGGATTCCCATTGCTGCTTACGTCAAGAGATTGAGATTTATGCAGTGGAGATGGTTGCTCAGACAGGAAAATCTAATGGTAGAATTTCCCTAATAAGCTAGTGTGTCCTTGAACCCTCTGATGTATTGTCTTGCATGTATATTCCCCAGGGAAAGTTATAGTTCTTTTGAAGAACCTGATGATGCTGATTATCATGACACAGTAACCTCTCTCGCTCTCTGAGGAAGGAAGGTATCTAGAGATGATTTTGTGTGTGTTTATGTAAGCATTAAACCTCCTTAAGGATTAAAAAACGTATTTAAGTTAGTATGCTGATCAGAAGCAGCAGCACAGCAAACAGCTCTTTCTTTTTTTTTTAAGATCTCTATGTATTTACACATGAAAGCAATATAAATACATTGGACTTTGAAAGTGGTGTTCTGACTATATGTATACATACTGACTGTTTTAGAACTGCAGATTGACTGGATGTAGATAGAATCACTGCTATGCTGTACCTGGTAATTGTGAAATAAGGATCCATTCAAGTGAAAACACTGCCACCTTAATCTATATTAAAAATGAATATTGACAATAGGCGCTGATGATAAATTGCTAAATTGCCATTTAGCAATGCTAATGCTGAACCCACAGAGAATAAACATTCAATTCTGAAGCTTCACTCCACTTTGGTTTTCCAGCCTGTAAATACACTATACTATATGATTGCCCTTCACTGGTTCACAACAATCCCTGATAAATGGTGTTGCCCCAAGGCCTGACTTAGATTCAAACTCTAATCACAAATTTGCAAACTTCAGACATGTCTTTAACATTGACTCTAGTGACTTGTGACTTCATTTGGACAATGAGTTGGAACAACATTGCCAGAGCTACTTTAAAATAGCTGTAATTCCAGAGATAATAGCCCATTAAATTTAGTACAGAGCACATTATGACTTATTTAGGATTCAAAATGACTTGGGATTTGACTGCCAAGACTTGTGACAAGTCCTTGTGGCTTGCAAAACAATGACTTGGTCCTATGGTTACAGGTAACAAAAATTGAGCATCTCTAATAAGCTCAAGATATTTAATGTAAACCTCAGCAGTTATGGGTTATTGGCTGTTTATGCTTACATATTGTACAAACCAGAGGCAGATTGCTTTTTGTACGATGGAAACAGATTCCAAGAACAGATTGTCACTTTAAATATAATGCAGATATGAAAGACATTGAGGGAATTTTCAAACCTTTGGGATTTTCAAATGACCAATTCTAAAGGTAATATACAGTAGTGTTGTTGCATTAACCAAGTGTTCCCTCAGGTTTAAATAAATGCAGTTTAAATGTGACTTCATTTTTAACATCACCTTTATGCCTTCACTACTTTTTGTATTTATTACACACATAACCTTTTTTGGGTTGCAAAGCCATAAACTCTTCTGCTGAGGGTCAGCTAGAGTACTAACATATGTGGTTCATCATGTTTAAAGCATAATGCATAATAATGTTAGAGTGATGAGACTGTGATTGCAGTGATGTGTGTGTGTGTTGCATGAAAATGTTGTGTAATAAATGCATGACATTATAGACAAATGTCAGAAAAGAACAAATTTACAAAATAGGAGAGGACTGCCTTTCAAACAGATGCACACACAGACACACAAATACACACCTAAGGGCACACATAATCGCACACAAAGATACACAAACAGTCAGAGTCACACTCCACTCCAGCAATTACAATAAATCCACTTTCAGTGGATGGAAATTTTAGAAGAAGGCAGCATTTTGCTGCCTGGTTGAAATAAATGAGGACGACCATAAATAGTTATGCAGTTCCATTTGAAAGGGTAATTGTTAAGTAATGGTATGCCTTGTGAGAAACACTTTGTGGCTTCCCAGAAAAAGAGAGCTGAAAAAGTGTGTGTGTTTGTGTGTGTGAAGGGGTAGTACTGATGGACTGTCAATGGTAAGAAAGTAGGAAACCATTAATATTTAATATTCAGTCATTATTGCAAATCAGCCACCAAGTTGTAACAAATAACAGTGAAGTCAATAGAAATATGGAGAGTTTCAAGAAAAAGATGGAAGGAAATAATTAAAATGAATAAGGGGGGAAGCAAAACAAAAGAAGAGGGTAATAGCTAAGGTGATTAGGGGTGGAGAATCTTCAAAGCAGAGATACAATTTATGATTGGTTAGAATTTTGTGCCGTTGTTGTCAGGGGTAACTTATGAAAAATTTGAGTATTGAGAAATTGAAGAAGCTCTCAGATGTGTGTATATGTAATGTGTTTTGGTGTCCCTCTTTGTGTGTGTGTGTGTGTGTGTATACAGCAGGATTAAGTGGTAGGTGTTTAATTGCTGACATTAGTCCAAATTCTTATTCAGCATCCCTCTCCCTTTTCTGATTGGGTGTCACAGCTTACAGACACATTGAGGGAAAGTTTTGCTTATGTGAGTGATACATACACATGCACACACATGCACACACACACACACGCATGCACATGCTAACACATTACGTGTACACTCCTGGGATTCTCTTCGTAGGGATTCCTTTAGCTGTTGTGCATCTCACCTAATTAAAGAGCTGTTCTACAGTGCTCTCTCTCTCTCTCTCTCTCTCTCTCTCTCACACACACACACACACACACTTTGTCCCTCTCTCTTTCCATCCTTTCTTTACCTCCTTTCTGGATTTATCTCAATCTACCTCTCTCCATCTGCATTTATGCTCCATTTTCTTGTCCCTTCTTCTCTGACACGTTGTGTCCTTGTGTGTGACTCATACAGGACCATGCACTTCCTACTGTCAGCAGTTCTATGGGTAAATAAAGACACACACACACACACACACACACACACACACACTTACATACCAAAACGTATATTCCTGAGTAAGCACTGACATCCATAATATGATGAGCTCTGACTTAAGCACATCCCAAGCACTTCCATGCATAATGCTTACACGTACATTATAGACTGCATCTACACTAATAACAGTTGGGGCCGTGATGATCTAAAGGACTGATTTTGCAGCAATCTAAAAACCAGTGTGTGTGTGTGTGTGTGTGTGTGTGTGTGTGTGTGTGTGNGTGTATATATATATATATATATATATGTATATATGTACTATGCTTGACAAACTTTCTGCCTCTAAAAGGACTGAATATAATGGTTTTTTATCAATAATTGTTGATATAGTGTGTTTCTCATATTAGTATGGAATGCGCTTCATTGGCAGCAGGTAACTTTGTATTTCCTGTCAATGCATCTTATTTAAGTCAACATTCAGCAGATAAGTCACAGTGGTTCAGCCCAGATTTTCTCCAGATTGAGACACTACTGTGTTTAAAAACAACTACATCTCAATCCTTTCCTCTTCACATTGTATCCCAAGCAAAAGTTGTCAAACCAATCTCTGAAATGGTTCATACTGTAATGTATGTTGGGGTGGAGGTGGAGCTTCTGAAATGTAAAGAGCCACAAGCAAATTGATTGCCTGCAGTTGCATGGCAGGTAAGCAAAGACTGGGTGAAAGATTACCACCTCAAATAGGCAACCTTATTGAAAAAGGGCCATTGGATGTGTGTTAGTGTAGCATTCCAGCTTGACTTGTAAGTCTAAACTACCTCACAGGCTTCACTTCATTGAATGAAATCTATTTCCAGTGGTGCATATAGTGTTACAGATAATGGTAACAAGTATGAAAACAGTAAAGTTAAGCACATGACATCGTAACTTATCAACATAGCATAAATGCATAAACAAACTGTAAAGTCAGTTGAGTAAGAAGATGTTGGACTCAAGAAATCAGCCAAAGCGAAGCAATCATGCAGTCTTTGTCAGCATCACAAGCTTGAGTAGGTGGAAAGTTGAATGCTCATGTGTTTGACACATCATGTCATGATGTATTAGCAGAATGTGAGATATGGATGCTTTGAAGCTTCAGAGAAACGTGACTTGTTGACATATACATCTGTACATATACGTGTTTACCATCATTTGACACCAGAACAGGTCATTCATGCAGACAATAACAAAACTGTGCCTTTTTACCATGCATAAATATGGTATTTTACACCACCAATCAGATGAACTGACATACTCATGAGCTTGTGACAGTTTGTAAATATTTACTTGACATGCATATCAGATGAATCTACTAATAAAAAAATAATGCAAATATCAGATCAGATCATCCATTCCTACCTTGTCAGTTTGACAACACAAAAAGAAGAAGAATTGACAGTACAGTCACATAATCAAGACAAGTAAATACATATTGCAATGGCTGCACTGTACAGAGAGAAATACACGATGTACCCAACACAAATGCTGACCCATGTGGAAATTTTCCCTGCCAAGGAAAACATACCTACATGAGGTAGACATGAAAATACACTCTCTCACGCAATATTACAGTGAGAAAGTTTACAGCTGGTCATTATTATGTAAGACAAAGGCTGGCTATGCCCTTACAAAACCATCTAGTCAGCAAATGACCGAGATGTCCTCATTTTGATTTACCGTTTAACAGTACAAGCTTAAACAGTACAAGCTTTGGGTTCAGTCTTATTTCATTACAGGCTAATGGCTCACCATTGGCTTTTAAATGACCAAGGCCACACTTTTCATACATTTTTACGCATAGTGAATTAGCATAAAGGTTCAAATCCTTTGTTTATACTAAGGATTCAATATTCTGTTAAAGTTTACAGAGGGTGATAATGACTCTTATCTACCAGGACCTTATCTAATAAATTATAGTGACTTTAAAAATTGTAAAACTTATCTTGGTGCTGATACAAAACACAAGCCACACAATTACATACCCCACCATGTGCCCACCCATGCACGCATGCACTCTCTCACACACACACACACACACACACACACACACACACACACACACACAGAAACTCACATGCACATGGTCCAAGTGCAACAGAACTTATTACCTCTGCCAAGGAGGTTATGTGATCACCGGCATTTGTCTGTCTGTGTGTTTGTTAGTAGGATATATCAAAAACTTATGGAGGGATTTGGATGAAATTTGTGGAACATATAGATAATGTTGAAAGGAATAATTTTAGAACTTCTTTCTATCTACCAGACTGCCACTGATCTCAGTTCCTTCCAGTATGCTATAAAAATCAACTTGTAGAGACTTGAAACATGCTTGTGATAGATAATCCATCACAGTGAACATGATGTCTATTACATTTTTTTTTGTCGAAGTAACTTTAGTGTTTCAACACAGATTCAATATGAAGAAGAAAAATGTGTCTCCAGCAGGGAATATAGTCACCCAAAAAAAGACTGTGTTTACTGAGAACTGAAAACAACATGCCCTGTACAATTATGCGCAAGTGCTAGCAGGCGAAACACTGAATTGAAAACACTGAACAGGTGGGTGTATCACCTGGGCATTTGATTTTGAAAGACTGTGGATTTGGAAAAATCACACAAAAACTAAAATATGGTTTTATGTTTTGCAAAATGGTTGGCAGTTACACAATGTGTATGCGGGTAGTGGCCTCAAACATGCAAAATCACCAGCATGGTCCTTTAAAAGAGTGCCAGTATAGTGCTATATCAATATTACAGGTATGCCTGCTTGGCAGATACAAGATCTTGGCTAAGTTGTTCAGTCAGTCTTTCTGCAGGTTATTGGCAGGACTCGTATAGTATTCTGTTCCATACACAATTACACCATGATCCTCATCCTGAAATCTCAGCCAGATATACATATCTAAAAAATGATTATAATTCAATTTATCACATATAGCATATATTCAGATTTTAGTGAACCATTGATCTGTACTCTATTGTGATTATGAAAAAAAAATATGACATGTGGCTCTATAGAATTGATTACAATCTGTACCTTTCAAAATTCAGTAACAGTTCCAATATAAAGAGAAGATGAACAGTGTGATAGGAGTGCTCAATCTCATTTAAGAACTAAAGTGGTTTGTCACTTCTGCAAGATACTTTGATTTGACATTTATCACTAAAAAAAAAAAAAAAAAAAAAAAAAAAAGACGAGGTAGTTCAGGGCCAAAAAAGACTAAAAATAAACACAAACCAGTGGATGAAATGCTGGGGACATTCATACATACAACGCAGTGCCAGACTTAACATGCTATGAGAGAATATCCAGCAACCATGTTCCCTCACTTATAAAGGCCTATTACCAGCATCTTTTAGCACATTTGCCTTGAAAGAGGCATTACTACAGTATTTCTTTATTTAGTTATGGAAGCGATTCACAAAACACACTGTCACACAAAAAAGTAAGACCTGTTTCTTTCTGGTGGAAAATTTCAGCTGCATTAAACCTAAGTGACATTTTAAATTGCATTTGCCCACACTTGTGTTAGTGAGCAATAAACTTGACATTTAAGCTCATTCAGCTGATCTGTCAGTTTTAAATGGCGAGTACTGATCTGATCTCGCACACATTCTTGTGACACTGTGCCTCTTCCTCAAGCCTCACCTGCTGTGCTCTGTCTCTGCTGTCTCTCTCTCTCCATCTCACATGTGACATCACACACACACACACACACACCTCTGTTGCATTTCATTGTCATGGTCTTTGAATGCACTTACCCTGAACCTCTGAAAGATTAATATATTTTCATAATGACACTTAGCAGACGTGAGGTTGTCCATCTATGTTTTCTTTGTCTCAAACAGTGTAACATCACCATCAATATGGGATTAGAATGCTGTTGTCTAGTTGTAAAAATACAGTATATTCCACATTCTCTCCACCTTATGTAAATACTGTATAATAGAAAAGACATATTCACTCAACTATCAAGCTACAGCTGATGTCTTTCAAAACACATCTTTTGTTGTGGACAGTGGATATGTCTATTTCTGTAAAGGAAACATGCCAAGCTGAAACAAAATTGGAGTAATTATTATTTTTCTGAGTTCTTTTGTTTACTTGGATATAGTGAACACACACAAATTAGCCAAAGCTAGAGGGCTTGAATGTTTACATTACATATAGCATTTGTGTGTGTCTACGCATTCATGCATGCATGTGACCCTTGACTGAACCAAGATAATGTTTTGCTTCTTTAGTTTCAAACTTTCAGACTGTAAAACTTTGAGACTGTGACCTGTTAAATGTTTTCCTTCACTGGGTAACATACAATATTTCAAAGATGTATGGCACAACAAGCTTTTGAAAAGTCTTCATTCTGTTTGTGTAAAAAGCTGAAAAGGAAACACAGGTCAGTGATGTGTAACTGATGATCCACCCTTATCTCTGTTTATCTCACCTGAGAGATTGATCCGTATCAATCCCTTCCACACAGAACAATTCCAGCATCTTGTTCAGATATCGACTAATGTGTGCTATTAGAGCTGCATGTTGCTGTTGAAGTGAAAATCCAAACATGCACAACTAAATCTGGAATTCTGAGGTTAAATTTACCCTTTAAATTTAATTTATCCTCATTTGACCCCAATTTTGATATTATTTTGTCATGGTCAGCTGGATCAGAAGCTGTTAAAATTAGATTTGTATGATTGCTCAAGTCTAAATCCAGCCTAGAGCTGCTACACAGGCTTCCTTCTCTGGTCACCCCAGTGTCCAATTATACTCCTACCAGCTTTAATTGTGCAGGGAGAAGCAGAGTGGGCTATTGGGATGGAAGTATGACCGGTCCTTAAAAATGTTTACATGTATAGGATTGTGTATCTCTGTGAGCATGGAGGGTCTGTGTGCTTGTTTGCATACCTGTGGCGGTATTGTACAGAATATATGTGTGTGCGTGTCCATAGTTCACACAGACATGCCATCTGCTCTCTTACACAGACCCGAACAGAGAATTGATGTACCACTGGTCTGGGAACCTCAGGGTGCCCTCTGGGTTGCCAGAGGGGAGCCAATCTGTTGCTTTGTGATAGGATCTGCAACACCGTAATCCAGATTTATGCTAATGTAACTATGATGTAGCTTCTCAAATTAATTCTATCACATCTTTATTGTACAGAGAAAAATTTGTTCTTTCAATAACAACACTGTACCCACATCCACAAGTTCAATCTCATGAAAAACAATTTCACATCCTAAGATTTTGCTCCAGCTATTTCTTTCTTTTGCTTGCATCATTTCCTTACTCACGGGCTTTAATTTCTGACTTTCTGTCACTTATTCATTTGCTGCTTCTCACTCACACTGAAACATCAACTGCGTTTCTCAATTTCAGATGGACAAAGACTAAATCTGTCGCCACAATCATCCATGGCTCTCTCGCTTACACACATGCACACACATAAACACACACCTACTTTCTCACATTCCATCCCTTTGTTGTTGTCATTGCAAACATGCATATTCATGTGGGACCCTGTGGCTAATGATCACTGTTTATTGTGCTGCCAAAACTTTAGTTTTATGTCTAACTCATACTCTGTAAATGTACACACTTGCTCACTCACTCACACACACACACACACACATCTACTTTCTGTGTCACATTCCATCCCCTGGTTGTTGTCACTGTGCACATGCATATTCATGTGGAACCCTGTGACTAATGATCACTGTTTATTGTACTGCCAAAACTAAAATGTTTTGTCTGTCTAACTCGTACTCTGCAAAAGCGCATACAGTATGTGCACACACACACACACACACACACACACACACACACACACACACACACACACACAGACAAAAGAGATAGGAGTATTTTTTTAGTCTTAGAAAATTTTACGGTATATACTCGAGTATAAGCCGATCTCATGTATAAGCTGACCCCCCTGCAAATTTAGATTTTTAAAGAAACCGGCATATAAGCCAACCCGCTGATGTATCAATTTATTTGTTTAGCAACTTACCTGTTTTTCTGGTACTGCCATAGTATCCTTGTGATTTTCTGAAAATAATCCACTTACTGGTTCTATAAACAGCTGATTACCAGCTGACATTCTGGACTCCTCTTCCTTGTCTGAATCGCCAAACAGTTTCTTCCAGCCCTGCTCTGTGTAATGTGTCTTGACACATTATAGGATGCTCTTTTCCTTTTCTGAGTCTGTGTAGTTTCGTGCCATAGTATTCTTGTGATTTTCTGAAAATAATCCACGTACTGATGAATAGCTGATTACCGTAACTGACATTAGTTGACATTAATTTTTCCAGACTCTCTTCCTTGTCTGAATCGCCAGCAGTTCATTCCAGTCCTGCTCTGTGTAATGTGTCTAAGTGTGTGTAGTTTCCATTCTGTGTTGTATCTTATCTCAAGCTTCTTGCTAATAAAGCACAAAACATGTTGAACANTAGTTTCCATTCTGTGTTGTATCTTATCTCAAGCTTCTTGCTAATAAAGCACAAAACATGTTGAACAAGACTATCAAACAACAGTACCGTACCGGTATATGAAAGAACACTTTTATAAAGTCGTCTATGATTGGCCCATTCTTTTGTCTTTGACCAATCACAACAGTGCTGGGCACTGAAAATGGCCGCAGCAAAATGTACTGGATAAGATGTCTTGTCGGGAAAAAACTCATTCTAAGGTATGATTTAAACTATTTTCCATGGTAATGTTAATGGGTAGTATTTCCACCCCTTGAAATTTCCTTCTCTGGGATCAAATTTGAATTACTAATGTATAAACCAGCTCCCGATTTGTGTTGTGAAACTGGGTAATAAAAACTCAGCTTATAGTCAAGTATATACAGTACGATACTTGCTAAATGACCAATCATTGTAAACTCTTAGTTTATGCATAAATCTTTGTGTCACAGTAATAGCTTGTTAATCTCTCTCAGCATATCTAATCCAATCTGCCTCTTTGTGTTATCAGATGCCGTCTCTTCACTGTGATAACATTATCTGTCACGTAATCAGGTGTAATTTCACTGTTCTTGTGAGATCATTTGGAAAATGATTTTATTTTACCTTGCCCTTGTTGAAAGTTTGTATTGTTCCCTCAACAGGTCTGGAGCGAAGCAGGAAAATAACACCTGCACACTTTCCAAGCCATGCTGTTTGTTGCTGGTGTTGATCAGATACGTGCGAGCTTTCTTTCCTTTCCAAATTCTTCTCTTGTGCTTTGTGTGTGAAAACAACTTAGTACTATTGAGATAAAAATGTTCAGAAAATCAGCAAGCAGATGCTGACGACATGAGAAAAGCTGTTGACTTGTTTGCACATCATGTTTTTTCTTATTGCATCTAACAATAGCATCATTACACAGTGACCTCGCTGACTCAGTGATCTTCCTCCCTCTCACTTTCCTGTTTATGACTGCTCACTAGAAGATAATCCTGTAAACGACTCTTAGTTTTTTTTTTATCCTGCATAATTTCTCCTGGGGGTGGCATATGAGAAACTGCATTTTACAGTATGACTCAACCATTTACACCAACTCAGGTAGATGATGATACCTCTGTGTTTTGGGTTAGTTTAGGATGTAGATTGTGTGTGTGTGTGTGTGTGTGTGTGTGTGTTTCTGTGTATGTGTGTATCCTACACGAGTATATATTATATCAAAGTGTGATATTGTTGTCCATTTTCATCAATTAATTATCTCCAGTTTTAGCATATGGACACTTCACTCTGGCAAAAACTGCTTTGTCACTTATTTTGCAATTTGATTGCAGCTGCAGCAGGCTACGTTGTTGTTAAATGAGATGTGCCCTGTCAATCTTTCACTTTCACTCTTTCTCGCAACCTCGTTTCTTCCTGGACCGCTTGCTGTGAGTCCTTATGCTCAGGTTGGTGAGACTGCCATAAAAATTTCATTTTCAAAAGGTTTACTGCTGTGATTTATCAGTGATAACACATTTATGTGCACACATACACACATTCAAACCGTCAAACAGAGATAATGAGATAGAATTTAATCATAAATGGACACAGAGAAAGGATGGAGTGGAAAGTAGAGAACAGAGAAAACATGGACAGATTTTCAGTTGATAGATATCCAACTGCAGAAATACACTCACTCTTCTTTGGCCCTAAATTCATATTAAATATCCCAACCTTACACATCTGAAGAGATTCATTCAGAGCAATGATGTACAGTTATGGATGTAATGAGACACTCAAACTAAAATGTGAATAATGGTGATAATATTGACCTGTTGGTGCTAAACGGTTCTCAAACTATCACCACTGATTTACCAAAGTACAATTAATTTGTGCTCATTTTAGTTATGTGGAAACCAGATATAACAACTGTTGTAGGATAATTTCCACAATAGTTCCTCTGCCCTGTTATCACAGCTTGATACATAAATACCTCATATTAAGACTTCAAAGTTGCAGTTGAATCAACACTTTTTCTGGGCAGAACAAAAACTCATTAGAAGCTAAGACAATATGTACTGCATGGCTATTGCACCGGACTGCATTATACCATGTTGTTATTTTGTCCATTCCCGGCAGATTTGATCTTGTCAGATCTCACCATTAAATCTCAAATCTCACAAATCTCACAATAATCTCACAATAGTCACCAAAAGGTGCTGTATATCCTGTAAATCTTAATGCATTGAATTCATTGATGAATTGAAAATAATGACATCTGCTTCACATTTTATTCTAATGATGGTAAATCCAGGGAGATAAATTTAAAGACTACACCAAGATCCTGGAAAAGAGACCCTAGTTAATTGTCAACCTCTGATTCAGGAGAAATAATGGAGATTTCATTCTAGAATCAGCTTTTAATGGATAATTGGGTGGTAATGGGAATTTGCTAATCCAGTCTATGCATGTTTTGTGCATCTGAAGAAGACTTATGGTTGTGCTCCCTGAGGGAATCTGTGGGAGATGCTGTGGAAATGTGGTGTGTAGAGGTCACTGTTGTGGATCATTTGCTCCATGCAAAAGTAGAGCAAGAACTGTGTTTGCATTCTCAGCGTTGACATGCATGTTAAGTATCAAGCAAGCACAGTGGGCTCTGACTGGATGTGTCTGATCACCTCTTGTGTTTGAGATCATCTTGGACAGCTTATCAAGGTTCAGCCAAGGTTTAGAGAGTTTCTAGATTAGTGGTGATTGGAATATAGCATTTCTGTTATGGATGATGTCATTATTTTGGGTTAATAAGACTGTGACCTCTGATGTGCATTTGAATCATGCATTTCTCTGACTATGTCTTTTCTACTGTGTACTGTGGCTCATAACGTTGCTCACCTGACAGTACATAAACTTAGCACAAGGTGATTCATGTGGAAGACAAGTTACATTCAGTAGTTTTATGTGTTGATTGATATGATAGGTACTCAAATTGTTCATGTATCTGCAAAGCTTCATCTCATCCAGGTAGTCAGATGTCTAAGGTGGTTAATGGCATTTTCACACCTGGTTGATTTGAAGCATTTCTTTCACACTCTGGAGCATTTCCTCCCGTGTTCCATTTGTTTGGGCATATATAAACACGGAAATCACGTTTGGGTTTACAGCAAACAACCAACACAACCTACAGGAGGTGGTCAAACTCTGAATTGTGGTGTGGACATGATACAAACTATTTCCGAACAACTATTATTTTGTGTTACTTTGTTATCCCAGCATTGTGCGCTTGTTCTTGTTTTGATTATGTTGCTCCCCTCAGAGGAGTGTAGGGCATCCACAGCTTTCCAACATCATTTTCGCTCCTGGACAAAGGATAATATTATTGCAGCTCCTGTCCTGGGAGGGTGCTCCTGCCCCTAGACATTTCTAAACAATGAGCAGAGCGCACCAAATGCAATCACTGGACAGTGACTTCTCTGAACAGGAGAGGAGGGTTGAGATACATTTTTCTGCTGTTTACAACGCTACTCTAACACCAGTCTAACCCACCTGCCACCTCCCACCTGGGCCTGGTGGCAATGTGTGTGTTGTTGACAACAGGGAATGTTTGTCCATGACTTTTCACAGTGGTGGCCTGCATCAAATATGGCCACCCCATGTGGATAACTGCTGTTACCAATCCCCCACACTAGTTTGAACTGAAGAAGCCTTTCAAATAAATGGCAACACATTGCAAAATTCTGGTCCAGTCATTTACCCTCCTGACATTCAGTGAATAATGTTCTGCTTCCTTGGATTGCCTCAGATTATTTGGTCACCATGGATGCATTTCTCTGCACTGACCTTTGATTAGTCGGGTGCCTGTGTGTAGAGGGGTGGGAAGGGGATAGCATAAGGAAGGAAGCTCCTTGTTAGCAAAAGAAGCAGCTGGTGACACCAGGTGTAATGAAGAAGGCACGTGTGTCTAACTCTCAGTGACAACAACCGTAGTGCATGTGGAATTTGCCATTACAAATTGGGGTGAAGATTGCCATTAAATTAAATTACAGCCTGTAGTGTGAAGAGATTACTACTGCCAGTTACACTCAGATATTCTCAACTTTATTCTTTACAGTTACAGCATACAGTAACTTTATACTATTATTGTATATATGAAAGGGTGGTTGAGGAGAGAAAATGTTATAGAAAATTTAGTAACAAAAGAAAACGGTGAGTGTACAACAAACCAGTGCATGGGAGCTACACAAATTCAGTTTAAAATACAAACACTTTCTTTAAAAAAGAAAAAAAAAGAAAAAAGAGTAAATTGAAAAATGAACAGAATTACCATTTCTCACACACAAGTTGTTGTGATTGCCTGTACTTAAACACAATGTTTGTTAATAACTCCTACTTTATTATATGTATTTTTCTTTCAATCTAATTTTATTAACAGTAGACACCAGAACAATTTTTTTTTTTTTTTTAATTAATGCAGTTTTAGTAAATAAATATTTGCGGCACAGGAATCTGATTAACTGATTTATTAATGCACAGATATTTTGGGCAAACTACAAACTGTTGGCAAACCGAGGATGGGCATCTGCCCAAGTTGATTGTGCATTAAGAAATCACTTAATTGGAGTGCTGTCCTAGAGACGTCTTTTTTTTTTCATATACCTACTGTATTTTTGAGGATTTAGCACCCAGATACATATGTTTGAGTTGAGCGCACTAATTCATTTTCATCTAAATGTTTTAAAATCCAGTTTTCAATTAGTATTTCTGTGTCTGCATCACTTCATTTTGATTTATTTTGTGCGCTTGCTGATCACAGAATGTGCCTAGAAGACAGTCCCAGTCACTGATGCTTAATTAGCTGCTGCCACAGTAAATCAGACACTAATTACATGCAGACTGTGAGCACAAATTGACAACACTTTCAAATAGTGTTACACATTGTAAATATGTCTTAAAAGTCTACAGTTCTAAGGTAATTGTAGACCTTTTTCATCCCCAAACCTTATATTTATACTATGTAACACTGCATGTATGACTACTGTCTGTTACGTGAATAATAATCAGTGATGATTGTGATGAGTTATTATTGTGAATATTTAGCATTAAAGTTAAATATTATGTGATTGACAAAAAGGATCTAAATAACCCCAAGACACTATTTATTTCATGATTAATTGTAGAATATGATGAAAATATGTAAACAAGGCTTATGCAATTGTTTCACCAATGTAATTTGTTTTTCATAGTCATATTACTTCTGACAAGTGATATTCATTAAAATCAAGATTGAAAATTAAGATAAAGGTTAACAGAAGATAAATGAATCAATTATTGAATATTAAACCACAGCGTGACACACTGTTTTCTGGTGCCAACACAAAACCTGAGTAGTTACATTCATTAGTGTGTTCTGTAAAATTGTGTCCTAGGAGGTTATGTTAGCTCTCTGACTGCTAATATAAGGTGACACCCACACTGTAAGATTCCCATATTACTGTATGAGTCATATTGTCTATTTTGGTCTCAGCAGTCTGTCTGTGTGTGTGCATATGTGTGTGTGTGTGTGTGTGTGTGTGTGTGTGTGTGTGTGTGTGTGTGTGTGTGTGGTATGAGTGCCCAAGGGTACATGTAAGAATTTTTGGCTCCTGTCTCTGTCCATCTTCTTAGAAAGTGCTTCAGTTATTCTCTCTCTCTCTCTATATATATTGTAACATATATGACATACTGAACCAAGTATGTCATGGTGTAATTGCTTAACATTTTACAATAAAACACGAATATTACACACTAACATTTGCATCTGCTGTCAGAACATGTGTTCATGCATGAGAGAGGAATGTAAATGAAGTACCAATTATTTTCTACATATCTACATATCTACCATTAGAGCAATTTTGTCCTCCCTGTTTGATTTTGTGGTTGCGCACTTTTATCTTGTTGATTGCATGTGAATGCACCATCAAGGATCTTTACTAATTTCATTGTACTGTCATTGTGCAATGACAATAAAGGCATTCTGATTCTGATTCAAACAGCAGAGATAACAATATCATCATAAAATGCAAGTTATGTCCAGGTGAGAGTCACATCTCTGCTGCAGCAATACACAAAAGCATCTTATGATCAGAAAACATAATAATAACATACTGAATGCAAAAGACCCTTATACCGAAAAGAATAATGGTGAGATAGTCTCAAATCCTACTAAATACACGAACAGGCAAGATAATTTCCCCCCCACCCCACCACTGGTATCATAGTGAGAAATTAAGAAAATCAGGTCAGGCTACTTAGTGGAAGAAATGCTACTGATGTCTGTGATAGAACTGCCATCTTTCAGATAAATTCTCAATGATTGAATCACCACAGTACAATAACACCTGTCTGCTATGCACAGAACATTTTTCACCTGACTTTTACATTACATAGAATACAGCATGCAGACAGCAGCAAAAAGTCCCGAATGCTGCTTTAACATCATTATAATATATGCAGAAACTAAGAGAAAAAAAATGAATTCAGCAGTCAGCAAGGGGTTAAAACATGGAGCCAAGGGATGCAAAGTGCTAAATATGTCAAATGCTTTGCTTCTGATCATGGTTTAATTAGGAAGGAAGGAAGGAATAAATGAATAAATAAATAAATAAATAAATAAATAAATACTGGTCTGCAGCATCCACACACATAGTCATATGTANAATAAATAAATAAATAAATAAATAAATAAATACTGGTCTGCAGCATCCACACACATAGTCATATGTAGGAAAATCTTTATCAGATTTTCTGGACTTGTTTCAATTTACACAAAGTAGCACAAACACCCATTCCTCCACACAAACTCTGACATACATGCAATACATACACATGCTGCATGTGCACTGAAGTGCTCAAATAGTCATGTTCCCAAGGTTACCATTCCAACTGACACTTTTTTCATTACCATAAGCTGTTGTGTAAATATATGTACAGACAGGTTATTGTAACCTTATTTATAGGGGGCAATGCATAGTCTCATAAGCAGTTAATAGAAGACAAGCTTGTGTATACAGTTTATTATAAGCTATGACTATGTTATGACTGGTCCTGAGCTATGAGAGCCCTGAGCTCTTGTTTCACTGTGTGTTTTGCAGGTTGAAGAAGAACAGTAGTTAGAGGTGATTGACAGTGTCTGAAAGGGATGGAGAGATGCAAAGAGTTAGGGACACAATGAAATGTGATGATGAAAGAAAACAGAGAAAACAAGAGAGACATAATCGCAAAAGCAATGGAAAAGATAGACAAGTATGAAAAGGGCATGGAAAAGTTAAGAATGGAGCTGAAAAAAATAAAAGTGGATTTGAAAAGAGCCATTTTCCACCAGTATTTAGTGAAAGCACTGACTGAAACACTAACAAGTGAAAGAGGAGGTTTTATAATGCTGAAGGACATATGACTGATTGTATATTTACTTATATATCTCTTATTGTGTCTGCATGTGTAGCACAACTGTGACTGCATTACTGCATGAATGTGTGTGTATGGGCACTCATAAAGATACACAAGTACAAGTACACATTTTTTTTTAGGTGTGCCTATGTGCATTGTGTTTGTTATCATGCAGTAAAAATCCTGACAGCTCTTGTGATGATAGAGTTTCACAAGGAAAACTAAATATCCAATTGGCTAAATGGACAAAAAGACAAGAATGAAAAGGGAGAGATAAGAGTGCAGAATTGCAGAGAGGGGTGAGGGGTGGGTTTGCTGGAGAAGTGGAATGGAAGTGTTTTGGAAAAAAAAACATAAGATTGACTCAATGGGGACAATTATATTGAGACAAAAGTGCTGATGTTTTCTGCTTTGTTTCCAGAAATATGCGTCCTTAATTTCGATAGTCATCCATAGAAAAACGTGTGTGGAGAGAGAGAGAGAGAGAGAGAGAGAGAGAGAGAGAGAGAGAGATGCTGTAGAAGGTAAAGAAAAAGACAGTAAACTCAAGCTATCACTGATATCCCAAAGACAAGAACCAACAAAAAGCCTGGCCAATCCGAGATGGAGTGTGTTATTCATGTAACTGCTGAGAATCTGAGATGAACTCCCAGTCTGGCTCTGATTGGTCTATTATTATTCATGTCCCAGCCATGTATTAGTGTATTATGGTGCATTTAGCATATTCTATGTTGTACACTCAGTCAGTCAGCCAGTGAGCCATTCAGATCATCATTTCAGTCACTTGGGCAGCCAGCCACAGCTTTGACACCTTGCCAGCCAGTCAGTGAATATGCCAGTTAGCCATTTAGCCAGCCCAGTGTTAGTCTGTTAGCCAGCCTGTTAGTCATCGAGTCAGTTTGTCCATATGTCTGTCTATCCATCTGTGTGTTTGGCTCATGCAGAACTGCAACAAAGCAGAAAGAACACCATAAACCACACAATCTACTGGCGAAGTGCAAGGGCTCAAATTGCCATTTACTTTCTTAGTCCCTGGAGATTGAATTTTTAGCCTTGCGTTCAAGAGCACAAGAGCTGGACGAGTGGCTGGAATGGAAAAGCAATTACTGGCTCTCATGACTGTATAGGTATAATACTGACAGGGAAACAAATTCTGTGATGGATTCCTTAACCCAAATTTACTAGATTTCCATGAATAGTGATTTATATCACTGGTGAATCGCCCTCTGTTTGACCTGTGGACATATTGCCACACCAAACTAAAGGTAAATTACTCTATTATATGTATTTACATATACATTAAAACTACAATTAAGGTAATAAAAATATAATTTTTAAAAAATATGTAAACACCCTTGATTGACATTGGCATAAATCGACATATGCTTAATCTGAGTATCATACCTATTTTATGTGACTGTAAATCCATTGACTCAGACATGTAAATGTTAAAATCTGGCACCTTTATCTGCATTTCCTCAACTGGAAGACTGGGAAACGTTGGAATCCTGATAATTCCATCCATGTATACATCTTACTTGTATTTTTATCTTCATCACAGCAAAGACAAAGATAAATAAATAAATAAATAAATATGAGTAAAGTGCATGTGAACCTAATGAATGTAAACTATGGTTTAAATGGAGAGTGAATCACAACATTTGGGCACATGGGGTTTAACCAGTTTAAATTAGCTCAAACTGATTTCAGCCTTTTTCTTTTTTTTTTTTTTTTTTTTTTTTTAATCCAGGTATTTTTGCATTTTGATCCAATATTTTGCCAGAAGTATGTCAACATGTGGGTTCACTAATTAGTGAGGTTTCCAGTGAAGAGAAATCATAATTGTACAGCATAAAATTATATTTTCAACAATAGTGGGATTCCAAATTTTACAGCAGTTTGGAGAAAGGGCAAGAGAGTGAGAGTGGAAAAGCCTGACGCTGTGATGTTGAGCTTTCTCTTGATTCTTACTTTTTGTGGGAGGTGGGCTTGGCCTAACTTTGGGCCCTAGGTGGGTGGGATGGGGTCAATACTCTCTTATCCCATTGGCTGAGAGATCATACTTTCTGACAGTAGTCAACAGAACTCAGGGATGTCTCACATTTTGTAAGGGCAGCAGCTGCTGTGTGCAAACATTTTTTATGTGCCTTATTGTGTGTGTGTGTGTGTGTGTGTGTGTGTGTGTGAGANGAGAGAGAGAGAGAGAGAGAGAGAGAGAGAGAGAGAGAGAAAGAAAGAGAGAGAGAGAGAGAGAGTCTGTGTATGCTTGTGTACTATTATGGTATAGACGATGAAGGTTCTATGATGATGTGTAGGCCTAAAGCTTCTCTCATAGGTTCAGCATATTATGGTTTTCTCTTCAGGATTTCATTAAATAAATCTATGTGAGCGTATGAGTATGTTGCACTTGAAATGTGCTGCATCAAATGATTTCCTGAATAGATGAACACAAAACTATGTATAGCTATCAGCCTTATGTGCAAAGCTTTCGCTGCTGAAAACTCATGCACTGAAAAAAATGCTACTTTGAATTTACTTAATTTTTATATGTCAAGTAGTTGCACACAATAAATTTATTTAGATTTGTCTATATATTTTTAAGTTGACTATTTAATATTTCTAAGTAATTTCAGTGAAATTAAATTTGTAGTTTTAGCTAAAACAAATTGAGTATATTTCACTTAAATTTCCTTAGACATTCCAAATAGACCTTTTAGTATACTTAAACACATTTAGTTAGTTTGGCTAAATATTTTTAGCTCAATCCAGTGGTATAATAACTAAATAAAATTAAAATTACGTGCTTTTTTTTTAATCTTTATTTTATTCAGGGGTAGTTCGCTGAGCATTAAATGCTCTTTTGCAGGAACGGCCTGCTCACAGACTCACATCATTCACACCTGGTGCCCAGGTAACCACAGACTTCACCACTCATTCACTTCCCCAACCCAGATTTCTCCTGCCAGTCCAAGGACTGAACCAGTAGCTCACTTCTCTAACCTTTAGGCCATGACTGCCCATTTAGCACAGTTCCATGTGTATACGTATGGAAAAAGTGATGTTGACCCCTTTTAGACGTTACATATAAAAATTTAGCCTTTTTTAATTGATTCAAACACATTATTTTGTTCTGCTCAATATTTTTGATTAATTGGAATTAGCAGAGATGATAATAGAGCTGTTTTTTTTTTTTTTTTTTNTTTTTTTTTTTTTTTTCTCGTTGCTTTAATTAAATACAATTAGAATGTTTGAAGCACTGGGAGATATAATTCCAACAACTCAAAAATATTGAGCAGAACAAAATAACACATTGAAATCAATTAAATATGGCTAAATTTTTATAAGTAACATCTAAAAGGGGTCAACATCAGTTTTTTCAGTGTGGGGAAAATTAGGTCATTTCGGTTGTCCTTGATTGCTATAATTAATTATAAACAAGTTTCAGTTTGGAGTGTACAAGACTGATCAATGATGCGTGAAAAAATCTCAGATCAAACATAATCTATGAACTCTTGCTTGTGGGGAAATTAATATACAATAAAAAAAAATCATATGCTATATAAAATTTCAACTAAACATTGTGTGGACTATATTATTATGATATGTAAATCTGCAAAAACAACTGTCATATTAGCCTCCTCGATTAGACTTGCAAGAAAAAGAGACTTAAAAATGAAGATTTGACACTCTCAGACCTCAAGTTCGGAACTAATTTAAGAACAATTTTACCCAAATTATCCAGTGTAGGAACTATGTAGTTCCAACACAGCATGTTCCCTGCTTGCATTCCCACTTCAAGTCACATGACTCTGCAGTCGTGTCATTAAAAATAAATAAATAAATCATGCTGTGTGAACGGCACTATGGAGAGAGCTTTAAGGCTAATAGTGACTCATTTGTGGTCAATCGATGCCACACATTTCAAATTCATAAGATGTCCATCCAGTCCAGCCATGTTTGCCTTGATTAGTGCATTTTGAAGCCACAAGTAAAAATCTGTAGAAATGTTGACAGTGCCTTGCTCTGAAACACTTATTTATTATACACTTATTTATACAATTATTTTTCATACCCTTTACTTGGAGTCATGAAAGCATAAATATCACTGTTCCAGTGCTCTTGTCCGGCTTTGGTTCCCCTGAATTATTTAGACCCACCCTTGCACCACCACTGCCTCCCAGTTTGCACCCCTACTCAACAATTAGTCCTCAGCTTGAGTTCCAAACTCTGGCCTTCGGCTCTGGTTACATGCAAATCAATAAAATTTTCTGATACAAGATATGACTAGTGGCTTGCACGCAGGACACTTCGTTGTAAAACCTTTGGAATTGCTGCAAAGCATCTATTACACAGTGGGGTCTTTAAACCAAGCAATGAGCTGCTATAAAACACATTTCCACCACACTGATGATTGTAATGCATTGTTTTCCAATGCTGCAAAGCCAGCTCTTAACTATTTAACAATCTTTGAATAGTTCTCTTGTATTAGTTTCTGTGTATGAACAATAATTTGAAACATTTTCCTGTGTAAAATGACTAATATTCTTGAGGACCTTGCTGTGACAATAGCCTCTATAAATTGGTTTTGTGTAAATCAAGCAATTAATGATAATAGATTTGACTTTTAGTAGATATTTTTACCACATTTGTTGCACCACACATTTCTTTCAATCAATAGTTGATTCTAATTAGTTGGAGATATAAAACAGCAGAGCTCTGATGTTCTTAAACATCTGTTTTATTTGACATCTGAGCATTAGCATTACCTGTATGAACTGCTGTCGGAAAATATATGAACTACAAATCCCTATGTATAGAATATTTACATACGTCTCTTATAATACACTGACTTCTCTATCTTTCTCTCATATCAAGTATCAAGGAAATACATACAGACATTTGGCACACACGTGGAACTGGTCAAAAGTTCTTGTGAAAGACCTTTTGTATGCATGGTTGTACATATTCAAGGGCACAAGCATACACATGCATACAAACATGTACACACACATGCAGTAGTGCATGCAAAAGATGCACACTCACAACATGCATGCACTTATATAGTCATTTGACCTTGTATCGCACTCGAAGCAGTTAATCTCTTTGTTTAAAAGCAGCCTTTGTAATTCAGTGTGCTACAACAGATGGACATAGTGTATTACTTACAATCATCACATTATTCTTTTACCATTCCTTCTTCAAATACATAAAACACACTGTGGTGCTCACACTGTAGTGTACATGAAAGAGAATCTAGTCAGATTTATGAGTTAAATTGGTAAATGGACATGAACAGAGAGATAGAAATAAATATCCAAGTGCATACAAAGCAGAATCCAGACAAAAAAAGTGCTTTTTAAGAGGTGATTACCGATTCATAGACTCTATACACACACACACACACACACACACACACACACACACACACACACACACACACACACACACAATATTTACAGGCACAATCTGTGATTCAAAAAACCAAAAGTGTTTGTTTTACCAGTTTTATTGCATCTCTGCTGCATATATTGCTGTTAGACATGACGCCAGTGTTTCTCGCTTTCAGCATATCCTTCATATCTCGGTCAAACATTCAAAAGTTGGCCAAAACCCAGATTAATCTGTCACATAGAGGTCAGTGAGATGACCCAATTTTTTTCTGCTTTTGAGTTCAGCCCCTCTGTCAGAAACAGAAAGGCATAGCAAGGAAAATGTTTCAGAGTCACAGACAGAAACAGAAAGCAAAGCCAATGCATCTTCTACTTACATTTATTTCTGACTCAGTGAATGCCAATAACTGGATAAATGTGTAAAATAAAATTATAAAAGAAACAGTTGCCAGCTTCATATTTGATCAAATGAGACCCTGAAATGGCTGCTGTAAATCAGCTTCATCCTAGCTGTAAGTCACTTTAATCCACACTTAGCTACCAGCCTGTCTTATATTCTCTGATGTGGAATGTGAAATGTGGAATTTTAACTTTATGGAGTAAATCCTGTTCAGACAGCACACTTTGTAAGTAGGGAGTCTATTTACGATGACATATACTAGCTTTTCTTGCTTTGCCAATGAGGTTGCTGTTCTGCTCCCCTGCAAACATGCTGCAAACTTCTGCACAAAGACCTGGGCATTGACTTGATGCTGTTCTTGCTCAATTTCCCTCCTGCTGAGGCCATTCTGTAGCTCGTTCAGGAATTTTCCTGCAGCTTGATACAACATTGCCCAAAAGGTTTATTCTCCACTCAAATACCACGGACCTCACTGCTACATTTGGCCAATCTAAGTATTTGCTGCTTGTGCTCTCATGTACATATCACAAGTCAGTCTTGGCTCAGAGTATCTGGTGCTGGAGTGCATACCAGAGCCGGATCATGTCTTTTGGTGCCCAAAAGAGTGGTCAGCTCACATTTTAAGTGCCAGGAGTCATTTCATACTTTAAAGTAGGGGTCAGTCCACATTTTAAACACCAAGCAGACTAGAGGCCCTCACACTGTAACAGTAAGCACTTACTGTAGGTGCCCAGTGACCTGAGCGGTCAGCTCACGCTTTAAGTACCAAGGGGCCTGATGGGCCTCATGCTGTAAGTGCTGGAGGGCCCTAGTGGTCAACTCACATTATAAGCCATGGGCTTAGTGGTCAGCTTGTACAGTGTGCACTGCAGACCCTGGTGTTCAACTTCCTTTGACAATCTTAGGCCATGGGCCATGCGCTGTGCATGGCCTAAGGCTTGGAGGCCCCCTGGAAGTCTGAGGCCCCAGGGTACTGGCCCCAGTAGCCTGGTCCATAATCTGCCTTGCTTAGTACTGTAAGTATGTAGTTTCAATGCTGCTGATGGGTTTCTCAGCTGAGTTTTTACTTTGCCTGTTGCTGACCAGCCATGACACGTGCGACATGTGACATGGCACTGATGTCTTGAGGAGGATTCCTGCTCTCCTACAGCCTGGCTGTGGGCATGGGCATCCTCTAGGCTGCTAAACTCTGCTCTTTTCAGGCATCTTCATCTACCGTATATACTCGACTATAAGCCAAGTTTTTATTACCAAATTTCACAATGCAAATCGGGGGGTCGGCTTATACATGAGTAATTCAAAATTGATCCCAGAGAAGGAAAGTTCAAGGGGTGGAAATACTAGCCATTACCACTACCCATGTAAAATAGTTTAAATCATACCTTAGAATGAGATATTTCCTGACAAAACATCTTATCCAGCACATTTTGTTCCAGCCATTTGCAGTGCCCACTAAGCACTAGTGATTGGTCAAAGACAAAAGAATGGGCCAATCAGAGACGACCTTATAAAAGTGCTGTTTCATATACTGGTACAGTAACGTTGTTTGGTAGTGTCGTTCAACATGTGTTGTGCTTTATTAGCAAGAAGCTTGATATAAGATACAGCACACGATGGAAACCACATGGACTCAGAAGAGGAAAAGAGCATCGTATGTGTAACGTATCAAGACATGTTACACAGAGCAGGACTGGAATGAACTGTTTGGTGATTCAGACAAGGAAGAGGAGTCCAGAAATGTCAGGTAATGGTAATTCCTGTTTACCGGTACCGGTAAGTGGACTATTTTCAGAAAATCACAAGAATAATATGGTAGTACCCAGAAAAACAGGTAATTTGCTAAACAAATAAATTGATACATCAGGGTGTCGGCTTATTTACGGGTTTCCTTAAAAATCTAAATTTGCAGGTCAAAATCAGGGGGTTGGCTTATACACAAGTTCAGCTTATACTCGAGTATATATGGTATCTATTATGTGCAGTTGTTCACATTAGCATAATTTGTGAATAATTACACACACACACACACACACACACACACACACACATTTTACCTCGTCATCTCATTTCTCTTTTGTCATGGACAAAAGCTGAGCTGGAATCCTACATTGATGAGGTGGTTAGCGTTTATGCTTACAAGGCTAAATTTTACACCATTAGTCTGTTCCTTTTGTTGTGTGTTTGTGTTGTTTCTCACTTCATCCTGCCCTTAGTAGATCTCTCTCTCTCCATCATTCCCTTTCTCCTTCTGCTATTGTAATCTACCCTAATAAAAACTCGTTGAGACAGCAACTAATGTTCTCTCTCTTTCCTTTCTCTCTCTCTGTCTCGAGCTCTCTGGGGAAAACAGTGTGTGAGAATTAGGTCTCTCAGCAGACATGTTGTGGGTATTTTTGCTCTGACAGTTTGGGGCTACAGCAAGCAGAGAGAGATAGTTGATGTGATGGTAGGCTCACAGACTGTTTATGCATGTGTGTGTATGTGCACGTGTATGTGCGTGTGCTTGTGTATTTGTTTCTGTGGGAGTATGCACAACATGAGGCTTTTGGCGAGGACACCATCTGTCCATGAGCTCAAAACCCATCCAGCATGACTACTAAAAGAAAACAAAGTGTTCAGGCACACACATACATGCACAAGCAAATGCAATAATCAGTGGTAATTGTCTAACGATCTAATTGGGGTCATGACTCAATGAAGCTACGTATGCTGGTGTGAAAGAACTACTGTACTGTATCTCATCAGGTAATTTCTTCATGCATCTACTCTAATATTGTTACATTATCAGTCATTGTAATGTGTTGAAAAGAAGTTATTTGAGATTTAGTAAGACAGAACAACGTAATGACACACACATATACACACCACCCTCCAACCCCCATCTGCACCAGGTCTCTGGATAATGTCCGGATGTGTGAAGATTGAAAGCAGAAGATTTAGTTTTTACTTTGCTGGTTTAAGGTGTTAATTTTGCTTTGACACTAGAGAAAATGCTATAAAGTGTGTCTCTTAGATATGAAGCTGCTCATTAACATGCCAAACTTTACCTGTGACACCTTCCAACAGCATGTCAATAATGGGACAACGATGTGCTGATTAACGTAAGGGAAGCTCATGGCACTTATTTAGTGTGATTTTTTTTTTTTTTTTTTTTTTTTTTTTTTTTTTTTTTTTTTTTTTTTTTTTTTTTT
>VXCM01000785.1:0-41130 GCA_014773175.1 Lucifuga dentata
CTGCATTTATTCGGGCTTGGGACCGGCACAAGGAGGACACTGGCTTGTGCCCTCTTGAGGCTGCATCAGTAGCATTACGTGTATGAAAATTAAATACATTAGGCTCAAAAATGCAAAATGGCCGGTATGGTCCTTTAAAATCAGATGTGTAAGAAAGATTTATCATGCAAATTTATTTGTCCCGCAAGATCTTCTTCTGGAGTCATATCCATAATCACTGAAAATATGTGTCAAATGTTTAGTATTGCTTAACCAGCGTCTCAGCAACACGTAATTGCATACGTCTTGCTTTATTTGTTAATGTACAGTGATGCCATAAATGTGACTCTTGTCTGAGCGTATATTTTAATCTGCCATATACAGTAGGGATCAGAAGATGGATCTGGGTGAAATTGTACCTTGTTGATAGTCCATCACAGGATACACATGCCTGAATATTAATTAATTTTTTATTTCTTTATTTTTTTTTACTAAGATTGCATTTGTGGTTTTCAATAAATAGGTTAAAAATTAAAAAAAAAAAAATTCAACATGGTTTATCTTGCAATGATAAAGAAATTGAAAAAAAATTCTGTATCCAGATCTTTGTCCGGATCTATCTATCTATCTATCTATCTATCTATCTATCTGTCTATCTATCTATCTATCTATCTATCTATCTATCTATCTATCTATCTATCTGTCTATCTGTCTATCTATCTATCTATCTATCTATCTATCTATCTATCTATCTATCTCAAAATCTAATCAATTCTTCCTTGACAAAGTCCCACCTATCTATAAAATGTTATAGAGATTCATCTGTTATTTTAGTTTTTGATATCCTAATAGATGCTGTTGAATACATAATCTTCTTGGTGGTGTAACAACACGATACAATCGAGTACATCTACTGAGGAAGACTCACGAGCCAGATCATCCATCCTTGAACCAAAGAGTCTCTGAACACCAAAGTGAATCTAAAACCACTTGAGATTTTTCTGAGACATTATGAATTTTTTCCCCTCTAACTTCACTGATTATCTTACTGCAGGGAGAAGTTTTATGTGGACAGAAAAGTGGATATTTTTTATTAGTCACGTATATAAATCCACTTACTGGTGGTGAAGACAGTTGTGATGACTCTGCTTCTCTTGGGACCAGCGATGGCCTGCAGTCTGACTGAATACTCTGTGGAGGCGCTGAGCTGAGCCATGATGTAGGAGACAGCAGTGGGACTCAGGACCACCTCCTAATGGAATAAACACAACAAGCTGTCTTATTATCTAGAGTTTCCTTATAGAATTTTGCTGTCTCATGTTCTGGTACACATGGACTCCACCCTGAAATCATTTAAGAGAAACATGAAACACTTTGAGTTTTAGTGAGTCAGAATGGAGGCAGATTAGAAAAAAACAGGAAAATAGTCTCAGCGGTTTGTTTGTGCTGTTAAAATTTTCATTTGTGCTGCTATCAATTATTTTTTAGATATTAAAGAATATTTTATAGGTCATTCTGAGGTCACTCAGCCTCCCCAACCTGCTCCAAATTGACCCAACATGGTATCATTTGTGCTTCATTTGTGATCTCAGAATGACCTATAAAATATTATTTATTATCTAACAAAAATATTATTTAATATCTAAAAAAAAAAAATGATGCAGTGCAAATGAAAATTTTAACACACAAACCAGGACAAAGAAAATAAAGTGTCATAGTAACATATAATGACATTGAACATCCACACCTGCTCAACCATCATAATCATCTGGTTGGTTTCTTGATTTTATGTATTGTTTTTTATTGTTTTATATTACTCCATGTGAAGCACCTTCTGACCTGTTGTCTGTGAAAGGTGCTATACAAATAAAATTTATTATTATTATTATTATTATTATTATTATTATTATCTGACTCCACACAAATAGTCATATTCTCTGTCATTAAAGGACCATACCAGCAATTTTGCATGTGTAAGCCTAATAAATACTATTCACATACACATTATGTTACTGACAAACAACTTCCCAAACATAAAATAGTGTTTAGTTTTCCTGCTATTTTAGCAAATCCCTTAATCTTTCAAAATCAAATGTTCAAGTCCACCTTAAAATTTTATGTTTTGCCTACTAATATGTATGTCCAAATGTGGAAAGAACAGGCATGTTTAATTTCTCGGTAAAAGCCATGTGTTCTCCTGGGACTATATTCCCCGGCGGAGACATACATTGTCCATTCAGCTCCGTGTTGGAACAGTTAAACAAAGTTGACAGCAGGCTATTTTCCCAACTGAGACTATTTTTACAGAGTTTTGCATTAGTCGGAGAGTGACTTCATTCAAGTTTTTGGAAACTAGTATCTGTGCTGTGAGGACGTTGACTCACCCGGATGGTTCCATCGGCGGACTCAAAGCTGAGGATGTATCCTGTGATGTCAGCGCGAGGCGGCCTCCAGGTCAGCAGGGCATTCTCTGTCTGGATGTTACTGGCTGCCAGGTCCTGGGGGGAGTCAACATCTAAAATACAGCAAGAAAAAGCAGCCATGATGCAGGTGATGCTGTTCAAATACACGGACGAGCAAACAATGTCCTTTTATATGATGTCTTACTCTCTCATAACCACAGTTTAAGTATACAAATGTATAGATGTTTTAGATGTTGTACATTTAAATTCTACATTTGAGTTATCTCATGTTGTACAGTTTTTATATTGTGTGTATTTTAGCAATAATCCCCTTTTATCCATACATTTTAACATAAAATCTAATATTTACTGCAATTAGTGAAAGCAATGTCTATTACTACACAAAAAAAAAAACATACTACATGTATGGTACAGATTTATTTTTTATTATCAATAATTGTCTGTGTATCTATACCAAAAATCATCAAATTCCTGGTAAACATTTTATACTTTGACTGATGTTGTATTTTGGCTAATTAAACACTTCAGATTTTAACAGAACCAGTTATAAACCGCTAAAAATGATCCAGGTTTAGTCAACAAGTGGCGGTAGCAGAAATGAATGGACAGTTCAGAGCTCACCGGTGGTAAACTCAGTGGTAGTGGCGGCGCTCTTGGCGAGGTCTCTCACGGCATAGACTTTCACGGTGTAATGTGTTGCTGGCGTCAGAGAGCTCATCTCAAACTCCATCACATTTCCTGACACTCGCTCCATCACTGGGGCCACTGGAAGACGCAGACAGGGAGGGCTGGGTTTGTACTTATACCAGATATTAATGCAAGTTATGTGGGGGCGGGGGGAATCCCAGGATGGATGAGTGATGTATAGAGTGATGAATCAGGACAATATTAGCCTTTAAATAGACACTGATATATCTATTTAATGCTGTATCACCTGAAAATGTGATTTTTGAAAGATTATGGCGAAATAATGGGGAAAAAAAATACTCTTTTATGTTTTGGAAACTGGTTGTCAGTAACATAACATGTATGTGGGCAGTATTTATTGGACACGCAAAATCACTGGTATGGTCCTTTCAAACTCAAGTGTACAATAAAAGAACATTTCAGTGTCGTGGAGTCCATAAAAGTAAAGCACTATAACCATGAGTAGACATCAAATTTAGGATGATAAACTGTATGATGACAGAAATTGCTGACTAATGGTAGTTGAATAATGAATGTGCTTACATTAAGTTCAAACCTTTTAACCTCCTCTCCATTTCTCCATTTCTTCTGTCATGTGTGTGCTTAAAAACATATTTATGAGTAACTGTCGTGAGTAGATTGTGAGTGTGTGTATGTGTACATGATGATTGTGTACATTACATTACACACCAGTGTCTGCGCTGTAGGTGATGACGTAGCCATCTACAGTAGCGATGGCAGGCTGCCAGAGCAGCAACGCTTCAGTGTCTGTGATGTTGACTGCAGTCAGACCACGGGGCTTATCCAGCGCTGTGACACACACACACACACACACACACACACACACACACACACACACACACACACACACACGCACACAATTGAGCAGACCATAAGCAAACACTGTTTAACAATGGACAAATCTACTTGTTCTGCAGCTTTCCACCCTCAAGCATGTTGCTTAAACACAGATTTCTGGGCAACATGAATGGGCAACTTGCTGTCATTAGCTAAAATTAAAATTAGCTGCAACAAGCTCATTTCATTTGCCACCTAAAAAGCGTCACAACGTATATGTAACTGTGTACACTGTAGTGTAAATCCTGAGTCTTACCTGTGGTGATGCTGTCTGATCCAGGCTCGCTCTCCCTTTGACCTTTGACAGCAACGACTGTAACCAGGTAGGTGACCCCAGGGGTCAAGTTGGGCAGCACCGTCTGAGATTCAGAGCCATCAACTGTCACTGTCTTTGCATTTCCTGTGTGCAAAAATAAAACATCAAATAAATAAATAAATAATTTTATTAGTAAAATGAATACATTTATAGTTTAATAGTTTAGATCATTTGGTTAGATGTAATAGATGTTCACATTTTCTTAACTTTTACTCTTCTCTTACTTATATGTTACCCGATGATTTACATAGTATTCCATATTGATATTATGTTTTTCCACCAATCACTATGTAATGTAGAAATGAAGTTCATTTTAATCTCAGTTAACAAAAGTTAGTGATTTTATTTGTTTTCTGTAGGTACATTAATTTTGTATATATATATATATGAATATACATTTTTATTAAGGTGTCATACACACTCATGTGCCCAGCCCACATGGGCTTACAAGACACCATTACACACATGCCAGATACTTCCATATAAACGTATACATACATATACAATGATTTTTCTCAAAGAAAAATTACAGAAGAAGAACAAACAAAAATTTTCCACATACTATAGTCACTGAACATATAACCCATCCTGTCTTCTCTTCCAGGCTTTTGAAACAAAATTAATTAACTTAAAACCCCAAAACTAAACAGCCATTCCAATTTCTGATAATCCGTCCACCAAAAACTCTCCGGCTCTTTAACAAACATTTCATCAAACATTAACCCTCTCAAATCATCATAGTAAGTTACAGTACAAAAGAAAGATCTCATCCTCAACCTCTCCCAACCTACACAAATCACATTCTCCTCCTGTATATTTCTAAATCTACCGATTTCCACATTCAGAGGAAGGATGCCTGTTCGCAACTGAGCAATTAAAGATCTTTGGCTTCTAGATACATGTGATGTGACATAGACTTCAGGGCCATATTTTTGCTTAATTTGAATATAAATCTGCAATTTTGGTTTTAACATAATATCTCTATCCCATTTTTTTTCAAAAACAGAGGAGAGCTTGCTNTGACATAGACTTCAGGGCCATATTTTTGCTTAATTTGAATGTAAGTCTGCAATTTTGGTTTTAACATAATATCTCTATCCCATTTTTTTTTTCAAAAACTGAGGAGAGCTTGCTTTTAATTCATTAATTTTACATCGTAGATTATTTCTATGAATATACTGAAGACCAGCTTCTTCAAAAATGGCAGAGATTTCTTTGTCCCATGGAGAATTGTGTAATTTACTCCAAATGAAGATCTTCTTATTTATCCTGTCTTCAGCCATGTCAGATAAACGATTCCTTAACCGAATCATTTCACATTTCCGTTGTACTGACCCAGGAACCCAACCCATGTCTCCTTGGACAGCCAAAACAGGAGCAAACTTATGAACACCCAAAAAAAATTGTGTAGCTCTGTTTTGTAGAGTCTGTAGTCTTACATTCTTTAAATCCCCATATTCCTGCAGCATAGTTCAATATGGGAGTGACACAGGCATCATAAAGATGGGAATAAGTTGTGTAACCAAGATCCTTGCATATTTTTATCTTATTCACAACAGATCCTAAAGCTCTCCCAGCTGAATCAGCTAAGACCCTGACTCCAGCTTCAAAAGTCATGAATTCATCAAAAATAAATCCTAAATATTTACATTCTTTAACATATTCTAATATTACAGGACATTAAAACAGACTTTTCTTGCTCTGTGGGACACCTTTTTTCCTGAACTGAATTATCTGATTTACTAATTTACTCTGATTTATAGATAACCTCCATTTGTAACACCAAGCTTTTAACAAATTTAACATGTTTTGTAGTTCATCTTCAGACTCAGCCAGTAAGACTATATCATCAGCATNACAAATTTAACATGTTTTGTAGTTCATCTTCAGACTCAGCCAGTAAGACTATATCATCAGCATACATTAGAATACCCAAGGTTATATCATCTAATCGTATACCCAAGTTTGCTTCCTTAATTTGTAAAGCCATATCATTAACATCAATTGTAGAAAGGGTAGGAGACAGAACATCACCTTGTTTAGCTCCAAAAGGAGTACAGAACCAATTAGTGTATATATTATTTACATCAATATAAGCAACTGGGCAGTTATAAAGTGCTTTATAGAATCTACCATCCACTCCTGCTTTTATGAGTTTAAAGGCAAGTTAGTCTCTCTGAACCCAATCAAAGGCCTTTTGAAAATCAACAAAGCAAACAAAAGTTGATTTACCTTCTTCAATTCTTGTCCGTACAACAATTAATTTTGTAAGGGCAGGGCTGGATCATGGCCATGAGGCCCCTGGGCACATGTCCCCCCCCCGCCCTAGTGGTCAGCACCAAGGGGCTCAGGGACCCTCACACTAGGTGCCNATGTCCCCCCCCCGCCCTAGTGGTCAGCACCAAGGGGCTCAGGGACCCTCACACTAGGTGCCGAGGGGCCCAGGGACCCTAGTGCTCAGCTCATGCTTGAAGTATCAAGGTACCGATGGGTCTCATGCTGTAAGTGCTGAAGAGCCTGGTGTTTAACTTCCTTTGGAAGTCTTGGGCCACGGGCCGCGCGCTGCACATGGCCTGAGGCTTGGAGGCCCCCTGGCAATCTGAGGCCCCAGGGCACTGGCCCCACTGGCCCGGTCCATAATCCAGCCTTGTGTAAGGATAGTGTCTCATTTTAAAATTTGAATGTCATGTGGCTCTTTCTAGAAATACCAGTAAATAGCCACTAGAGGGCAGAATCAGTCTACCATTGAAGAAAAAAGTGTATATGGCTTGAAGATAATAGAAGATTAATTTCATTGGTAGAGCAGCAACAACATAGCAGAAGAAATTTTCACAATTAGCAAAATATCATTAATAACTTGCAGAATATGAAAATGCTGATTTTAAACCAGTTACATAGAAAAAACAACTGTTTTTCTCAGTGTTGTTTCTCATTTTGACTGACAGGAATATTTATGTTGGAAAAATATACCTTACAACATAGTGAGCTGCATCAAACAGAAAATTATCGGAAAATAAAGGTAGGGTTTAAGAAGAGAAGAAAGCTTTTTTTTTTTCTTTTTTAAAGAACACTGTTTTATTGGATTAATTGGAGAATTTTACCATATCACTGACTGGAGCTCCTAGTAAACCCAACAATGCAATCACTGTTTCAGCAGAGAATGAATATTATTGACACCAAAGGATACTGACCTCCATGTGCAGGTACACAGGTGACCTGGTAGTTGTCCACTCGGGCTCTGGGAACCATCCAGTGAACCATGGCTGACGTATCAGTGACATCAGAGAATCGGATGCCCTTGGGTGAGCCCAGGTCTGGTACAAATAAGACAGACAGAGCAGATGGGGGTAAAAATGAGTCAATAATGCCTTTTCAGAATGGCATTGGTTGGAAAAGCAGAACTTAACATGTGTGTCACTGAACATCAATAAATGCATGGCACATTCTAGAGTTTTCTGCTAGAAATCACTTCTCCTCTTCACATCATTAAGCAAAAGGCAAGGAAAGACACAAATGTATTTGTTATTGTAGCTGGGGCAGATTCACCACAGAAAGGCACTTATTTTAGAAACAGAGTGAAAGAAAACAGAGTGAGGTAGACAGACAAAGAGCGACCGCGGAGGCTCAGGTTCATGGTGACCCTTCCCAGCAACAGTGAGTCAGAGTATCTTGCGTGACAGACCTGAGGAGATTAACTTGCCCCAATTTCATGGAAACACAAAAGTGAAACATGCGCCACGCAACCCAAGAGTAAAGCCTTACCCAGGGGACAGAGCCACAGACACCCATTCTGTGACACAGTCAACCCCCCCTCCTTTACAAAGAGAGACAATGAGACATGGGGCCAGGCAGCCCAAGACATTTGGTTGGACAACCGGATGAGATGACACTGAAAACATGAAGTAAAGCACCGAGTACAGCTCCTGAGTAGGGTTTGACTGATATGAGTTTAAAGGCCAATCCTGATATTTTTGGTATGAAGCAGGTATGCTGAATGATTTGTCAATTTTGTGCAGAAAACCAATATCATTCAATTTGACAACCTTATTGCAAAACAAAGGCCTTTGAACCATTGAGGTTTAAAGGTTTCAACTGTTTATTGAAAATATGATGACACTAAAACAAATTACATCATCTGTACAAACGCTTCACATCCAGCATATCAGAATGGCCCAAA
Organism: Lucifuga dentata; assembly: GCA_014773175.1. Taxonomy (NCBI): domain Eukaryota; kingdom Metazoa; phylum Chordata; class Actinopteri; order Ophidiiformes; family Bythitidae; genus Lucifuga; species Lucifuga dentata. The sequence continues at coordinate 8,441 of VXCM01000785.1, forward strand.
TCTATTTTTTTTTAAATAAGGATGATATCAGCGAATCCATGCCAGACTACCTCTAACCCATCAGGTGTATGGAGAGGAGTGGTTGGTTTGAACCCAGAGCATTCAGGTCTCAGGCTGCTGGATCCACTCAGGAGCACTGACAGATAGGTCAAGGACAAGAGCGAGACACACTCCAACACAGCTGCTGACACAAGGCGCACAACGCAGCCAGAGATGATTTTCATCAAACATTCATGACCAATAACAGAGATCAATAAACCTCATTTCCACAAATAAGTGTTTTCATTCTGCCAGATTGCAACGTTAAGTGCCTTGGACGAATACAACGACTCCTTGTAGCCAGGTTAGTGGACAAAGACTGCGACGTTTGCGATGTTAGGAACAGTTATTAAAGACTACGTTTTCATGCTGTTACAATTAGTAGAATTTGACTAGATATGATGTGGTTCCAGATTCGGTATCAATTATCAGCTCTGTTTGGACTCAGCTCTGTCCTTTCACCATGTACCTGTTCTCACCACCTCAATTAAAGACTTGGAGCGTCGTCCCAAAACGAGCCCAAAGATCTCAACTTTGTACTCGGTGTCCTCAGTGAGATCAGCGATCACTGTGCTTCTCTCCTCGCCGCCCAGTACCAGCTCTTGAGGTTGGCCTAGACCCTGAGCTTGGCTGACCATTACGACAAAGGTGTCAAAGGCGTCCTCTTCGGCTGTCCAGGCCAAGCTAAAGCTCTCAGGGATGACGTCGGAGACTAGAAGAGCCTCCACCTTTGGTTCAGCCTCTGAGTGACAGGGGAAAGGCAGTTTTCCTTCTCGGTGGAGCTACAGAGTGACATTTCATGAACATTGCACAAGAATTGACGGGCAGAATATCAGCTTTTGTGCAAATGCAGCATTAGTCAACTCAAAAAAAGAACCTGGCATTGCAGAGCAGAAAGAGAAGAGCTTCACCTGAATGAGGTGGAAAACTGCTTTTGTCTCGAATGAATTCTTACAGGCATTCAAAAGCAGATTTTTAAGCCAAACAAATGTATACAGATGCATTATTTTAAAAGACAAAGCAAAATACTGGTTGAAAAATTAGTTAGCTGACCTATCAAAGCCACTGTGGTTAGTTAAAGAGTGAACAAAGCTCATTTGTAGTGAAGGTAGACAGGATAGGTGGATATCAAAATCTGATATGTTTTCTGGTGCAAGAGTGCAATGTCATTTGATGCTTCATTTCAAGAGCTACATAAGTAGTTAATCTCATCAGTATCAATGTCATGTAATTTTCTTTATTACTTCCATCAAGGAGGTTATGTTTTCACCTGTATCCATTTGTTGATTGGTTTGTTAACAGGTTTGCCTGAAAATTTTATAATAAATTTTAGTAAAAACTTGGTGGCAGGGTGAGTAATGGCCCAGGGAAGAACCCATTAAATTCTGATGTCGAGCAGGAATTTTAAAAATAGATTTCTTAACATTGTGAGATAGGGCATTAATTGATATTTTTGTAAGTTTCTTCAGTAGTAAGTAATACACCAATTTAAAAAATAGTAAGTAATACACTAATTAAAAAAAAAAAACCTTTATCAATAGGTTCAATGTGGTCAAGATCTTGATAAATTGTAAAACGTAATGTTTCAGTAAAGAGTTCCATTACTGTAGACATTTCTTGTCTTCTTCTCTTTAGCGCAGCACCAAAGATTGTGGGATAGAATCCATGAGCTTGCTCTGTTCCTTTCTATGCTTACGGAAGTTGGGATCAAAATAAGAGCAAGACAAATTTTGTCGAGCCTCGTTCGGCCTTGATGGAGGTCTGCATTTGTTTGTTTTTTTTAAAGTTATATATAGATTATGTCAATCGGCGTATGACTTTTAATTTAAGAATTTACAAGGTATCAAACAAAGTATTATTAAGGAAGTACTGAAGTCAAAGTACCAGTACTGGTTCAGTATTTTTGAAAGTACCTGGCTAACTAAGGACCTATTTTAGAAAAAATAATAAGCTTTTTTTAAACAACTGCTTCTGTCAGAACAGTTTTCAAGTATTCCGTGCAGAGATCTAAATGCATGCATACAGATGAGTGTGTGTGCTTGTGTGTTGCTGTAAAAGCTGGTGGTTAAGCAGTCATTAGCAGCAGCTAATAATGGCAGTGATAGGAAGAGAGACTGAGAGACAGCAGGAGTCTACAGCTGCTGAAAGGAAAAACTTGGTTTCTCCAGAGGATGAGTCCGCTGCAGCTAATTAGCCAGAAAAACTTCCGGTAGCAGCACAGATGGATTCACGGACTGGACGGAGCTTTAAAAGCAGTCTGGATAGCAGCAGATATTAGTGGGCTCAGCAAAGCCTCAATAAAGCCCAGTTCCACTGCTCATTAAAACACTGCACCAAATGTGAGGGTCTCAGGGGTCCTTGAACTCATCTGAAACCCCCCTTTTTTTTATTGTGAGGGGGAAAAAGCATGAGGCATTTGTTGTGAGAAGAAGCTGTGGAAATGAGAAGCAGAGCAGACAAATCCCAGGGAGCTGTCACTCTTCATTAGCCGCCGGGCAGCTTTAGCTGGTCAGTGGAAGAGAGGGAGGGTCACATCCATCAGAGGGAGCTAACATGTGCTAGCTAGCTACTGATTTCACCCCGCACTCCCACCCCACCCTCCAACACTGGTCTACCCCTTATCCCTCCATAACCCCCCCAAGACCTCCTCAGGGAACACAATCTGCACTCATAAAGGGGAGCCTGTTACTGAAGGAGGTACACGGCGCCAGCTAACGTGCTAAACATGGAGTCTGCTAGCAGAAAGCCAGTCTCATTTTCAGTCTGATAACTTTACAGGAGCAGCTTGTGGAGATATGAATCATGTCTCTGAGACAAGCTTGATTCCGGGCTCCGTCTACATCTCGTTTGTTCCTCCCTCCCTGCCTCTTGATTATAAGTTTACTCCCTCGCTTCTCTGCAGAGGACTTCATTTTTCCCTGCACCAGATCAACACTGTGCATAACCTTCATCAAATTAATCAGCGCCTGTATTGGCAGTATTGAATGTTTCATGGGTTAAGCGATGCTAGTGTAAAATGTTAACAGTCTCGCCGGTCATTAGCATGCAGACAATATGCCGAGTTGAGTGTATGCCATATTCTGCGTGGCCCCAGAAGCCCCTGGCACCCTAACACCAGAGCCCAGGGGCAATGGCAGCATGAGAATGAAGAGTGGTCCAGGCTTGAGGGGAGTGGGGATGCATACAGAAGAGAGGCCTCACACAAAGTGACAAAAGCGCCTCAGGGTTGGTTTTTTCTTTCTTTTTTTTTTTTTTTTTTNTTTTTTTTTTTTTTTTTGCTTCTGTCAGTCCTCCCATCTTTCTTCCGCTTGACTGATCCTCATCAGTGAAATGCTGAATGATAATGTCAGAGTAGATACGAATTTAAACATTTTATGGGCCTTCTAGTTCTCTTAGAGGCTAAATGGGTTTTATAAGGCGGCGGTGAGAAAGTTGGCACTCACAAAGCATTTTTTTCCAAAAGCATTTAAAAACAAGGAGCATTAGTGTGTTTTGGTTTCACTGTTTACAACCCAATCATTGGGTGCATAATTCTCAGGGTGTTAATCGCTGATAATGACTGTGATTGGTGCGGTGGGAGGGTAAACCAGCGCACCTGTTGTGCCCCAGTTAAACACACTGACCTTTCTTCCAACATGTGGTTCTCCCTGTTCACATAACAGACCAGGTGCTGTTTCACTTTGGGCTCGTACCAACAGGCAGACTGACGGCTTAAAGGTGGATCAAAAGTGGATCTGCGGCACGGCTAACGCAGACTGAATGGGTTTAGCGTGGGTGTTGTGGCGGAGCGTTAGCTCATTTCACAATCCCTGCATCAAAGGAAGGGATGTGTGCATGATGGATGGTGATGAGGAGGTGTTGTTTGGGGATTTGGATTGTGGCATCTGAAAGGGAGATTTTGTTTACCCAGGAAAAATAACGTCCACCACAGTGGCTGATAGGTAGATTGTCTTTTGAGGCTTTAAAAATGTGCCTATACGATTTAAAAGACGGAGAACGATCTTAATCCCTTTATTCATCTGTTAAGAATGTTTATCCTGGGAAAAAAAAGAAGAAAATTCTACCAAGGGGCAAAAATGACTTCACTTTGCTGGATCACAGTTTTCAAGAATTAACTTCAAATTGATTCAGCCTCTCTTGGAGCCAAATAAAGCTACAGTGGCCAACTTTTTCCTTTCAAATAGCTTATTAACTGATTTTTTTTCAGAGTATGGAAAAGTCACAAGAGCTAATTTAAGTCTGAGAGCATAAAATCAACACTATGCCAGCACTGCTTTAAGCCCACACCCATCAGAGTGAATTAAACACTTTAAGATAGCGATGAAAAGCAACACTGCAGCTCTGTGAATAGACAAACAACATCTGACGACTTCAAGAAAGTAAGCGCCATTTGGAGAGTCAACACTGATCAATCTACTTTGCACAGCAGAAGAAAGAAGGAAAAGAAAAGAGAGGTGCCCCAGCGTTTACGGCGTCGATACCTGTGATGGTGTCTGCAAAGACAGGGTCTAAGAAGGCCCCCCTGTACAACCCGTACAGATTGACTCTGTACCAGGTCATGGGGGAGAGGCCAGAGATGGTGAGGCTACGAGCATCGGCAGGCACCGTGTGGTTTTTCCACTCGGCGCCCGTCTCTGCATCAGTAACCTCGATCAGAAAGGCCTCGAATGCCCCATCCTCTGCAAACCAGGACAGGAGGAAGCTGTCCCACGACACTTCGCTGATGGTGACGTTGGTCACCACAGGCTTCTCCTCCTCTGGGTGATGACAAACACAACGTTACAGCACTGGGACAGACACACAGGATGAGCACAAAAAAGGTTTAGACTGATATGGGTATTTTGAAGCCAATACTGGGATTTTTCTAAAAATCTAGAATATAGTAGAGCACAGGAAGACCTGCTTCGAGTCAGATTATCAGATTGGAGACGGATGGACTTGTGTATATCTAATATGTAGGGCTGTGAATCAATTTTTAAAAAAATCAACAAATTAATTGCACTTTTCTGTGATTAATTACGATTAATCAGAAACTTCTAAACTTGTAATCATTATACATTGACTCACCAAATTAATGTAGAATCAATGCAAAGGAAGAATATTTTAGATAATATTTGTTAAATTGTTAACTGGTCAAGGTTGACATGTTCTTGTTGTAAGGAAAATTATGTTATTCTGAAAATATGACTTTGTTCAAGGGGAAGTTTGTCTTATTCTGAAAAGACTGAATAGTTAACATTAGCTTGAATGTGTTACGAGCAGCCACAGAGAGCAACGCAACACAGTAAAGCTAAAGTGAGGCTAAAAGTCTGTGAAGTTTTTTTTGTTGTTTCTATGTTTGTGATGAATAAAGCCACATCTCTGTTAAAACAACACACTGCTGAGCGACTGTGTGGTTTCAACAGGAGCTATCCGCTAACTTTTTAAAGTTGAATTTTTCATCTAAAAGTCTGATCTTTTTCCCTTCTCCACAATTAGTGTGAGCATAGAACGTTATCCACAGGAAGTGAGGGAAAAACAAAAACATTAGCATAGCCTCAGGAAGTGAAAACAGATGCGTTAATAGCGTTAATTTTTAAAAAAAAAATGCATTAGTCCACATTAATAGCAAAAATTAACGTGTCAATTTTCCCAGCCCTAATATATATGTAATAAAATGCAGTATTGGTTCTACTTATCAGTCTAACCTTGTAACATACAACCATACACAAATCCAGAAAACTGTCATGTCTTTGAAGAATGCTTATTGACCTCCGTGTACTCTGTGAAACATATAAAACAAACAACATTCATCTCCTGCTCAGCAAAAAATGGTGCTCCTTGTCAACAAGCAGCTGTAGATATACAGTATATATATATTAAAAAAAAAAAAAGAGCAGGGGTTGTCATTGAAGATCACTCATTTGTATTTCAATCATTTCATTTTCTGTCGAGAGAAGAAAAAAAAGAGAAGGTCTTCACTTTGTCTGGAGTTGAAATATTCTCTTATTTCCACTACAAAAGCCCAGGGTGAACAAACAGCCTCATTATCGATGCCCGCCTATAGCCATCTCCTCTAGATTACCACATAAGTGGGAAGAGAAAGGCATAAAGACAGAGAGACATGCTGATACAGCTTTCTGCACATTAATGGCTGCGAATGAGCCATTAACATTTGAAGGTGCAGTGTAGCCCTGCCGGCGTGGCTGAAGTACACCGTCCACTTCAAACCTATGGGAAAAGCCATGCAGGGCCACGTGCAACAGCCCATAATTGGAGTCCATTGTGTGTGAGAGCGTTCAGAGTAGATTAGAAGGAGATGGCGATGGATGGTGTAGGTAAACGTCAAGGCTGCCATTATGCTCTTTTCACTGTGCGGCAGAGCAAATGGGATGGAAGACAATGGGGATGTGACGGGATGGACGATCCTTTGCTGAAATAAGCTGATCATTCCTTATGAAAGCTGTGTTGTGTTATGAAACCTCACATAGCAAAGGAAAATGGATTCGCTGTAAAGGTCTGATGGCTTTCTGGTAAAGTGCGGGGAGGATTTCAGTCAGCCTTGTGTTCAACGTTGCTTTTAGCAGTGGAGAACTTTTGTCCAGATGTTGAATCAAGGCTGCTACCATTCTTTGGTGATACTCGGATCAAAGCAATCAATCATTTTTTTTCCAAACATTTTCTGAAGGATCATACTGGCAATAGTGCGTGTTTGAGCCCAATATAAACAACCCGCTTACATGTTACATTACTGACAACCATTTCCCAAATCATACTACTGGAGTGTTACATTTTAGATTTTTTTTTTTTTCTCTACCTTCCAGACTTTTAGTTTTAGTTAATTCCAGTATGCTATAAAAATCTGTTGAGACTTGAAACATGCTTGAGATATGTTAATCCATCACAGCAAACAAGATGTTTATTAGGTTTTTTTTCTCACTTTATTTAACCATCCAACCCGGAGAAAAGACAGACGAAGAAAGACAATGTATGTCTCTGCTACGAAATATAATTCCAGGAGAAGATGACTTTTACAGAGAAATTAAAACAATCGTACAGTCTATAATTGTCCACAAGTGTTAGAAGATGAAACATTGAATTTTAAGGTGGTATTACCTGAACATTTGACTCTGAAAGATTAAGGGATTTGGAAAAATAACAGGAAAACTAAAATATAGTTTTATGTTTGTAAACTGGTTGTTAGTAACATAAGGTGCATGGGTGGTGCAGCCTCACTGGTATGATCCTTTAAATTTTACAGTAAATTTACTCCAAGTATCAGACCTAGAGTTTGAGGTCATAAATCAATTTATTCAGGCAAGCAAGTGATATAGTTGGAGGAAGCCATCTACTCTGATTTTGATCAGAGAAAAGTGTGCATGTAAACTTGGTGACAGATTAAAAAAAAAAAAAAAANAGGGACCAGATTTTAAAAGACATAATGCCTTTTTCAAATTTAACACAGCATTTCCTTTAAAGAGTCTTCTTAAATTTTCAAAAGCTTGCAATAAGCAGCAGCCCTTCATTTCCATAAAAAATAGAACAAAAAGATGGTTTGATATGGAAAAATGATGGAAAACTATGGAAACACTCCTGGTAAGGAATGTTCTTTCTTCCTGGTGAAGAAAAGCTGCATCCTAAACTTCAAAATATAATCCCCTTAATATTTGAGAATTTCTGTTTAACCTGTATTGTCGCCCCTTTCGCATTTTCAGCTCTTCTATCGGGGGGGGGGNGGTTAGCACCAACACCCACTGCTTTTATTCCCATTTTACATCATGGTTAGTACTTCACATGCAGACAAAATCAAATGGTTTCCTCAGATATTACTTTGTTATTCTGATATCTGCCATTTGGCTTTGACAGCATTCCAAGTGTGTATTTTTTCAGGATGAGACTACATCTGCAGACTCTGGCTTTAGCACACAGCAGGACCCAGATCCTGTCAGTACATGCAGGATAATGATAGTCTTCTTGTCATGCTTTCTGTTCTCCATTCTCCTCTGTGGAGAACCATTCATGCACAATTACAAGTAAAATGCTCCAAAATATCCAGTTTATGGTAAACAAAGTATACGCTTCTGGCGGTCGTGAATTGTTTCGACGATACATCATAAAAGAACTTTCTGGATGAGTGATACATCAGCCTGAAAGCTGGCAGCGGGTGACATATCTGGGTTTAAATAGTTGGTTTTGGTTTCTCTTTCTCTGCATGCTTCAAACAACAACGCACAATGAAAATCAAACATTTGTTCTGTTATTTTATTTGTGGCTATTGAAGCGTCAGACGATTGTTACGGCTATTATCATTTCCACGTCTGTCACCATTGTTCCCTGAGCCTTCCGATTCCACAAAGACCCCCAGTACGTTTCCAGTCCATGATTCTCTTCCCAGTCAGCTGACTGATTTAGATTATGGTAATCCCAGTTTTTTGTTTTTTTTTTTTGNTTTTTTTTTTTTTTTTTTTTAGAAGCAGAGCTTGTCTTGGGATTATTCTTACCAGGTCCTCTGAAACACAAAATCAATTGCTTGTAATCCTTTCGATGGCCGTTGATTGTCAGGCACAAGTAGAACTCCTAACCCTACCCCCCCAAAAACCTTACCTGACCTCACGCCACCCCTCCGCCTTTCACCAACCCCTCTCTGCCTCTGTAAAACGAGTGCGATCTGTGTTTGCCCTACGTGTCTGGAGACGATAAAGGCTGCAGATCAGGCCGGGCTGCGGATTAGAGGGCTGGTGTTTTTGGAGACAATGTTTTAACAGGAGTCCCAGCATGTGGCCTTTTATCTGGCAGACCCACAGTTCATCATGGTCAAATCGCACAAAACCAGAGGGGAGTTGGGCTCACGCCAACAATTATCACATGAATGAACAGTGTGTGAGCACACGTCCATACAAGTGCCCACCCTCCCACATACACGCACGCACGCACGCACACACACACACACACACACACACACACACACACACACGCACACACATACACACACAGAAGACTGTATTCTGTACTTTTCTGGCAGCGTGCAATTCCAAAAATCAACCAAAGATACTTATTCAAAAGCTCACCAACTATTCCCTCATGCCATATCGATTTTTGCTCATAGCCATGCAATTAACGGCCGCCCGTTGCATAACTTGAAGTTTTACTTCAGAAATGTTTGGCTTGGAGGACTCCTTGACCGCAGCACGAAAAATAGCCACAACCAGTTCATTTGTCTTTTTCTTGGTTTTGTTTCGGTTTAAACAGAAAAAAAAAAAAAGGGNAAAAAAAAAAAAAAGGGAGCAAAAAGAAAAATAGACCCACATGCTATAAATGAGCCTTGAGGGGATGGGGGAGGGTTAAGGGGTAGAGACAGAATGACTTACAGTCAGAAGCTAACAATGTATTCAATTCATCCTCTCGGTTTGGCTGCAGTACTGCAGGACAAAAAGAAAATTGAACCTTTGGTTAATGAGAACTTGTCTTTTTCTCCATCCCTGATCCCACCAGCAAAAACCTGATGGGAAACAGTTGGCCACATTCAGAGAAACCACTGTTTCACATTTTTTACAGTGAGCCGTGCTGCATTTCTCCTTTGCCAAGTCTCAGACTTACAAAAATTGTCAAAGGAAAACTTTACCAGCTCTGTGCTTTGTTTTGAAGTTCAGGAAGTAGGAGTGACATTTCTTCACACTGACATGGGAACGCTGAGATTGCAAAAAAAAAAAAAAAAAAAAAAAAAAGGCTAGTCTCGTCTGGTTATAAATACAAAGTATCTGAAAACTCTGGAATGAATATGCCAACGCAGCTTGCAGATATTTACACAAAAGAAAAGCTTGATTTTTTTTTTCCCTCATTCCACTATAACCAAACCTGAATTGTTAGCTTCTCAAGGCATTAATTCACTGTCGCAAATGCAGCTTTAAATCCAGAATCCCGATGACTCCAGGCATTTCGGATATGCCATAACATCAAGCATGTGCCTTGCAACTTGATTAGGAATGCTGCCTTTGAAGCAAAGTGGCGTGTGTGTGTGTGTGTGTGTGTGTGTGTGTGTGTGTGTGTGTGTGTGGCAGCGCTGACCTGTGGGTGCTGAGATGGTGGCCGGGACACTGGTCCTGCGGCCCCTCTCGGCCGTGATGCTGATGGTGTACAGCATGCCGGGCATCAGGGACCTCAGCGTGTGAGACTCAGCACTGCTTGGGACCACGTCCTCAGCTCGGTGACCATCAGCGGACACGGAAACCAGCTTGTACTTGTCCAGTTTGGCCAGGGGTCTCTTCCACTCCAGCACCATAGTGGTCTCTGTTACCTCTGCAACAGTCAGGTCCCTTGGAGCGTCCAGAGCTGAGGCAAAGAAAATGACATTGATTTTTTAAATAACTAAGTGGAGAAACCATTAAAAATACATATCCTATGTACACTACCACTCAAAAGTTTAGAATCACTTGGCATTTACGTAGTTCTTGCCATTTTATTCAATAACAGTGTTTTTTTTAATTATATGAAACAAACACCGAAATGTATTTTAAAATGTTTTATTTAGTATTTCAAATATTTGGGGTAAAAACAAAAGATTTTAAATGATAAATAACACTATTTTAGTGATTTCTCATCAAAGCTTCCACCGTGAGATTTAATCACTGCTTTGCAAATATTCAGCATCCAGTTTCTAGGGCATCAGGGAATAATCTAGAATTTCCTAATAATCTCTGGAACCATACAGCTTCTCTACATGAATTTGGAATCATCTACAACTGGACAATTGTAAAATGTCTTCATTTTATACAGCTTCTTGCAAATTATTTTAAACTTATGTAAGTGCATAATGCTAATGGACATAGTAGAATCATTTTATACATACATACATATGAAACAAAAGTAGTTTTACATTACTGGAAACATTGATTCTATGTGAAAATCACTAGTGATTCCAAACTTTTGAGCGGNGTTTTACATTACTGGAAACATTGATTCTATGTGAAAATCACTAGTGATTCCAAACTTTTGAGCGGTCATGTATGTATATACAGTAAATATGTAGCAAACAAGAAAACGATGGTGTACATAAAAGCATCTCACCAGTCACCGCATTGGTCGTTGTCGGCAGACTCTCACGCTCGTGTTTCACGGCCGTCACACCCATCCCGTACTCTGTGCCAGGTCTCAGGCCTACAAACAGAAGGAAGAAGAATGACTGTATCATAGAAATAAAAAAGCAAAAGTCATGTTTTAATTAATCTGAGATGTCACCAAATGAATGATGGGAGGCTCTATAGAGGAAGTGGCCAGCTGTTTCAGCTAATGGCTCACAGCGCCAATGGAAAACATTCTTAAGAGACTTGATCGCACAATAGATCATGGTCTAATTGCATTTTATAGTGAGCCCGCATCCACCGTGGCACATCAGCGTTGTATTTGTGTTGATGGATCTATAGGGCCCTTGTCGTGGACCAGGAACACCACTTGCTATGATACAGCAGGCTGCGGAGGCCCTTTGGTCTCTACAATTACGTCCTCTCGCAGTCAGAGTGCCCCTAATTCCTTTATTAACTCCCACAAAGGTCATCACACGCTGAGTCTTACAGCATGAAATTACACCTAATGCCCAGGAAACTCATTATCAATAAAATCACGAGCGTGAAGGCAATTACAGATAATAACTGTGTGAAAGAGCTGGTGAGGTGTGTGTGGAGCAGAGGGGGACGCCGGCTGAATGGACACAGTGCTTTATTTCCATGGGATGGGCCTCCCAAGGACAAAGAATTGGGCCAAACAAAGACACCACTACCCTGTTTTTGGAAGCTTTAAAAAAAAAATTCTCATGGTGCCTGATCCTTCCATGCAGGGGCACATAGTTTAGAAACAAACGGGGAGAAAAAAAAAAAAAATCCACATCCGCCTCAAAGCATGGTTTTATAATGGCATCAGTGCAGATAGATGAAAACATGGCTGCTTTTGATTGTCGGAGCGAGATCTCACACTGAAACAAGTGACAGTGTTATTCCATTTAATGTGTGAATGCCAAACCCCCCTGGGTGGTTTTCTAATAAAGTGGCCTTTTGTAGACGGGCAAACATTTCACAACATAAAACAAAGGCAGCCCGTTTTAGCAATGAGCACATTAAATTATAAGACTAACCATTTAATGGGGAGCCTGCCCAAAGAATAAACTATTTATACTATGATTATTTTAACAGCGTGCTGATGTGAACACAAAGCAAAGAAACAAATGAAGACTATGAATATGTACCAATTTAATTTCAATGTGCTAACTACAAAACTGTTATTTTATGCTGTAATTGTAATAATAATAAGAATCTTTGCCTGTTTGTATTGATATTTAGCTATCTTGGTGCAAATTCACCAGTGATTTTGCATGTTTGAGCCTAATAAATACAACCTGCACACGTTACATTACTACAAACCAAAAAACTACTGAAGCGGTAAATTTAAAAAAAGCAATTTCCCACCTTCCAGACTGCTATTGGTTTCAGTTAATTCCAGTAAACTATTAAAATCAACTTGAAGAGACTTGAAACATGCTACAGATAGGTAATCCATCACAGCGAACACGTCTATTAAAGTTTTTGTTTAACTGATCCAACGCAAAGCTACATAGAAGAAAATGTATGCCTCCGCCAGGGAATATAGTCCCAGAAGAAGACAACTTTTACCGAGAAATTAAAAGCAACCGTGCCTTCTCCATTTGGATGTAAGTGTTAGCAGGCAAAACACTGAATTTTAAGGTGGATGTATCACCTGAACATTTGATTTTGAAAGATTAGGGGATTTGGCAAAATAACAGAAAAACTAAAATATGAGTTTTAGTTTATGTGGGGAAAATGCTTGTCAGCAACATAACGTGTGTGTGTCGTATTAATTGGGCTCAAACATGCAAAACTACCAGTATGGTGCTTTAACTTCTTGCAAAGTCCCTAAAACTGATAAAACTGAACATTCAGACATCATCAGCATTTCTGGACAGTTGCCCTGAATGCTCTCCAAAAATATTTCTTTTCTAAATAGTCACAAAATAAATTGGTAAACCTCAATTGTTTACATTGACAAAACCCTCAAAGTCAAATATGTTCTCACTTAAGGTTGGAGTATAATCTACAATGGAGGCGGAGGGGACACCAGCACATGCATACATGGGATTCTGCAAATTCCTCATTTGGGTATCTGCTTGCATAGACAGATTCCACAGATGTGCATTAAAAATTTAAATTGTGAGCTATTCACAAAAACAATGAAGAAATCATTTGTTTACTCTCTTTAAAAAAAAAAAAAAAAAAANAAAAAAAAAAAAAAAAAAGCTTGAAAAGTTAGAAAGTGTGTGTGCAACCACATCACTACTTTTTCACTTTAACTTCTTTGAGCTTTCTTAAAATCATCTCGTGGTTACTTCCACTTCTGTCCATGCACAATCTGTCTTCTTCAGGCTGTTTTTATACTCTTTTAAAGATGAGTCATAAAGGTTTCGCGCAACGACAGACATCCTTGCGCAACTTATCCTCAAAGACAGCATTTAAAGGACCATGCCACCATTTTGCACGTTTGAGGCATTTCAATTTTCATACACGTAACATTACTGACAATCATTTCCCAAAGGATGCTACTGGAACGGTGAGTTAAAAAAATGTTTTTCCTACCTTCCAGACTGCCATTGGTTTCAGTTCATTCTGGTACGCTATTAAAATCAATAGTTGTTGATATTTGAAATGTTCTTGGGATAGGTAATCCATCATCGTGAACCACATGTATAAAAAGCATAACAAAAAGCGTGGTATGTCTCCACCAGGGAATACAGTCCCAAAAGAAGACCTGCGTTTATGGAAAAATTTAAAAGACCATGACTTCATAAGGCTGTGTATTAGCAGGTGAAACATTGATTTTTAAGGTGGGTGTATCACTTGAATATTTGATTTTGAAAGATTAAGAGATTTTGCAAAATATCAGGAAAGCTGAAATACAGTTTTATCCTTTGGGAAATGATGTCAGTAACGTAACATGTATGAAAATTGAATATATTAGGCTCAAACATGCAAAATGGATGGTATGGTCCTTTAATTTAGGTTTTCCAGCACACATGCAGTTAGCTGCTCACCTCACGGCTGTCCACACAGATGTCTGTGTGGACTCCCGCTGACATAAGCAGCCAATGAAATGTGTGTCACGCAAACGCTTGCAGACCCTCGTTGCTATGCGGATGTGGAAAGGAAAGTATAATTTTTACCTTCAGGCTTAGGCGTGGCTGTTGCTCGTATTAGCGAGCTCGAAATGACACCTGATAATGCATGTATGTGTAAATGTGTTTGTGTATGTGTACACGTCTGTATGTACTGAAGTTCAGGATGTACTAGAGGATGTACTCGATGGATGTGTGTGTTTGTATGTCAGTTTTTCTGCTGGTACAGTTTAGAAACATACTGTCATGATGCAGCCGCGCAGCATTATGAAGCTATAAAGCTAAAATCGTCAGCTTAAAGGACCATACCGGCGATTTTGTGTGTTTGGGCCCAGTGTGTGCAGCCTGTGTGCACGTTGCATTGCTGGCAGTAAATTTCCAAACCATAAAACCATATTTTTAATTTTGTGTGGTTATCAGTACCGGTGATTTTGGCCTGGGTGGTGTCCTTTGGCCCTGGGGGGAACAGCAGCTCTCCGTGCTCGCCTCCAGACAGAGGGCCATACTTGATACGGTAGTTGTCCACCTGTGCTTGACTGTTCTTCCACTCCAGAGTGATGCTCTCATCAGTCAGCTCCACCGTCTGCAGATCCTTAGGGGCATCCAGATCTGAAACACACACACACACACACACACACACACACACACACACAGACATACAAAGTGGGCTTTAGTGGAGTTTAGCAAATATTAACCCTTTCCGGAATCTCAACTCTACTCCTAATCAACCTAAGTCCTAATCCCTTAGCCTGATTCTTGAAAGTTAAGACTGGTAAATTGCCCTCACTTTTGAGGATTTTTCCCTCATCATTCCTTCTTCATGAAGTTATCTGGCACTTACTACCGCAGACTTCAGTGAGCACATATATCCACACACACACATCGGCAGGGGATGTTCCCTCATAAGCACACCGCCATCAGCAAAGCAAGTGTGGTCTGGACCCCCAGCTGAGACACAGACCACACTCAAAGCACTGCAGCTCATTAAAAAAGCTTGGTGCAATAAAACGTTAAGGGCTGTGACAGTTCTTCCATCTAAAGGGATGGTGACACTAGTATGTAAAGACAATTTTGGCATGAAAATACATAAAATTGTTCTTCCTCGGTTAAGTCTTACCTGTGAGGAACGTCTCATAGACAGGAATGCTGGATATATCTCCCCTCCGAGCCATCAGGGACACCTCATACTGGATGTCAGGGATGAGGCCGCCCAGGTGGTACTGGGTGTCCGTGGAGGAAAGCTCAATCACATTGCGGTCAGTGGGATCCACGCTGGGCCCGAAGGAGATGCTGACCCCGTCCACGTCGGCTACGGGCTGGAACCAGGTCACCAGAGCCGTGGTGGCGGTCACGTCACGCACATCGACCTGGCTGGGGGCATCGATCACTGGAAGGTTGGGGAATAACATACAACAGGCAATTAAAGATCCTGTATTATGATGACAGTATGGGAAAAAAATCAGACTGTCCCTTTATTTTATTCGTACATGCTCAGACAAGTTTGATGAAAACTTTGTTAAAAGTTCATTCTCTTTTCAGCAATTGAAGTGGAAAGCCTTCCTTCAGCACCTTTACCGAGCATTACAGGAGCTTCTACTGCTGTCAGGCAATAGCATTGTAATTGTTCACTTCATTCTGCTTTTATACATGCAGAACACCATAGCTCCTTATTCATAAATCATAAATGTCAAAGTGTGTGGAACTTGTAACTAAAGGGATGCCTTAAGTTATAGTGAAAAAGGAGAAATCCAGACTGCAAAGCCACAGATTTGATCCCAGCAATGAATCATACACACAGCCATGTATTAAATCATAGTGAATCTGCTATATAACAGTGACAAAAATAATTCTTTATAATACTAGAGAAAAGTACTTAAGCTTATACTGTAACTAAACCCTTTTAGGGGCTATAAAGATTATTTATTGTGAGGTTACTTGTAGGGCGACACTAAAATGTGTATATGGGATATCTATGGTGCAGTAAATGCCCAATAAAGGTTCAATATAAAGCATCACGGTGCAATAAAGAAAGTAGTAATCTGGCTGTAAGGTTTTACACAGTGCAACTTTTCTGCAATGATTTGCAGAATTGAAATTACTTTTTTTACTGTTGCTTTGTATCCACAATCATCTCCCACATCCCAAATGATTAGCTACCAAATTATTGATTTTTATTTCGTGATTTCCCTACAGAGCTCCAGTGCAACTAATTTATATAAAAATAAATTTGCATTTGAGTTACCTTATGTGATTGTGTATGTAGATTTAAAGTTATTGTCAAACTTTGTGGTTCATAGCAATGAGAGTTCTACATTTTGGTTTCTTTAGAGACACTCCCAGACAGAATTTAACATTGTGGAACAGAAAATTAATTTCAATCACAGCCCCAAACCTTGTCCCAAATGCAATAAACCTAGTCCTTAGTGCCTTGCTTTACCATTTAGTTAGACAGGGAATAGAACCCTTAACTCTCATGGTATACCACAATAATACCAAGTAACAGTACAGAGGATCAGCTTGGGGGGGGCAGAATAAATTAAACATGTTCTCTGAGTGAATATAGTTATTTCAGCAAAGCAGGTGGTGAAAAATGCATCAGCCCTCTTGAATTTATGAGGTTATTCAAACTATTTACAGATCAAATCCCGGCACCATGAAGGGTGCCTTTCTCTGGCGGTGAAATTGATTTGTCACACGCAAGCAACTTTAGAAAAGTCAACCTTCTGTACAGGGCTGATAAAATAACGAATCTGCATTTGAGCTTAGTACAGAGTTGTCTTCTGAAGAGGCTGAAAGTGTGTTTGGGTGTCACAATACCATTCTCCTGGGAGGCTGGTTTTTCCCCTCTTAGCCTGGCTGCTTGACTGACTGATGCCTCCCACTCATAGTGGGTTGGGTTGGAGGGGGCGGAGGGGGAGAGAGAGGTGGAGGGACCCACTTTACACAATTAGCTCCTCGGCATGCAAATCCCACCATGTGCACCACAAGCTGGTGTAATGGGAGACACTGAGTGACACAGAAACTCTGAACCTCATAACCCAAGTGGTGATAACACACTTGTATACACGTCTGTGCACAAGTGTGCACGTATATATATATAAACACTGAATATGAAAAGTGTGTATCCTCCATTACTTTTATTTTATGTGACCAGAAGGTTAAAAAGTATTTTAGATGCTAAGCTAAGCTATGATTAACTATGATTAACACAATAAAACAGGTACTTTATTCTTTAGTTTTACTGTGTGTTAACAAAGACATTGGAAAAAGAAAAATGTGCTCTACATTTAGTTATAATTCATCATTCCCGCTCTGTAAAGCAGGTGTGTTTAGGAAAAGGTTCTGGCAGGTCTGTCATGGCATTTCCGTGCTTATTTCTGTTTATTTCCGGCAAAGCGCTGAACATTTTCACACCATAAATGCACAAAGAGGAAGGCTGACAGCTAGACGGAGGAGCCATTTATTAAACTTTTAGTGCTCAATGTGGTGAACGTTGTTCTGCTTGTTAAATTAGCTTTAGTGGAATTTACTGAAACAGAAGTCTCCTAGGGGTGAAAATGAACACTGTTCGAATCCTGGTTTCAGTTTCAGCTCGGGAAGCCGGCCACGGAGGCTTATTGTTTAAGAAAACACACATTCAACAAGTTCGACATGAGTTGGAACAGCAATTTACCTGCCTTCCATGCACCTAAAATAAGCTTGTTTGTGGGTCTGGCAAATGGAGTCCAGATTTCACCCATTTTCCCTCTTTATATCGATCCCCGTGTCCTGAGATCCTCATGCGTTACAAACCACTGGGCTTTATAGCGACAGTCTGATGGAGCTATTGAAATGTCTCATAACTCGCCAACAGGGCTGGGAATCCATATCTCTTTTTATACTGCTGCTAATTCACAACAATGCAACGAAAGGTAATGAGCTAATCACTCAGGGGTGACATGTCAGGCTGTTTTCAATTCTCTGCTGGGAGCTGCAGCAGAGATGCATAACTCAGAGGAAGACATCAATGAACGTGTACACATGGTATGACAATGACAGCCTGTTTCTGTGTTTAAAGTTTGTTTAGAGCCCTAATGACAATTAATTCCAAAGGCACCTTTGGATGGAGGAGGGTATGGTTGTATGTGTTTTGTTAAGTAGCTGTAATTTGTTTGTTGAATTATGCAAATGTAGCAATGGTGAGAATGATAAAGCTTAAATGGCTTGTTTCTAATAATTATTAAAAACCAATGAGGTTATATTTTCACTCTCCTCAGCTGGTTTGTTTGATTAATTGTTAACAGGGCTGCTTAAAAGGTGAACTGATTTTGATTAAACATGGCCCAGGGAAGAACCTATTAAATTTTGCTGCAGATCTGGTTCCAGATGGCAAAACTAAGATTATTATTTATTTATTTATTTATTTTCCTGATTTCCTATCATTGCAAGATAGGGAGTTTATCCAATATTTTTGTCAATTTCTTCAAAAGTATTTCAACAATCTTGATGAAAAAAAAATCAAGCACATTTATCCCATGATAGACTATCTCATAAAGATGGAAATTGGTCCAGATCTAGATAGGGATCCAAAATGTACTAAAATATACTGCATGGGTCACAGTAATGGAACTGCTGTACAGTAACAAATAAAAAAAACATGCAACAAGCACTAATTTGTAACTGAGATAATGCTGATTCAGTAAACATGCTAATGATGTATGGTGTCTTTAATTATTATGAAAATACAGTAGATCTAGAAAAACATGTCTATTAAAGTCATTTCTTTCTTTCTTTTCAGACTGGTATATTACAGAAAAGAGACACATTTTGTCTATGATTGTTCAGCTTTGGCAGAGGAATGAGCTCTAATGAATGCTCTTCTATTTTTTAAAATAGCTCTAAAGCTCTACTTTTATTTCCAGTGATTATTCCACCTTTATTTGCTTGCCTAGTATCCGCCAGTCAAGCCTGGGCGATATATCCCTCCATTGTGTGGATCATATTTTTTGAAAATGCTATTTATCAAGGTCATAAACAGCAGAGTCTTTTGTAGCATGGTGTTTGCTCTGGCAGCTCAGCAGTCACACCATTTATTTGCAATGTTGGATCCAAATCGGTGTCATGATCTCATCTGACAGCTTTTTTTTTTCTCTTCCTGCTTATCTGACGCTTTTCACTGCAAACTGTCTCACATATCAGACGAGGCTTTAAAAGGTAATCCAGGATTTAAGAGGACACCTGTTTGTATAAAACGGCCTGCTGCTAAAGACATTTGCTTAAATGTGCATTGAGAATGGATTCTTTTTGTAATGCTGAGCAATGAATCTAAAGAAGTAGAATCATTATAAATGTATACTTTTCAGGAGTAAAACCCTGCAAATAACCCCAAAAGCAAAAAATAATAAGCCAGTTAGCAGTATATGAACACTCACTTGTGACAATGCTCTTGGAAGCAGGCGGTCCACGCTTTTTGTTCTTCACTACCTCCAGCTTGACCTCGTACTCCTGGCCGGGGCCCAGGCCCGACTGCTCAAAGGTGGTCTCTGGACGGCCAAGGGAGTTAAGAATCTCACCATCCTCCTCTTTCTGCCAGCACCAAAGAACACCAGTCATCAACCACTACAAAGTCCAGTTCTGGCATAAACGTTTGGTGCGGGAACCGAACAGCCAAGTCATACATAATGACGCCCTGGGTGGTTTTCTAGACTTAGCGTTGACAGCGGATTCCGATTAATAGACTATGGCTTTCAGTAGATCCCTGTAGCATTGGCTGTGAAGATTTCATTGAGCACTTAAATGAAAAAGCGCTTAAGAAAATAACATTTGCTAAACGCTGTCTGGTTGGAGCTGTCAACAGAATGAGAGTGGGACATGCTAACATTTTTAACTGCAGGGTTTTTTAATTCTGGCTTGGCCCTGCTATTTTCCACAAATACTGACATTATTAGACAATTACTGAATTTGAAAGTTGGGGTTTTTCAGTCAATCATACATGGTTTTGAGTAGAGAAAAATATGGAACTTGATAGATGCTGCAGTAGACTCTACCGTCTCCTGGAATACAAAAAACTCTGTTAATATGTAATGTTGTGCAGCAGGACTCACAGTGTTTCTAAAGATGAGATTCCAGCTATCAAAGGGAATGTCCAATGGATCCCACTGCACTTCCACTGACGTCTCCCTTACTGACTTGAACTTGAGTCCCTCCGGCTCAGGAAGATCTGAGAGGAGAGTCAGAGCAAATCAGATTAAATATATTCTGTGTTTTTTTTCCCAGAACTTATGCACAGTTGACCAGGTGGGTTTACATACGTGTTGCCACCCTGGCACTAACAGGAACACTCTTCTTGTTGTTGAGAATAGCATAGACGCTGATCAGGTACTCCACACCAGGCTCAAGCTCCCGAATAGTGGCCATCATCTGGTCCCCAGGCACCCGCATGTCCAGCTCCAGACCTCCAGGGGCCGTGGGCACGTAGGTGATCAAGTACTCAGTCACCCGCATCTCATTCACCCAGGATAAGTCCACTGTTTCTGGTGTGACCTCCACCACCGTGAGGTCTTTGGGTGGGGAAACTGTGGAGAGATGCTGACAGTCAAGCATCTGTAGGGAGAATCTGGTGTGAGAAGTTTATGTCTTGTATATAATGTTGGTTTTATTCAACGTTAATACCTGTAGATTCAGTAAATGTCTTTAAACAATTTGATTTCCTGTGGAGACTACTGACAAATATTAACACTATCAAGGGTTTTATTGTTGTTTACTGATTTAATCAATGATGCAGTACTGTATTATATACGTTTGATTTGAATCTGATCAGTTTTTGCATCATTTGATTCCGTCCCTGGTTAACATGCACAGTTGTTCTTCATAAGCTGTAGTGCAGCCTGAGAAATTTCTGGCTGTTCTTCAGTTTCGATTCATCCCTCAACCCACACCAGACGAAATTTTCCAACCAGCAATTTCCAGACATATTTCAGCATTCTTCCATGTCCTTTTGAAGAGAATAACTACGCAATCAAAACCAAATCACTGGTTCTCTGTGGAGTCGGTCGTAATGTGATATCAAAACTCATGTGTCACCATTTGACATCCGAAACAAATAGAAACCTTTTTGATGCATGTCCATAAAAATGTGAAATAGCCAGAAACATTATTTTTGCTATTACATGAAAAATGGTCTCTGAATACAATTATCAATGTAAAAAAAGTAAACAAAAAATACACATTTAAAGGTCCAGGCAGATTTCACAGGACGGGAAGATCTGGAGTTACAGTAAGTTTTAAATAGGAAATGACAACTTACTGCACATTATTAGATTCTCATCAAAATACAATTCCTACAATTTGTCTCCGTCACCCGACTGAACCTCAGTCCACCTGTGTAGGAACTTTACAGATGCATGAGAACCAAGACCAGACCTGAGTTGGGTTGGGTTCAAATCATATCCAGTCTAATCAGGCTGGGTTTCATGATGTTGCCTCGGTCTCTGGTCTGTGTGTCAATATGTCTTTACCTGAGTGGATTCCCTGTAAGCTCTGATCACTAAATGCTGCTGGAGAAAATGTGCTTTTTGAGGTGAGACTGAGAGTCTGAACTGCTGTAGCGAAAATTTGAAGAGAAAAGCTGTTTGCTGATTAGTGGTGCAGCAAGCTCCTTCCCCTGTTGGTGTTCTCTCTATGTGGGTCTGTTCCTGTCGATCACATTTTCAATTGCATCTAATAACCCGAGTCTAATTTCGGTTGGGTTCAACTGTCCTTGGGTCCCTACGGCCCCTTTTTAAAATTTAATTTATGCATGTCAGATTGAGGTAGGTTTTCCATGGGTCTGTCCAAAATTTTGGACCCATGAAAACTTCTAGTAGGAACTAATTCCTAGAAAAACCTAAAGTAAAAGTTGTAACAAGCAAGGTGCTGTAACTGCTCCTCAGATTGAATCTGTGTATATAAATTCTATGTGCATGGATTAAAGCCTTTCATCGATTAGTTTTCCTCTTTTGTTGAACGCTCACAGACTTCTGGGTTTG
This sequence comes from Lucifuga dentata, assembly GCA_014773175.1. Taxonomy (NCBI): domain Eukaryota; kingdom Metazoa; phylum Chordata; class Actinopteri; order Ophidiiformes; family Bythitidae; genus Lucifuga; species Lucifuga dentata. The sequence goes on from VXCM01000785.1 coordinate 30,638, forward strand.
ACAGCTCAGATCTATTGCTGCACAACACTCTAATGGAACTATAATGGAACGTTTGAAAGGCGGATGCTAGCACAAATGATCTTACCCTCAGAGCAATCCTCTCCAATGAAGCCCTCATCGCAAACACACACTCCGTTCTCACAGCGTCCCTGGTTCTGGCAGTCTGCTGGGCATGTCAGCATGGAACAGTCTGGCCCGGTGAAACCTTCATAACACACACAGATGCCATCAACGCAATAACCTCTGTCGAGACAGTTGCTGGGACATGTCTTTTCGCTGCAGTCCTCGCCGGTGAAACCCTTATGACAAACACACTGCCCGTTCACACAGTGGCCTCGGTCCAAGCAGTCATTAGGGCAGGTAAGTTCACTGCAATCTTTTCCTCTGAAGCCAACAAAGCACACACACTTGCCATCCACGCATTCTCCTCGTCCCATGCAGTCTTTTGGACAAGTCTTGATGCTGCAGTCCTCACCGGCAAAGCCTTTGTCACATACGCACTGCCCGTTAACACAACGGCCCTGATCCAGGCAATTATTAGGGCAGGAAAGCTCACTACAGTCTTCACCTTGGTACCCTATGTCGCACACACACACTCCGTTGATGCACTGGCCCCTGTTGCTGCAATTGTCAGGGCAAGAGAGGATGGAGCAATCTTCGCCCTCAAAGCCCGGATCGCAGATGCACTTCCCATTAAAGCAGTGACCTCTCTCATTACAGTTGCCAGGGCAGGTGAGTTTGGAGCAATCCTCTCCGCTGTAGCCGGTCTGACAGACACACTGACCATTCACACACATGCCGCGGTTATTACAGTTTGCAGGACACGTGAGTTCACCGCAGTCCTCCCCAGTGTAGCCCTCCTCGCAGTAGCAGGTACCATTGATGCAGCGTCCGCGGTCATAGCAGTCGTTCGGACAGATGAGCTCAGAGCAGTCGAATCCAGTCCACGGCTCATCGCAAACACACTCATCCTCCACACAGCGTCCACGCCCCAGGCAGTTGTTCAGGCAGTTGGTGTTGGAGCAGTCCTGACCAATGAAGCCTTCCTCGCAGAGGCAGGACCCGTCAACGCAGTGGCCATAGTCTCCGCAGTCCAGCAGACACAGCTCAATGCCGCAGTCGTCTCCAGCAAAGCCTTCAAAGCAAACACATTTGCCGTCTACGCAGCGGCCCTGGTCCTGGCAGTCGTTGGGGCATTCAAGGTCAGTGCAGTTGGGGCCTTTCCAGCCCGGCTCACACACACAGCTGCAGGTCTCAGCACTCCAGTTTCCATGACCATTACAGTACGGCTTTGTAGATACTTCACCTGGAGGAGGGCAAGAAAGGAAATGGAAGTGTATAAACCCTATTCCAATGTGTTCAGAAATCAGGTGGTAAATAATATAAAACAAAAGCAGAAGAAAAGGCTCATATCTTAAAGTTGCAATAAGCAAACAGCACTTTGTCAGCAAACTTACTAATGAAAAACCTAACCCTAAGAAAACTTTCTAAAATTTGACAAAATCCTGTAATTTTATATCAGTAAAATGCACACAGTTCACATTAATGGTGACCAGACATTGCTTTTAGTTCACTTCAGTGCACTATGAAGATTGAACTACCAAGATGTAAAACTTGATAAGCTTTGAGCTAAATAATCAGTCAGTTAAAATGGTGTTTGTGGTACTATAATTGAAAGCATGTAGTTGTGGTTGGGGTGATCGTTGCATTTAAGAGTTGTGTTGTCAAAAAAATTACATCCACAGGACAAATAATAAAGGATGCATGGTGGAAGGGAGGAAACTGAGGGTTTGAAATGCTGACATCTGAGTTTTAAGTGCTAGGGGACCTCAAACATCAGAGCATTCTTGAATTGAAATCCCCACTCACCAGCCTATTAATCACACACTGATAACATAATTTAATCATAAAAGTGACTGTTTACTGTGATGGATAACCTTTCTCAAGGAAATTCCAAGTGTTGGCAAGTTGATTTCCATAGCATGCTGCCATGAAATTAAATTAAACACTCCTTGTTAGGTAGGAAATCAATATAGAATCCTATATACATTAGTTGGAGGGATACATAGAATTTTAATGAGATTTTGAAGGTTTTGTACTTTCTGTGATCAAATTTTGAAATGTTTGAAATGATTTATGTTGTAAAAAAAATATATATTAATCTACCTTTACTTCTCTGCCTCACTGCAGTATAACTGTGCACACTGAGTGAAAACATGCTGTTTTAGGTACTGTCTCTTTAAGCTTCCCCTTCTCAAAAGCCCACTTGTTCTGAATGGTGAGCTGTGTAAGGTCTCAGCTAGCAACACCTATGGACTGAAAGGCAGATAGTGGCTAAACAGTTGCTAGACTCAAGCAAAACTATCAGGGCACTTTAGGACCTACAAGTTTGTCTTACTGGATGCATTTATATAGGTGCAAACCTAAAATTATGTAACATTGACAATGTTCAATGCATAGTTTTTTTCTATTGTAGACTATAAAAATGTATGAGAATAACAAAACATATATGTCCCCTTTAAAAATATTTCCTGGTGCAGTTCTATGTTTGTTCTCACTTTTACAATCTGTACTCATGTCTTTTTTTTACTCTAAAAATACATTAAAAATGGATTGGACATACAGCATTACATAGGTATCAGTTCAATGAAATCATTCTAATACATCAATTAAGCACAAATGATCAAACCCATACATACATACAGTCCAGCCTACCTGTAACTGGAGCTCCACAGCAGCCTGCTCCGCTGCTGCATTGCTCCCTCAGACTAGACAGCTCAGATTCCAGCATCTCCAGCCTGTTCAGGATGTCTTTGATGTCTGGTAGGTGGTTGTCGCAGCCACACGCCTGCTTGGGGATATTGATACGGTGGGTGAAAACAATCTGGTTTCCACCATCCACCGTGTGCTCCATGTGCTCCGTGTTCTGCATGTTCAGCGGGCCGTTCCTGTGTTTGAGCTCGGTGCCTCCGGGCGAGTCCAGATCCACGGAGCAGAGGGAGGTGGAAGGTACATTGATGTTGTAGACGTGGTTGAACACCACTGGCTGGTCAGGGTGGGGCAAGGTTAGGTTCTCCTGGGTTTTCTTGGGCATCAGAGCCTCTCTACGATGGCGGATGACCTTCTGGACCAGGCCGGCGGTGGAGAGTTGGAAGAGCAGGGCTATGGTCACGCAGCCCAAGAGGACACGTTTCATCCCCATGATGACACCCTGGTATTGCGGCCTCTAATGAGCTGCTGATAGAAGTATATGAGTCTGTAGAGGTATCAGACCTGACTTTGGTGTTGTTGATCTTGATTCCTAGAATGGGAAAAAAATGTAAAATGGTGCAAAACTGATGCTTTTGTAGAAAAGACAAAAGAGAATTTTGTCAGACATAATACATAGATGCAATACAAAGGCATAATAGCATTACAATAAATAAAATAATGTTTCTTTATGTGCAAAGTATCAAAAAAGCACATTCAACAAAGATCAATGTATGGTCAATAGCCACATAAAATTGCATTGCTATTTATTTTTCTGGTTTGCCCTTGTTATTCACACCCACACTAGGGACCACGGCCACAGTGAAATATCATAGCATCCCGCTAAAAGCAATTAACCTTCTTCTGTTGCCCCAAACAAAAGACCACCTCCAATCCTGTTGCTGCCTCCGACCCATTTTAGCCCCTCCACTCCCAGGAAAGGAGGCACACGCTTAACGGATGACATTGGAGCATTCTTTTCACAATCCCTCCAAGGATAAAAAGTGCCAATTACAGAGGGGGCGGCATGTGACCTTGGAAATCTAACGCTTTATTTTCTGACCACATTGAGACAGGTTGCCACAAAGAGTCAGTAACACCTGCATGGTGGGGAGCTTCGACTTTTCTCTGCATCCCAGACCACAACTCAGGCTGACAGATTAATACCAGCGTATGGTTAGACCATCTGTGAGCTTCCTGCATGCACAAAGTTCTGCAACTTTCCTGCTAACCACAAACCGGCAGGTCAGCATTCCCGGACTGCTCTCCTGATGACGACTGGATTTTGTTTAAGTTTTGCCTGTAACGGCATTCTTCTTCCTGTCACCAAACATTTTCTGCTGGAAAATGTGCTGAGGTTGACATATGTTATGAAAGCTCACTGTTAAATGTCTTTTCAATCTTTCATCATTGAGTAAAATGTACAGCTTTGTCAAATGTAGTGAAGCTGGAGTCTCTATCAGACATTCATGTTCTAACAATAATCTTTCCAGTGATTTATATGCATAAATATGAGAGACGTAAAAAAAAAAAAAAAAAANAAAAAAAAAAAAAAAAAATGTTGGCCTCTGTTACTATAAGTCAGACCAAACAAAATGTGAAAACAGTTTGAGCACACATGAAAAGACTTCCTGTCTATAAAATGATTTGGCCCAGGCTGAGTTTATTTAATTACACTTTTTAACCCACCTTGTCAGAAATGCTGACACTAATCATTTCCTCCCCATAATAAAAACCTGTGTGTGTGTGCTTTGGCTGCTGTAAAGGTTAGCAGCACACAGTAGCAGCCAACATGAAAATGTCTGGATAAGCACTCATGAAAATGCATAACTACAGTCGTATGTGGCTGATTTTAACCTCATGTTGGAGTAAGCAGGGATTTAATTTCCTCTAGTCCCGCTGACCTGGTTGGCTTGATATGGGAAACGGTGACAAGGGGCATCTCTGCTGGAACATGGAGACTGACAGTCAGCAGGTAATATCCCAGGCAAAGGTGCTCAGTCTCCTCAGCCTGGGCTGACGTGTGATTAGGCGGGCTGACAGATGAGCTCTGCATGGACGGATCCCACAGCTTCACCCCCCACCCCTACCTGCAGCCTCCCTAGCCTCCCGATTAGACAGACAGGGATGAGCGCCTCCATGATGGGTACGCTGTAAAAGCACTATTGTAGCCTGCTGATGGAAGCGCTGAAGATCTGGACCCTCGGGGTTGTGAAAGAGTGTCCCCCCTCTCGTCTCACTCACTCATGCACACTCTGTCACACACACGCACGCCCACACACACACACATAGGCAAAATACAGTCACACTGATGTGCCCAAGCATCACAAACCAGGGATTAAATCAACAAAACAGCCAGAAAATTGCTTTGAGTTGCTGCTAAGGTTTTAGTTCTGGGCGGATGGTTGGCTTTCTCGCTTTGAAGGCTGGCTGCTCTCCACATGGACCTGCGAGCGAGGCAACCCTGAGAGCCCAAGCGGGCTTTGTGCGAAAATCTGTGGCTCTGGCAAAATGCAGCATTATTCAGAGATAGAAGAGGAGAAACTTACAAAGAGTCAGAGATATTTCGATTTGACTTTTTCTGCTCTTAGCTACCATCTACCACCCTTTAATATACGGAGAGTCAAAGCCAATATTAGAATCTGAGCGTAACCCTGAGAAACACAGAGCTGATCTTCCTGCTTGGACTTCCTTCAGAAGCACCCCGTGGCCCTGGCACCATGCTAATGCAGCTGGTTGCTGGCACTGCAGAGATGGAGTTGACACAGTCTGACTGCTTCAGCTTTGTTGTTCTCCCACTTGGTTTTGCTCTATAGTTAGCTTCTAAAACAGCAACAAGGCTTGTTAGCTGCCTTATGGTCGAATTCACGGCAGATTTTACCAGGGGAACCTGCTGGCACACGCATTTATGCAACTGATCTAAATTAGCCTTGTTGTGAAAGAGTGCTAAGGAAACACTTGAAGTTTTATACCTCACACAGTGGAGAGCTGGAAATGCTTTAAAGATCCAACTGGCTTCAACTTCAAATGTGATTAATTGCCTCCCTGCCAGTAATGTTAAATTCAAGTTGTGGTGTAATTGTTTCAGGATTTAACTGAATGTGTACAGCAGCATATTGCCACGACAAAAAAAAAAAAAAACNAAAAAAAAAAAAAAGCCCAGTTTCTCATTATAAGGACATTTTCTCATTATAACAAGATAATTTTCAATAATTTTCACCTTTTAACAAGATACTTTCATGTAATAATGACATTTTTCTCATTATTACTACATACCAAATTATTCTGTTTAAACAACAAACTTTTCTTGTTATACAATATACCAGAATATATTATTTAAAGGACCATACCAGCAATTTTGCATGTTTGAGCCTAATATATTCAATTTTCATACACATAAGGTTACCGACCATCATTTTCCAAAGCATACTGCTGGAACGGTGAATTAAAAATGTTTTTCCTACCTTCCAGACCTCCATTGGTTTCAGTTCATTCTGCTATTATATTAAAATCAACTTATTGATACTTGAAACATTCTTGGGATAGGTAATCCATCATTGTGAACAAGACGTGTATTCAGGTTTTTTTCAAAGTTTCATAATTTTAGCATTTAAGCGCAATAAAAAGCGTGGAGTGAATATATGTCTCCACTGGGGAATATAGTCCCAAAAAACAGACTTTCATTTATTGAAAAATTTAAACGACCTTGACTTCATAAGGCTGTGTAACTATAGCAGGAGAAACACTGATTTTTAAGGTGGGTGTATCGCTTGAATATTTGATTTTGAAAGATTAAGANGGAGAAACACTGATTTTTAAGGTGGGTGTATCGCTTGAATATTTGATTTTGAAAGATTAAGAGGTTCTGGAAAATATCAGGAAAACTGAAATATAGTTTTATCCTTTGGAAAATAATTGTCAGTAACATTACATATATGAAAATTGAATATATTAGGCTCAAGCATGCAAAATGGGTGGTATGGTCCTTTAAACAACAAACTTTCATGTTAATGCACAAAACCAACGTGAAAAAGATCTCATTATGAGAAAATTCTCCCGTTATAATGAAAAACTGGAAAAAAAAAAAAAAACCTTTTTCGTCATGGTGGCAGCAATATGCTGCCATAGAATGAGTGCACCAACCAACGAGCCACATTTTATCCTACAAGTAACTAAAGGACAAAAAAAAAGGTACAACATCACGATCTTAAAATCAGTAAAGGTCATCTAGTTCGTGGGTCAAACATGCATTTTTCATCAATACATCCTGCTTGTACAACTCATAATGAAACGCACATCCCTACTCAATAAAAGTTACACTGCTCCTTCGTGTGTAAGGCCCAGATGAAACAGTGAGATCCAGAGGTTAGATAATCCACAGAAGTGTCTCTTTACATAAGTCTGCCACTCAAACATCCCTGACTTTTCCATTAGCGTAATGTAAAAAACACAGACCTTCCAGCCAATTCAAGCAGCAATAACTTCCTCCTTAGCAGGAACAAATTTTTTTTTTTTTTTTTTGACATGTCCCTAGGTGCTGCTTCTTTGTGAAAGTCTAGAACCTTAATCCTGGAGTAAATCAAGGGAAAACATTTATTTTGCATTAAGGAGGACCAAGAGGATCAAGATAAGAGTAAAACCAGGACAGTCCCATCAACACAAATCCACATAAGCCTATTTCCAAGCACCGGAATGCTAAGATCTGTCTTAATACTCATGGTCTATCACTTATCATTGATGGCTATTTCAAATATAAAACATCTGATGGATGATTACTTTACCAGTGTTATCATTTCCTCTTCCATCTTTTTGGACACAGGCTGTACCTTCAGTTGGTCGAGAGATTGATGAGCAGACTTTCTGTCTGTGGAGGATTGCAGACATCATGAGCAGAAGTCAGGATTTCTTTCAAACTCAGCCAGGACCCCATGCCGAAACGTAACCGTCACTGTAGTCTACCTTTTGCTAAGACTCTGCCATATGGCGGGTCCAAGATAAATCAGAACAGAAAAGTATGACTTGGCAGGGATTCAGCAACGGTTATCTGTATAATGCTCTGAAGAGAAAATGCAATTTCTTCGGGACAGAAGAAAGACGACTTTTATCAGTGCACCTGAAAGCAACGCATGTGTGAGGTTGTTTAAAAAGTAGACCATCATGGAAGTGCAGTCAGAGAGATTTGATATCATTGCATAACAGAGGCAGCGTGAGCAGACATTGCAGCATCTGTCGGATAACTCCACAACAAACAAACTGAATAATGAAGCAGCGCACCCCACTTGGTGTGTCAAACCTGTAAATATTCAATCACTACAACTACAACTCCAAGTCCCGTGACTGGATGTTAAACTCGCATGATAGGATGCACATGCATTCTTTTAATTTCTGAAGAATTTATCAAGCTTGCCTAGTTTTGTAGGTCACCCATGACAAAAAAAAAAAAAAAAAAAAAAAAATCAGCCTGCTTCTAGTGTTACAGAATCCAAATGTGGGTCATTGGGGTTTGACTGAAGGGTTATTGTCTGAAGCTCTTTTCACCTTCAGATACTGCTTACTATCCTACTGTAACAGGGTCAAATGACCAGGAAACGAGCCTCAATCACTGCCTCATCCATTCCTCTCTCTTATCACATGTTAAAAGCAATCATGCTCTTCAAAGGGTCACAGTTCCAACATTATTGAAATCTGCTGATAAACATATAAATTATGAACAATTTGCCCGCAAGGTGAAAGAAACCTCACGTACATGTCCTCTGAAAGCATTGATTTCCATCCTGTATCTCCACCAAGGTCATAACCAGAGAGACATAGCAAGTTGCTGAGATCAGCACTATGGCTGTGAGTTACAAGCATCAAACACAGAAATGAATTTCCAGGAAGAGGCATATAGCATGAGTTGACTGCTCGATGCACAATCGATGGCACAGTTGTTGCTGGTTCCCAGAAAAGGTTTTTCAAATTTTATCGCCTCGCGCTGTGCAAGACGCTCGTCATCTTTCTTTTTTCTATCTTTTGTACCCGATGTGACTGCTGCTGTTGTGCTGAAGTAAACAAAACCTGACACCGGAATGAGGAAGTGAACCGCTCATTTGATGGCCGAAGAGAAAACTATAAAGACTGTGAAGCAAAGACTTTGGAGAATATGGTTAAAATGTGACCCAGGCTATGACATTGTGACATATTTGACCTGCAAAAGATAATCTCCTTTTGTGGAAACCACTCCTGCTTTCGTTTATCTGATGGGCAGGTAGGGTTAGATCAGTGCAATGTGGAAAAAAAAAAACAAAAACCCACAAATCAACATGATTGGTCATTAAATAAAAATATCCCTGTGCCTTAGCCCTCATTTTCTCTATTTTATTGAAATGAAATGCAGTAATATTGGGCAAAAAGTATTAGAGTGCAAATAGTACTCTAGATTGTGCAGATATTACTTTTTCTGCACAATATCATCCCAGCCATTACCTCCAGTCTCTATGGTCCTAAATGGTACCAGTAATCATCTCAGTTATTTCTGTCCTACAGTCTTAAAATTTCTTTTGTTTTAACAGTCATTTTCAAGCATAGCAAAATCTGAAAGCTCACGAGTGATCTTTTGTCATATCTGCACTTTGTACACATTGTAGTAACAATAAAGTTGAATTGAATTGAATTATAGAACTCAATTTGATTTCAGATCAACAACTCCAAAAATGACTATTCACAAATAAAAATTATTGAGGATGTCACAATATAGAGGCAGAGAAGTTTCACATTGGTCCTGCTAGCACTTTAGCTCCTTTTACACATTGTATTAAAATATGATCTCTGTATGTGATATGTTATCTGGATAATAACATCTGATGTCAGGATTTGCATTTACACCATGTTAAAAAAGTATTCTCTTTATCTGGATTCTGGTCATTATGCTATTAAAGCCCATATTTCCTTGTTGCTCCATGGATGACCTCCATCCATTTAAGAAGAAGAAGAAGAAGAAGAAGAAGATTTGTTTTGCATGGACTGTCACTGTCTATGTTCCAGTTGCAGGTACACATTTATGGCAAATCATGATGTCCAATGCAGAATAACTTTATTAGCTGAGTAAGCAGAGTCAGGAAGATGAGGAGGGCTCATGATTCAACTTGTGGTGGATCTCATAAATGCATCCCAGCTCTAGATTACATTTACACCTGAATAGTTGCGACTGAGATCTAATCCCAATGTGAGATTGCGATCAGATCTCAGTCACAACTATTCAGGTGTAAATGACAGATGAATTGCATTCTGATTGCAATGCGTTCTACGTAGTAAAGTAGTGAAGTATCTTGATACAAGTTATATTTTAATGCAAGGTATAAATGGGGCCTATAATAAAGCCAGGCTAATATATTTTTGTTTTGTGTAAATCCTAACTATATTAAGTTATATGTAGAGTTATTAAATTCAACCCTTACCAAAAGTTTTGAGGACATCTTGTAAAAAAATCTTCATGTTTCTACTCGCACCAAATAAATCAGACTGAAGACGCTGACATTAAATCAATATAGTGTATAAATATATTCATCACAACACTTTCTGCTATCATTATTCTCCAAATGTCAAAAGAATGATCATTTCAGTTGCTAAACAGAAATGAAGAGGAGGGGAATATGATTTTTTTGATAGATGAAAAGGAGACCCGTTTCATCAAACCGAGGCGCCGCTCGTTGGTTCTCCACTGTGACCCCGGTGGATCCGATGACACAGATAACGGGGGGGTGGGG
>VXCM01000785.1:41426-135104 GCA_014773175.1 Lucifuga dentata
CCCCCCCCCCCCCCAAAAAAAATGTCCATTTCTTAAAACAAAACCAATTTCCAATTTTGACACTAAGATACAGAGGAAAATTAATGTCGAGGCATCCCCGAGTGCTCAATGGGTGAATCATGGAGGAGACAGTCAAATCTCAATTCACTTTTTTACTGCACTGTGACTTGACGTGCAGCTTGCTGCGGGGCCCATCAATATTCTTTATGGCTCTTCCCCCGCAGAGCCTCTGTCTTTTGCTGCTGTTCTCTCTCTCAGGTCCAGATGGAGCGATTGGATGCTTGTCATTGTTCAGTGGCTTTTTAACATGCTGGGTGCTGGTGACTTATTGTTTATTAGGCTAACCCCTGTGTGGTGTGGAGACTGGCAGCCTCATGTGCAGCTTTAACAGCATGTCCAACTGCTGTTTTCTGCAGATGCTTGTAACCGTGTACCCCTTCATTCTAACCCACTTCCTTTCCTCAGCTTTCACACTGCACTGCAATTACTATAAAAAAAAAAATCTGGTGTCTTTTTTCTACTTGGCTGGCTGTGTCGTAATGCTACGCAGAGGTATCGATGTCCACTTCGAAGAGACGTCTAAACTTACCATGTAACTAACACCTCCTTGCCTCTCAGGTAATCAGATGTGAGGTGAGAGCGTAATCTTCTTCTAATCTCAACAGATCTTTGGCCGGCTTATTTTGCAGGATTGTCACCTCTTGTGAGTGTTAGTGCATGGATTAGCTATCAATGTATTTTCTAAAGTGGCATTGAAAACAGATGCAACAGAGATGGATGTGGAAACTGGAAGGATCAATCCTCAGACTGGGTGGTAGTATGTCAGTTCAGAAAGGGTGACATCATTGTCATCTTTCTTAGGTAGAGTTTGGTTTTCATATCAACTATTGATTAACAATATTTAATATAGAAAAGCCCTCCTTTACATGTGTAACAGCTTAGAAATATGACATTGAGAGTGACTATAGCTGAAAATTCAGCAATGGGAAGACTGTCTCTGTCCTTGGTCCTACTGTAGATAGATTTGCTTACTTGGAGGAGAAATCTGTTTCTTGCGTTATTGTGTGTTGCACCAAAAAGTCCAGAGAAAACTGAGTAGATGACTTTATGAAGAGCTTTCTTTTGTTTTTTTTTAAACCTTTCAAGACTGCATAATTCAGATCTTTACACTTTGGGTTTATTGGTCAGGAAGGAAGGGATTTTTTTTTCCCCTCTTTTCTAGAAATGGAAGCAAGCATGTTGGCTGTGATACTAGGACATCTGTTTGTCCTTGTCTGCTATGAAAGCCTGAAGCGTGTTGCATGTCCAAATTGGGAGTGCCTTCCATTCAGACACTTGTATGAGCCTAATGACCCCAGTCCCTGAGGTCTGCTCTTCATTGGCTTCCCCGCTTTACAATTTTCCCCAATTTAAATTGTCTGCTTCTCTCAAAAGGGCCCCGTCTTGTTCCAAGAACATTATGGCTCATGCATTCCAATGTGCAGGGTCACTGGTGGAGGCAAAGTGTCAGAGTGAAGTGTCTAGCACATGTGTTCATCTATTGGCTGCTTCCAATGAAGGACCGGGCAATACAAAGGCATCCCGGATCCCACAGCTCTGAGACTTCCACTCCTCTCCCATCCCACATTAGCATCACAGGAACATTAAAAGCCATCTGGGATGCTTAAAACACTGGATTTCTTTGAGGGGGGTCTTTGTTCTGTAATAATGACTAATCTGACTGGGCCTGATGGGATACAGGAAAAGAGTTTGGCGACTTTTGTAAGGCTACCACACGCCTTGGTGTTAATCCCAAATCCTACAAATAGATGTATTTGTGTATGAAACCACAGGAGAAAAGAAAACATGGTCCTCTTTGAAGGAATTTTTCAAATTCAATTCAGAGATTTTGACAGCAAGAATCTTATAATTGAGACACTTTGTCTTATAAAATGACTAAATGAAGATAGTGGCACTTTGTAAAGGGTAGCAGGTACTCTTGATAACAACATGATGAAACAATGTCCAATGATTAAATCGTTAATATTTCAAAAAGGTTGTAAGATGACGATCAGGTAGTAATTTCCTTTTTTCTCCAAAGAGTTTGACCTGAATTTCTTCAATCTTCTGTCTTATCATGAGATCTGGAGTTTTACTGCATCGAGTTTGCTATATTCATGTACAGGAAAATCTCTTTGTTGAACCATCTGGCACACAGGTGGTCACTTCCACTCTTCCACAGTTCAGGTGAAATAGTTAAAAAAAAAACATACACATAAATTATGTCAAATCTGGCAAAATTTCAGCAGATTACACAACATTTAAAGCTGTACGAAGGAGATTTCACCAGAGACCAGGACGGTGTTTAAGAAGAGAGACAAAGGAGACACGAGAAGACAAAGCAGAGGGGGTGTGCAGTAGTTTGCACTGACAATGACATTAATTTAGTCCAACCAAAAAAAAAAATAAAAAAATCTTGCCCACTGTGGGTCATTATGAATAACCAGAATTATTGTTTACTCTAAATCACCAGTGGAGGAACTAAGTGGGGTTAAATCCAGTCACCCTCTCAGAGCTTGTAGCTTTGGGAGCTAACAGCTGTCCAAACAAAGGCCCGTTTCCCACTCATCGTTATGCTGAGTGTCAGTGTCCATGCACAGTCAAAGCATCATAAAACATTCATGCACCAATTCTACGCAGCCGCTTATCATGTCTGTAATGCATGTGAGCAGAAAGCCACGTTTCCAAAAAAAAAAAAAAAAAAAAAACAGTACAAAAAGCTGAAAGTTATGAAAACACATTGTATACAAGAGTAAATCCTTCCAGGAGTTATTCAGATGCATCTTCACAAACCTTCAAAGTGCCTTAAAGGACCATGCCGGTGATTTTGCAGGTTTGAGCCCAATAAATGCTGAGTCCATGTTTAAAATCTAAAATTAAATTACTCAGACAAAAGTTAACATGTCTTTTTTTGTTTTTGCTGTGAGAAATTATCTACCGTATCTGAAGCACATTTCAAGTCTCTACAAGTTGATTTTAATAGCGTACTGGAATGAACTGAAACCAAAGGCAGTCAGGAAGGTAGGGAAAAACAATTCTAAAATGTACTGCTCCAGTAGTATTTTTTGGAAAATGGGCAGTAATTTGTATGTGGGTTGTATTTATTGGGCTCAAATGTGCAAAAAATTAGTGTTATGGTCCTTTTAAGTTACACCTACTGAACACTGTGTTTGCAGCTCTCAGTCATACACAATTACCATCCAACAGATGCTGCTGTGGCATCCAGAGGGTCTCCTCCATCACCTCACCTCATATCTCCATACACACCCACACCTGTCTCCTCTCTCTCTCTCTCTCTCTCTCTCTCTCTCTCTCTCTCTCTCTGACATACACACATAAGGCTTCAGATATAAGCCACCATGACGACATGATTATCTCAAACAGCTGCAGGGGTATACAAAGTAAATCCATAAAACATTAAATAAACCTTCCTTTGATGATCACACAGAATTCCACTACTTTTAGTGTTTCCTGGTGGTCTAAATGCTGTTTAGGAGGCTCGTCCCCTCCGACACAAATCACATTGTAGGTAGCTTTTTTTTATTTTTAAATTATTATTATTTTTCAAAGAAAACATTGAAGATATTTATGAGCAGTAGAAAATATGCTGGCTACAATCCCTTTCAGCTTTTCCTTCTCTCACACACACGCACATGGTCCCCTCTTTCTGCTAAACAAATGACACACACATGGAGATGAACAGTCAGAGAGTATGTCAGTAGGGCTGGAAAGTGTGTGTGTTGAGGAGCCGTGAGAGGAAACCAACCGGTAGCATCTAATGCAGAGCAGCTGTCTGTCTCCTGGGTTGCTGAAGACTACTGTCTGCTGGCTACCATAAAGCATACAGCTGGACCTACTCGGGCAAGCAGTACACACACACTCAGCCCTATACACACCCTCTGCTGTCCCACTGAAACTCAGCATAAGCCCCTAATGCAAGCAGAATAATTCAGTATCATCACTGACTTCCTTCTCTGATGACTCGCATTGCTCTTTTTTACACGCTGTGGTAATAAATAGAAAAATAGCCTGCATGAGCAAAAACTTTCACAGTAAAACTAAACTGGCACCCAGGTGCACACAGTAAAGAGCTATATTAATCCAGCCTCTGAAGCTTTGCTTGTAAAAAAAAAAAAAAAAAAAAAAGCAGCAGAAGGAATTACATAGGCTGCTTTGATGGGAGGAAATAATCTTTTAATTGATGAAATAGCCCACATTGTCTCCCGAGGTTCAAATAAATGCACGTCTCACATAAAAAAAAAAAAAAAAAAAAATTCTAATATAAAAAAGTTCAACTGGAACACTCAAGATGTAAAGTTCTCAAGTTCTGCGACACAGTTTCCCCAATTGCGTCAATTAGACAAAGGAATCAGCGTGTTAATTCTGCTCCCATTCAAACGCATCACCAGCAGCTCCACACAGGTAGAGAAAGTGACTTACCTCACACACACAATCCACAGCCTCTCCCCACGGCCGCTGATCAGAGAATCTAAGCAGCAGCAGACAAACGCTATCAGTCAGAGCGGACAAACGCTCGCACCAGTGTGAATCTCTCACAGCACTGACAGCTCTGTCATCTTCCCTCTGTTCTCTCACAGTCTTTACTCCAGTCTACCTAGAGAGCCGGCTGATGTTGTGGAGCCAGCGAGGAGAGAGAGAGAGAGAGAGAGAGAGAGAGAGAGAGAGAGAGAGAGAGAGAGAGAGNCGAGAGAGAGAGAGAGAGGAGGAGTGAGTGAGTGAAAGAAAAAAATTCCCTTTCTCTTAAACAGTAGGACCCTCTACGGTCAGAATCCACTCCCACCTACGGCTCTCTTAAATGCCCCCCTCACACTCACACACACACACACTCTCTCACACACACACACTCAACCCCCCTCCACAACATAGTAGCTGAAAGCGAAGGAGCTGAAACGGGACGCCTCAAGGCTGGAGAGAGAGAGAGAGAGAGAGAGAGAGAGGCTGACTGACAGAAAAGAGGAAGAAAGAGTGGGAGAGGAAAATGGGGGGTAGAGGGGTGGGGAGTTGGACAGGGTGGGGGGGATTTTGGACCATTAGCCGCAAATTGCAGCAGGCAAGCCAATGGAAAGCAAGCTGGAAGTGAATGCAGGCCCTGCATTAACACAGCATTTAAGAACCTGAAAGCAGGGTGCGAGCGTGGACGTGAGCTCCATTTGCTAGATTAACAAGGATAATGAGATTGATGTCGTTGACTTGAGCCACTCTTGAAGTTTAGGTAATGCATGCAGTTGTCCATTGCTTGATATCTGCGTTGTTCCTCAACATATCATCCCTAATTTCTTGACATTTGGGAAAATGATGCTTGTTCATTTGGCGTTGACTGTATCTGCCTCCTGCCTCTCTATCTGTCAAGTTTAGATGTGATTGCGATGATTAGGCTGATGGAATATCTGGACGGTTGCTCCTCAGCCACTGACTCCACTCATTCTTCCATTAAGTGCTCTGGCAACGACCACCAAGAGGAAACCCGGCGCACTGAATCAAACAGCCGTGTCAGTAACCATCTCTTGATTAGTTGCTCCAGGTACTAATGGCGCCCTGGTTGCAATTACCAGTCGCTCTGCACTCAAGAATTCCATGTAAACAGGCAGAACCTCCTCAAATAAACACAGGAACAAAGAGCTCTGTAGCATCTTGTGACACCACATCTCGTTCAGAGGGAAAAAAATAAACGCAGAACTAGAAAGGGTGGAGAAATGTGCGTCAAAAGATCTTCCACCACAGACACTTAGGAGGAGGAGGATGGTATACCACTTCGCTTATCGTGGGGCTTTTCTAACCCCCACATTTTTTTTATTTAATGCTGTACTGACCTAAACTGCCACATGCTGATGAAGATTGGTGGTATGCAAGGCAGGATCCACACTGAACATAGTGGAGTGTGTGTGGTGAGGTTTTTGTCCACGCTGAGTGGGGCTTTTCTCAGCAGGGGAAATGATCCTCATCTTGTTGCTGAGAGCCAGTCGGCAGTCAGGCAGAAAAGATCCTTTCTAATCCTATATACAGCACAATGGCACATATGTAGCACAGCTATCGGGCGATAGAAAGCAAATTCAATGACTCGAGGGGCCCTAAATTCATTTTCATCCCCACTCCCAGGGGAGATGGAGGAAATCCATACAGTCCAGAGGAAAAGATCTTTTTTAATGACTTCTGGTCGTAATGATATCATTTAGATGAGATGACGGGCTGAAAGCTATGTATAGCACCTGTTTAAATGAGTCTGACTGTAAATGTAGATTCCCCGCGTCTCTCCATCTGTTCCTGTTCTCACCTTCCTGTCGCACTCTCTCTCTCTGTCTCTCTCTCTCTCTCTCTCTCTCTCTCTCTCTCTCTCTCTCTCTTTCCCTTCACAGCCTTGCCAGGCTTCACAGAGAATTGCTGTGGGAGTTCTCCACCTCCCTGTTTGTGAAGGCGTACCTGTTCGCCGACTTTCAGAGCGACTGAACTGAGCAGGTTTGATTTCCCAGATGACGCCCGCGTGCGTGCATCCTCGCCTGTCATCCAATTTCCGCCTCTCCGGAACCAGACATTTGCTTGAGGGAACCCATTTTATTTCCATTAGTGCACAACGATGTTGGGCTTTATCGGCTGTCATTTAACATACGCTTATGAGAAAAAAATGCTACAATAACATGCCAAGCAGAGTGAGAGGACAACTACCTGCAGTAAATGTTACAGCCTTGATAATGTAGCTTCAAAAATCTGGAAATGTCAGGAGGGACTGCAAAAGGTCTCTTAAAAAAAACCCACTTTCCTACTACACAACCTATTTAAAATTCATCTTATGAACTACAAAGTGTGATCAACTCCATTATGAAACTAATTTAATTGTGATGTGATAACTCACTTAATCTAGTGGCAAGAAGAGGAAAAACTGAGGCAAAGGTTGCCTGGAGCACTTATAATAAGGTCTTCTTGCCGCCGCATAATTGGTGGCATCTAACTTGAAGGAAAAGAAAAGGACTCTGTGGGAAGTGAGACATGTTCTGTCAATGACAGTGAGACCTAATTATACTATGGAGCCCCTGCAGCCATGGAGGATGTCAAAGCGGGCAGCAATAAGGCAGGCGATAGAGAAGACACACCACCCGCCATGGGTGTAAGGAGGCTTGCAGGTGACCTGGAAAGACCTGTTTACCTCATTAAAAATGAATCACAAAGTAATAAGGGCCCTGCTCCCATTCCTCTCCTCCCTCCCAATGCCTGTCCTTCATCCATTATGCAGCGAGGTGGGAATGGTGTGGGTTAAGTCCTCGGGGAGAGTCACTTGGACAGAGACCCAGCCTCCTTCCTCCACCCCCGAGCTTCTGAAGCCCACGCTGCTCTAATGTAATAATGAGACAATACCACAGCAATGGGAGGTATAAAGTTAGCGATGAGCTCTGGGTGAAGACATCCCAACAAAATCAGCCATTAGCAGTAACCTGTGGCCACAATAAGTTAAACAAGGAAGAAGCAGCCTATTAGCAGTAATCCATAATTCATAATGCAGGGAATAGATGGGCCCCATGATAGCTTTCATGAAACATGGAGGCACAGACCCAAAGCTTTCTCTTTAGCTTCTCTGCAGTTGTTTGCATAACTGTTTAGATTATATTTGTAAAGGAAATTGGTTAATCTAAAAGGGATTGTAGTTTGGAGTTTAGAGAAACAGTCTGGTGATCTGAAGGTCACACACAGAAGTTCTGAAAGCGGCAGAAGAAAGGAGGCGGGAGGAGAATTATGAGAATGAAAAGTTGATAGCAGAATAGCTGATACAAATTTCATTGATATGAGCATCCAAAGCATACATTTCTACCATTTTCTTTGTTCATTCGTGTTATATCTCAGCTAAGAATATCATCTTAAAGCACAATACTGCTGATTTGCAATATATATATATACAACCTGCATACACGTTATGTCATAGCAGCTATTCAACTTTAGCAAAAAAGTTTCCCCCTACCTTACAGACTGCCATTTGTTTCAGTTCATTCCAGTATGCTGTTAAAATCAACTTGTAGAGACTTGAAACGTACTTGAGATAAATAATCCATCACAGTGAAAACTGTCTGTTAAATTTTTTGTTAAACTAACTTTATTAAACTGATCCAGCATGGAGCTGAAGACAACGTATGTCTCTGCTAGTCCCAGGAGAAGACGGGTTTTACAAAGAAATTAAAATGGCCATGCCTTCTACGTTGAGACATTCAGTATGTCTTAACAGGCAAAACACTGAATTTTAAGGTGGGTGTATCACCTGAACATTTGATTTTGAAAAAAATTAGGGAATTTGGCAAAATAACAGGAAAACTAAACTATGGTTGTCAGTTGTACACAATTTAACACGTATGCGGGTGGTACTTAATATGCAAACATGTAAAATCACTGCTATGGCCCTTTAATGGCAGAGAAGCTGTGGATTTAGACCACACACACAGTCTCAACTGCTAACATCACTCTGTATACAAGGCCAGTAAATGTCCTCAACACAGTGTCGAGACCTCGTATCTGTGCAACTGTCCGTAACCATTGACCCCATAACTGTGATCCACCTTCCTTTTGTGTTGCTACAGTTGGCACCCTGTTCGCCGTGACTGCTACCTGCATGTGACATCTGCCTTTAAAGCTGAGAGCGCACATGATAGGTTGATTGTTTTTTTTGATACCGAAGAACATTTATGCTACAATGATGGCACGTAAAATAAACAAACATTTCAGTCCACAAGCTGAACTGTAGGCCACGTTATGGAACAAAAAAACTCAACCCCTCCATTATTCCACACTCGCTCAATTATGTATGTTTGGCTTTTTATAATATATGGTCTGTTTTAGCCATCACACATGAACACCGCCACCCCTCTATAAACAAACAGGTCTACCAGAACATGTCAAGACAAGCAAACCATTTCCTCCCGACTGGCTTTCCACTGCAGGAAATGGGATTCAGGGTGTAAAGATAGAATGAATTGAATGAGAATTTTGTCACCAATGACCGATCTGGCTCGCAGGAGGCCGATGTTAAACATTTAAGCGATCCGAATGATGAAGATGCAACTCCTGCAGCTGTCCTGAAAGGTTGAAAGACATTTTAACTTGGTGGATTGGTGACTTGTGTCTGCAAGATTTTTTTCTTTTTCGTTTAACATTACATTAAATATCAAACAAATGATTAATATGAATTCAATAGTAAGGGTGATTATTTAAGGGCAAGTTCACTCAAATCACTTAAAGTATTTACCCACTTATCACAAGTGGTATCTATGCATACAGATAGTTTCAGTTTTCAAGGTTTGAGATTTCCATTGAATGGAATGGTTTGTGGTGCTCAAAGCGTTGAATGATTATATTTGAAAAGCCAACAGCAATGTGTCTTTTCAGAGACAATGGTGTAATAATTACTGAGGATACTCTACATACTGTAAAACTAAATTCTTTCACAGTGTCAAAGTTCTGCAATGTCTGGTCAGCCACTCACCTACCATTTCTGCATGCCTGGTCCTCAGCTACTCACCTGCCATTTCTGCCCGCCTGGTCTTCTGTTCCTCACCTCCGTTCATCAGCCTGATTCATTTCAGGTTCGGACGCTGTCGCCAATTGGTACCAATTAAGCATGGATTTAAACCCCAGTCTCACACTCACCCTTTGCCAGATTGTTCTTTGCCATCCTCGATGCGAGACATTCCAGCGTTCATTTGTGGACTGACCTTCTGTTACCGACTCGGCCTGTTTTGGACTATTCTGCTCGTCGCCCCCCTGGTCACCACCTCTGCCTTCTGTCCCCGACTCCGATTCCAGTCTCTGCGTTTGGACTCTTTGTTTGACTGTGTTAGTGTAGGCACTTTGTCCTGCCAGTTTTTCTGCCTGCCTCTGTGTTGGACTGAGAGCTCTATTAAAGAACTTTACTTGTCAGAGTTGTACTGTGTGCTGCATTTGGGTCCAAACCCCACCCGTCACACACAGGTTAAAAATAGTGAAAGATATTCAAAATAAGGTTTGTAGATTATCTAACTATAAAGACAGAAATCTTTGTCTGTGGCACCAATATCTCTACAACTCAGCACTGTATGAAGTTAAAATTTGGCAGGTTCATTGCTCAGGACCCAAGGATGTGCGATGTCACATGTGAAGTCGTTTGAATGAGTGGCTCTTGAATTGAGCTATGCTGGTAAAAAGTAGTCCGCGTGGCAGGATATGTTCCAGTCCAATGCCACGGTCTCAACCCAACCCGTACAGCAAACAAAGCTAGCTCATGAGGACGTGCAGACCAAACTTATGGCAGGCTGCGGTGCACACCATAAAGTCCGGTGTTGTGCCGAAATCTGCATCCCTGCTGAAAACTGCATCCCCACTTCTGCTGAGATTTGCATCCCCACTGTAAATAATTTTCTGAAGATGAAGGAATGAAATCAAGTTAAGAGACATTTGGGACTGTCTGGATGTGACAGGGTGAGTTTGGTGCGTGTAAGCCTCCTCAGGGCTGAGAAAGGAGGGGATGCATTTTTCGGCAGGTGGCTCTTCTGCTGAGATTTGCATTCCCAGTGTAAATAACTTTCTGAAGCTGAAGGAATGAAATGACGTTAAAAACTCATATTTGGGCTTATTTTTGTGAGACAGGGTGAGTTTTGGTGAATGGAACCCTCAGGTCCAAGAAAGGAGGGGATGCATTTTTCAGCAGAAATAACAAATAAATAAGAGTGGAGTACTGAATTGCTGCTGCCCAATAGACTTACTGTAGGTATTATTTTTATTGCCTCTAAGAAGTGCCATAATCACTGTTTGATAAAAGTTATTCAAAGGAATAAATACAGTATTGTCTTGGATTACATATATGATCCATTGTCCACAAGTAGGGATGCAATTCTCAGCAGGGATGCAGATTTCAGGACAACACTGGCACATTCCCTACAGGCACGTTTGAATGGGTACTGCACTAGTTCTTCAAATGTCATATTTCAAATGTGTTAATAAATGAAATTCCAGTTGCCTTCATTCCAGGGGAATTTAGAAATTCCAGCAGTGTTTTTCACAATACATTGACAAGCTAGAAGGAGGCCTAACAGTCCTTTGATTTAGCTTTCTTCTTCTTCTTCTTCTTCTTCTTCTTCTTCTTCTTCTTCTTCTCCAATATAAAGCCAGAGTTGTACTATTATTACTTTGAAAAAAGTGGTGTAAAAATGATTTCTCATGCAAATGCATTGTACAGCAGTATTGCACACATCATCTTCTTCTGGGTCTATATTCAAAACTGTTGAAAATGTGCAAAAACCCCATTATGCTGCTGAATCAGCATCAACTTAGCTACGCCATGTTTCTACTTATTTTTTATTGTACAGATTGTTGTCCCTGTCTGAGCACATTTTAATCCACCAGATCTGGATCAATATCTGCATCTGGGCTAAATTACACTTGATTTTTTCATTAAGTTTGGTGTCTCAGTTGTTAAGAAATGTCAACAGATCCCTATCTTGCAATATTAAAGAAAGTGGGGGGGGGGNGGGGGGGGGGGGGAAGCCTGTATCTGGATTCTGATCCAGATCCACCTCAAAATCGAATCACCTCTTCCAAATATATCCACAAAATGTTAGACATTTTGGAGATACCTAAAGACAATCAGACAGAGTCAAAATCTCATTGACAGAGGCTCTAAACACATTACTGTCTGCATGCCTGAATGCTAGTAGAGATAATTGAGAAAATAATTGGGAATTTTTGTTTACTGTACATAGATGAACCGACAGTGCATTCTAAAATAAGCATTTAATTTAGAGGAGGAAAACTTACTTATACACTGTACATATCGAAAAATGCATGACGACATCCTGCTGTCAATTTATAAAATGAAATTGCATGTTGGCAGCAGATAATTTAGGTTTTCTTTGTAACTGGAAACTCAAGTGACAGCTGGTGCATCCCACTGAAAATAGTTCTGCATTGTACGTCTCAGAGAGGAGAATCAGAGCGTCTTGGTTTGTAAGAGTTGGGAAAAATGACCCCTGAGACCCGATCTCAGCCAAGCTTCACCCAGGACTGATAGGGAGAAACCAATACCACACAGACCCACCGGGACGCCCACACCAGCCCACGCTACGAGACTCATCTTTCAGCTCACACATCCTCCCTCAGGGGTACACAAAGCCAGGAGGAGATCTCAAAAGAAAAGCAAAAGTAAAGCAAAAATGGTGGAGTAGAAGCGTATTTTATAGCATTACAGATTCTTTATTTGATTTTATCTTGTTTTATTTTTTGATTTTATCTTATTTTACTCAGCATTTTTAAATGTTGCTTTATTTTTTTCTTGTTGTCTTTTAAAGGACCATACCACCCATTTTGCATGTTTGAGCATAATATTTTCAATTTTCACACATGTAAGGTTACTGACAATCATTTCCCAAAACATACTACTGGAACTACTGGAATGGGGAATTAAAAATGTTTTTCCTACCTTCCAGACCACCATTGGTTTCAGTTCATTCTGGTATGCTATTAAAAATCAACTTGCTGGTACTTGAAACATTCTTGGGATAGGTAATACATCATCATGAACAGCACGTATATTCAGGTTTCTTTCAAAGTTATGTAATTTTAGCATTTAAGCACAATAACAAGCGCAGAGTGAACGTATGTCTCCACTGGGGAATATAGTCTCAAAAGAAGATCTGCGTTTATCGGAAAACTTAAACTGCCATGACTTCATAAGACTGCATAACTATTAGCATCGATTTTTAAGATGGGTGTATTGCTTCAATATTTGATTTTGAAAGATTAAGAGATTTTGCAAAATATCAGGAAAGCTGAAACGTGGTTTTACCCTTTGGGAAATGATTGTCAGTAAGGTTACGTGTATGAAAACTGAATATATTAGGCTCAAACATGCAGNCTTTGGGAAATGATTGTCAGTAAGGTTACGTGTATGAAAACTGAATATATTAGGCTCAAACATGCAGAATGGTGGTATGGTCCTTTAAATGTATTTGTCTCGTGTAAAGCACTTTGAATTGCCTTTGTGTTTGAATGGTGCTATAAAAATAAATTTGCCTTGCCTAAATTATACACTATTTTTTTTGTATGTTCCCCAATAAAAAGAGCTACAGGTCAACCCAACCTGCTGCCTGCCGNCCCCCCCACAAAAAAAGCTTGTAAGAAAATTGTACAGTATATTATCTGTGTGAAACGACTTTAAAATATAAATGTATGAAGTCTGAGGAACTCGCTGGAAGCGTTAAAACCAGAGATGTAGCGTGCAAAATGTTGTTAATGCTGCATCACTGAAGCACAATTAAAGGGATGTCATCGGTCAGAAATGATCAGGAGTCAGATGAGAGTAAATTAATCAAGATTGCTGCATTTTACTTTAATGTTTCATCAGCTGAAATTCATTCATGAAAAATATTTGGCTTTTCCACTTTTATAGTGAGATTAAAAGTACTGCTGTACATGCAGATAAGCAGAAATGAACTGCGACCAAAGCTCTGAGCATCCACATTTTTTTTTAACTTCCTTGTACAGTTTATTCACCGAGTGTGAAAAATTGTCCTATTTTTCTTCGTAAGGCTGTGTTATATTGCAGTGATGCAACTAGCCAATCACTTTCTAACCACGATTCATAATTCATAAAACACACTGCCATTAACCTGTCGTAAGGGCAAATACCATCACAAAAATGTTCTCATTTATAAATGCCTGTTACCTCCCACTTAAACCAGTGATTTTGCACATTTGAGCCCAATAAATATAACCTGCACACACCTGCTGTGATTATTTGGCATGGCACTGTGTTATTAATCTGATTTTTTTTATAATTTTTTTTTTTAATTTTGCTTTTCAAATTTAAATTGTGGGGGAGATCTATGTGGAAACAGCAACAAAACTACTTTAAAACAGACCCCTGCTTTGATTCCAATTACAAATCAGGAATCAAACCTGATTAAGCTTTGGCTGTGTGTTTCCAGGTGGGCGGCAAGCAAAAGTTCTCAGTCTTATTATTGTACGAGAAACTCTTGCTGGTTGGTTGAGGAAACTGAGGAGGGTAGAATCTGTTTTGGGATAGCACACGGCTAGGCCACATATCATCAAAATCAGAGCAAACTTCGATGAAAACATAACCTCCTTCTGGACGTAATGAAAGATGATAAATGTATCTATTTGCAGATACAAATCCAATGTAATCAAATCAAACCGATGTTTAAATTTGGAGTATTTTATCATGCTGTTGTTGGATGGCACTAAGATGAAATGCCTCAAACGTCCTTCTCAGCTGTTTTATGTTAGAGTTACTTTTAATAAGAACTTCCAGCAGTTAATAAAAATAAAAATCTTCATGTCTTACCCTCTTAATTATGAAAATGTGTGGGAAGATACAGACATTTTTTGTTGGCCTGTATCTCCTGTCTCATCTGAAATTCATTATTTTAAAACTGCATGTTCTGCTGAGTTAAATGTGAGAATTTACAGCTTTTACCCTGTTTCCCACCTTCCTCTGGTCTGACACGAAGGCAGCATTATTGTAGTGTCTGTAGGAGATGAAGATGATGAAGACGTTGCTGCATCGTAGGAAACAGCTTATTACCGTATTTCAATGTGAAGTTTGATTTGTTATTTCCTGTGGGCAGATATTCAGCCATCGGTCATGCTGTCAATTTATTTCATACACAGTGAAGTTTTTTTTTTTGCCCAAACACTGTATATCGTAACAATTCTCCCCAGTAAAACCAGCGTGCAATCTACTTTTAATTGCTGTTTACTTTTTGTGCGAACATCACAAATGTCTCTCGATCGTTCGTTTTTGGATCCATATCCAGATTGCAACTCTGCATGCTTCATTTGTATCACCTGCTACATAACTGTTGTAATAATATGTAACAGCATGCATTCCTCCCAAGACTTTCTCCTTATCTCTTCTATTTTAAGCCCCTATAGAACGGCTGTCTCTCCACCAAACCCGAGCTTATATTTAACGTCACACAGGTAGGGAGAGAGATGCACGGCTATATGTCAGGCTTCACGCTTTGCAGATTAACATGTCGGGAAGTTCACGATATTGCTATAAACCCAGAGCTCCTATATTTTTAAATGCCACAACGGAAGCTGCAGAATTTCATCTGACAAAGCGAATCCAGACCTGATATTACTGTCAAGAGAAGGTTTTTAAAGGATCACACTGGCGATTTTGCATGTTTAAACCCAATAAACATTACACGCATAAACAAGTTGCAAAACATAAAACAGTGTTTTAGTTCTCCTTATTCAGCCAAATCTCTTAATCTTTCAAAATCAAATCTTTAGGATATTATATGTCAATATTTTTCTTGTTAACATGTATGTCAGAATGTAGAACAGACGGTTGTTTTTAATTTCTCAGTGAAAGTCATCTTCCCCTGGGATTATATTCTCTGGTGGAGACACATATTGTCTTCTGTGCAGCTCCATGTTAAATAAAATTACTTTGACAAAAAAGCTTAATAGAAATAGTGCTCGCTGTGATGTATTATTTATTTCAAACACATTTCAAGTCTTTACAAGGTTTAATAACATACTAACGTACTGTCTGGAAAAGGTTGGACATTTTTTGTTTTAAATTTACAACTTTAGTAGTTTGTTTGTGGAAATGACTGTCAGTAAAGTAACGTGTATGTGGGTTGCATACATTGGGCTCAAACATGCAAAAATCACTGGTATTGTCCTTTAACACTGCAAAAAAATGTCCACGTATTGCATATTGCTTCTTGCGCATACAAATAAGGGCTGACACACTGGTCACTGTTTTCTAAAGTCGAACAAAGATAAAGATGGAGATGTATCGCACAACAAGCAACGCTTTCTTCCTCAGACGTTGGCAGATATTATGGATTGGAGGGACAGCGGAGGACATCTTCACAGACGGAGTTTTCCCGTCACAGCACAGCTCCATTCAAGCCCGGCATCTCTTTATGGCCGCTTTACCACAGTCTGTCTGGGCAAAGGGTTCAGGCCTGTGTCTTTTCCTCTTTTGTCTGCTATCCTGGGGGGACGTGAATGGGAGGTTGGGGCCCAAACAAAAGGCAGATCATGGGTCTATTCGGGGGGACAAATGAGCTTAGTTTGGGTAATGGCAGCCAAAAAGAAAAGGAGGTCTGGGTAAGTATTGAGGCTCACCTACAGGACCAGAATGGGAGGGAGATGAGTCCTCCAGGATGAACAGCTGAGATCCTTCTTCCCACACAGCACATGCTCCATTACTATCACAAAAAACAGTGCTGATAGTGTCTGCAGGCGGAGGGGAAGACGCAGTGAAAGGCTGTGTGGTCTGAAAGGCAGAGGAGCATCAGCTGACTGCTTGTTGCACTATGGCAACCGTTAGCTGTGATCAGAGATGTAGTCATAAATCAAAAGAGGGGTGAACCTCTGTTTCATGATCATTATAAGACGTGACTTGCAATATTAGCAATAATTAACAGTAATTGCCCCCCTTAAGATCTTGCATGCTTGGAACGCTTAATTATGCTGCATTCACCTTAAAAGTCTTTACATCCTCGTTACAAAAAATACAAAGAGATTTATACTGAAGCATCTTTAAAGGACCATACCATCCATTTTGCATGCTTGAGCCTAATATATTCAATTTTCACACATGATACGTTATTGACAATCATTTCCCAAAGGATAAAACCGTATTTCAGCTTTCCTGATATTTTGCAAAATCTCTCAATCTTTCAAAATCAAATATTTAAGTGATGCACCCACTTTAAAAATCGATGATTTGCCTGCTAATAGTTACACAGTTGTTTAAATTTTTCAGTAAATGCAGGTCTTCTTTTGGGACTGTATTTCCCAGTGGAGACATACATTCATTCCATGCTTTTTATTGCGCTTAAATGCTAAAATAATGAAACTTAAAAAAAACAAACAAAAAAAAACAAAAAACAAAAACAAACAAACAAAAAAAAACCCCTAAATATATGTGTTGTTGGTGATGATGGATTACCTATCCCAAGAACGTTTCAAGTATCAACAAGTTGATTTTAATAGCGTACCAGAATGAACTGAAACCAATGGCTGTCTGGAAGGTAGGAGTTTTTTTAAAAACTCACTGTTCCAGTAGTATGCTTTGGGAAATGATTGTCAGTAACGTTGCTTGTACGAAAACTGAATATATTAGGCTCAAACATGCAAAATGGGTGGTATGGTCCTTTAAAGGTCCACAATGTCATAATCATATTTTAATGTGGAGAAGAAGGACTTGTTGCAGCTTTGTTATTCAAATGCAGACAAAATCAAAAACTGTCACATTTTATGACATTTGATCAGAATAAGGACATTCCGATCTGTGTGTTTAGATGACGGTTGCATACTGGCAGATATCATATGAATGTGGTCTAAACTGGATTAGAGAAAAGCCAATTCCATAAGTGTTTTTACTTGTCTTTACATGTTCTTTAAGCATATCTGATATGTGTCAAAAAAAAAAAAAAAAAAAAAATCAGAGGCGGATCATTTGCACCCGGCAACATAAATGTAGCATAAAATACAAAATAATTTGATGATTACTATCACCATAATAGAATTAGCCCAGTATATTCCTACACTCCAACAATTCTACACTCCTCCATCCTTAAAAACAGCTTTTTCATAAATGTTAAGAAAACTAACCAGTTTTCCCCTCTATGGAAGCAAGATAAGATGTTTTCCTTTATAGAAGATGGAGCTGAGATTTCTCTAAATGTCACCTTATCACAAATGCCATTTCATTTCCACCTGGCTTTGCTTTGCTGCTTCACAATTTCTTCCCTTTTTGTTCCTTGCAAAAACATTTCTTTGGAAATGTTTTTACATTTCTTTGTGTGCCCTTCCTCCTCCATCGTCTCTCCATCCCCATGTCTCCCCCGCCTCCCTTGTGTTTTCTCCTTGTCCTGCTGCTGTTTGCTTATAATGATGTCCTCCTCTGCAGTGAAACCTTTTCCTCTGTGTCAGTAATCCTGCAGAGAGTTAAACACCTCAAAACACTTCATCTTCATATACAGGCTGCATATTAAAACCCATATAGGGGAAAATAATGGCCTTAAGATGAAGTACACAGAAATACACAATAAGCTTACTAGTAGTAACTGTAGTAGTGATGTAAAATGCTGCTGTTGAGAAAAAGCTTCTAGGTGGTCACGGTGCTAAATTATTGGAGTAAATGGAGAATTTTTTAAACAAAAACAAATTTTAACTAAAAAAAAAAAAAAAAAAAAAACCTCAGTTTTCCAGTATCAATTGTTGTAACTTTCACTGAATGACATGGAGACTAAAGTCAAAAAGTCTAAATAAATAAATAAAATCCTTACTTCATGGGATGACAGATGTTGGCTTGTAAATATCTTGCCAAATTATAAATAAATAAATAATAAAACCTTAAATTATATAGAAAAAAAATTGAAAAAATCTAAATTAGTTCTAGATATTAAAATAAAGTCTTAGAAAAATCAAGAGAAATAAAAAAAAACACTGGGAAACACTAAATCAAAATTCTAAATATAAAATTATTGATTGACAAAAATTCTTGCTTTTCTGGATGGTCTTGTGAACTATTATTATCGAGTCCTTCACGCTCATTCTGCAAACGCTGTTTGTTGTTTGCAGTTTTGTCAGTAATGTTCAGATTCTCAAACAGTAAAAATTTGTCTGATTATTTAGCAACGCACCTTTTCAGGTGGCAAATATAAGACATGTTCAACGAAAATTTAAACTGTAAAACTGACTTTTAGACTGAATCCAGAGGATCAAAATCGCTTTTGGCCTTTTGTTAGACTCACTTCCTGTCCGTCCTGCTGACTGACATGGAATAGCACCTTGTTAGACAGATGGATAAAAACATCGTCTCTGTGTGGCTGTTATGATGCGATTTCTGATGTTCTGTTGATGTGGGCTGATGACTGATAGTGACCTCTGGACATGAGGCTGGCCAACGGGCTGATGGGCTGACGGGTGATGGGTGACGTGACAGGAGAAGAGCTGCTAAATAACGACTCTTTGTCAAAGCGTTTTCCTTCACACGAGGCAGATTAAGAGATTGATGCCCGCCTCATGCTCTGCTCTGATAGGCTGCTGGTGATCCCTGAATGTGAATTGTAGCTCTCGTTTCAGCCGCGTCACAAAGCCACAGCCGTCCACGACATCTCTACATGCTATCGCTCTAAAGGTTTTTTTAAAAATGACATTTTTTTCTCTTAACTTTTTGGCCAGTGAGGAAATGTTTTAGAAAGAAACCACAGAGGCAATGAATTTTAATGAGGCCCATTCTCTTAGAAATACAATGAAAAGAGGTGTTTTAATGGAAATGGAAGCTTGGGGATGTTAACTTTTATAGCTTACCTCTACTGTTTATATTACCACCAGCAGCAGAGCTGAAATATCTTTTCATTCTCCACCTCCTTCCCTCTTTCTCTCCTTTTCCTCTTTCTCCCATCATATACCTCCTCACTTCTTACTTCTTACCTTGTCTGCCATCTTTTCCCTTCCCTCCCTGCTCTCCTTGTTTTCGTCAAGACCTGAAGTCAGACTTGAGGATTTTAAAGTGCTGTGTTATTTGTTACTCTCTCTCTCTCTCTCTCTCCAATAAATCACCTGCGAGCTGCAGAATGGAGCCTGTAACTTTGACAACACAACCATCCGTCATAACATGGGAGCAGCTGTGATAGATGGAGGTGAAAGGTGAGGGCAAGCAGGTCAAATGGAGAGCAGAAGGTCCACTTGACAATAGAATGGATCTCTCAGCCTGTAAAGGCAGTTTTACAGAAATTGCATTAAGCGTTTGTGATGATGCCATGTTCTCCACGTAAATGATTTTTCCCGTTTGGCATGAAGAAGAAACTATTAACACACCGCTCTACTTGACATCTTACTTTTTGATAAAGGAATGATGCTTTCTTATAATGGGTGACAATTAACCTGCGATGTTTCATATTCACAATATAATGCATAATAGTCTCATTTTACAACATAATATAAATCTCATTTTTCTTCAAGAAACCAACAAATTCTGTCAATGGAGTGAATTATTTTGGCTTTTGACCTTTTTCAATGATTTCTGACTACATTCACACTACAGACTTTTATGAACAATTCCATTTTTTTGCTATGTGCCTTTTTTTTATAGTCTAATGTTACCTGCATTTATATGGTTTAGACCTGAAACAACTTACATCAGCAAATTAGCAAATGGAGGCAAATGAGACATAGGGACAGATTCATAAAAAATGGCACTATGGGTGCAGTGTTGATCTAAATGCAGTCCGTGATAATTGAAGCTCATTCATAAAACTTCTACAATAATCAGTGCAGCGCTGTCACATGAGGTGTGTCAGGTAAAAGCCAACGAAGATCAGTGTGTTAATGAACTGCTGCATATTTACCAGCCACCATTTATCTTGATTCATCTAGTTTTATTAACCTCCGTAGTGTGTGATCATGCTGCGGGGGGGGNGGGGGGGGGGGGGGGGGGTAGTATAGTATGTATGAGGAACTCAGACATGCAGTGCAGCAGATGAAGAAGAGTGCACAAGAACGTGTGTGAAATCGGATCAAAACTCAACCTTTAAAAACTGACTGATCAGCTGAGTGAGTTTATCATAGTTATTGATCACTAACATGAGGCATATAAGGTTTTAAACATTGCCCAGATTTCATACGCTTCACCACAGAAATGAAGCAGGTCTCCATTTTTGTGTGTGGGTTTGTTTCATGAATAGCTACCACGACATGTAAATAAGGAAATATCTCAGTAATGCCTCTTTCAAGGCAAACGCTGAAATACCGTATGTCGCTAACAGGCGTTTATGAATGAGGAAACATGGTTGTGCCACGATATTTGCTCATAGCGTTGCGGCAAATCATGCGCTACAGTTTATGAATCTAGGCCATAGACAGATGGCCCAGATTCTAATTGAGTGATTTTTCTTCACTGCTTTGGCTCAAACTTCTGACGCTTGGTTCTACTTTGTGAACAAATGAAGCGATCTCATCCTACTGACAGCTGATATTGTGGCTCAGTGTGAAGCCTTAATAATTGACATGTAGATATTGTGGCATATGTCGGAACAGAGGGACCATTCTGCAGCTGAAAGGTCACAGTTTTAATCTCCACAACAGCAAAAAATGTTTCCAGGAACTGTCAAAATATCCCCAAGCAAGACAAGATACTAAACTCAAACCTGAAGGAAGAATCTCCTGCAGGTGAACGCTTCTTTGAAATGATTTTCTGGAATAACGCATAGTGTTGTTAGTTGGAATAAATAAATGAACAAACACCCCAGTGTATGTGAAAATGTAAAAAAAAATCATTTTAACACATTGTTTTATTCTAGAGGTCTTCAGAGGACCAACATTTGGCCCGATCTCAAACAGACGCATGGAAAAGCTACAGGAATAATTTTCAAGAAAAGAGACTCTACCCAAAAGAGATCTCAGGACAGTTGGACGAGATTTGAAATAGACTCAAGGACAATTAGAGATGATCCAAACTGTGGTCGACCTGAACAAACCCAAACAGAGAGAAAACACCATCATCATGCAGCAGCATGATGTATTACTAATTAAGGGGTGGCTTTTATTTCAACTTGTTCTCATGCTGGAAAGAACGCCTTCATTTTTTCCTGCACTTCCATTAAAACCCTCAAAAAGCACTTTTTTTTTCCTCCACTGCTTATTACACATCACATGACCAGAACTGATAGGGAATCTGATTGGATCCAGTCGGGTATAAGACGTATTGACACACTGACCCGAGACCAGGAAAAATATCACAGGACCCGACCTGACCAGACTGAATATAATTTGTCTCAGTGGACCTGTGAAAACCTCAAATTTATTCTAGCATGAAATATTTAAAATGTTGGTTTTGAAGCTTCACATGGGACGATTTTAATGTTTTTTGATGAAGGTAAGTATCCAGAAATCACAGATAATGATCTGCATTGGTAGGAAATACAGGATATTATGTGATACTAGGCTAAATGACTTATCACATTTTACAGTCAGCAGACTCTACCAATCAATACCTTATTTTTATTTTTTTAAAAAGTGCCTTTTCAGTAGAGGAGGAAAACTCTCTCAGCTTGCAGACATCTGAAAAAAAATACACCCAGTAAATGATTCATCTTTTCTCTTGCAGGAATGCTGAGATAGAGAGGTAGAGCAAAGAATGGAGGGAAATGGGGACTACTAAGTGTTTATTAATGATAAAGTGGCTTTGGAGACTCCAGAGGGTTCAGCGATCTCCTCAGGAGCAAATTCTGCTCGATGTATTCCTCAAAACCTGTCAGCCATTTGAAACAAACAGAAAATCTATCTGGAGCCCCGCTGAGCTCACTTATGAAGTCTCAATGCAAATGTCTCCCAAATAGGAATTACATCCAGATTTACCCCAGAGGTTTGTTTAATGATGGCAGGAAGTGAATTCTAATGGATTTATATTGTGAATACAAACTCAGACTGATGAAGTAGATGAAAGCTGAAGGTTTTTACTTAGAAGAAGTGTTATAAGAGTGAGCTTTTAATGTACTCAGATTTTTGCCTGTATTGCGATTAAAGTTTCCTCTGACATGCCTGTCGGTGAGTCGGAAGGTGGTTTTCCACCAATCAATATGGGGGGCGTCTGCTTCAGACAAAATTTGTAACTCTCCAACCCTTCACTCCACAAGACATACCCACTTTAAGCAGCCATTGGCCAGGAAGAGTGAGGTGAAGGTTTAAAATTCTCTTTCACACTCTTTTGTTCTTTAATGTCTGTCTATGCCCCCTTCTACCCGTTCATATCCCTGTTTATAAGCAAGTGGAGATCACAAAAAACACACAGAATACACAGAATTCCTGTTAAAGACACCCTCTAAACGTTAACAGTGTGTGCCGTTTTCCCATTTATATGATTAATCACATTGAGATTATGAAAACAGAGACACACATACCCCACCTCCCAATATGACCATTTTGGGAAATGATATCAGGATGCCTCCTGATGAGGTCTCCAACAAAGTTCAACAGGATGAAGCACAAGATGTTTGCGTGGACAGAATTAGCAGGATTCTGCCATTTGCTGAGCATACACGACTTGCTGCTTAATCGGTTTACAAGAGGAAGTTCGCCCAATGAGGAAATGCAGAATAATAAAACCAACAGATCATTAACACGCTTCAGCAAACTTACGACCCACAATTGTATAATCGAGGTCTGTTGTTCTGTGTGGACAACGCCAATTTATGCCAAATTTAATCTGATTATGGTTATTTTACGATGTTTGAGAAAATACATTTATGGCCTTAATCTGTTTAGAATCAAAGTTTCAACGTAGTGAGTGTGTACTGTAGAAACATGTTTAGAGGGAAGTGGGCCAGTAGTCCTTCAAGTATTAAGCAATAAGAGAATAAGACCACAAATTCATCCATGTGTCCTCAGTAAATTGTAGTCCGTAACATTTTTGTTTTAATAATATTAGAAAACCACTTCATCTGTGCTGCTGCTGACTTTCTCACCAGGTAATTAATTGCATTTACTTTGCATTCCAGCCATAAAATCAGTCATTGAATAAACAGCTAAAATGAAAACCAGCAGGAGTTTGAGTTCTGAGAACCAGGACGGACTTTAACTGATGTAAAAACATACTTTAAGACTGATTCTGTAGAATTAAAGGTCTTTTTTGCTGCAAAATCCTGCAACTCACCCACCAAATTCCTGCTACTTCAGCAAGTTTTATTTTCCAATATTAATTAATAAGTATTCACTACAATCACCTACACAAAGTTTGAGCACATTGTTTTGGTTTAAATGAATAAATGCAATTGGAAATCAGATAAAAGTACCATATACTGTGCAAACTTTGTGCTTATTGTTCTTTTTTTTTTTTAGTCTTTTAATGACTTGGAGGGACTCAGCAGCTCTTTAGTATTTTCTCCACATTTTTCTATCTGCTCTGTATTACAGATTCACTTTGATAATATAGCCTACTGCAAAGGATTTGCAGCCTGGGAAACAGAATACCTCTTTACATTGTGCACCAAATGAGCAAAATAATATTTGCATTTTTCCATCCATCTGGTTCCATTTTTCCTTCTATTTATATAAGAGTTCACATTTTAAGGTGAGAGCTGAGCCCTGCAAAGACAAACAAACCATTTTTCTGCAAATCAAACTGAGTTTAGCTGTTTTTACCCTCTGTGACATCCCTGAATTTACCTTTCAAAAAAGTTTGTATTATTTTGTTGTTTTTATTCCACTCACAACTCACCCTTGTCTGACCTGGAACTCAGCAGTTACGTGCACATCTGTATGCCACCAGCGTTGCCCGCCTGAAACGCTGTGAACGCTGGAAGGAACAGAGGGAATCGCTGAGGCTTTGTGCTCGAACCCGTTCGGGATAATAATTGCTCGCCACTCTGTGAAACGGTAGCAGAGGACGTAATGGCTTCCATGTGCATGATTTACATGTGCTGCTGCTGTCTGAGCAAGCCGAGCCATCATCAAGCTCAGCCATGATCATGTTCACACTCATAATGTATATACAGCGGTTTCTTCAAATCACTACTTGTATGTGTGTGTGCAGACATGGTGTGGTCATACTGAGTGTGTCCACATCTATAGCACGTTGCTTACACAAGTCTGGCGTGCTGAGAGGGAAAGCTATAGCTTCAGCAGCCTATAATTACAGCTTCAGCGCGAGAGCAGAGAGCCTGCTGGGTAATTTCCACTAAGAGCACCAGAGGAAGTGCGGCTCCGGAATGTCCAGCACTTATTCAAATGGATCAAGTCGAGCCGCTCCTGAAACCGAGTGGGGCCGAAGAACATTCAAGACTGATTGCCCTTAAGTGGCAGAAAAACTCGAACCACCTTCAAGAACGCTTCCAGTCTGCCGCTGGACTCCCACGCAGGCAGGACGTGCGAGCTGTCAGAGGAAATGTCAGTTGTATAGGAGACTGCATTGTCATGACAACATCCAGAGAGACACGGGATTAAGAACAGAGGAGCTGACTGCTGCCTGAGAATTATTATATGTGAAATAAGATACTTCAAATTAGGAAGCTGCATGGAATCAGGAGATCATGTAGCAGATAGTTCACATACTTTAGAAATGTTTGACTGTAAAGAAAGCATGTGATCACAGCAAAAGAAAAACATTAGTTTACGTGGAGGATGCTTCGTCATACATGTGCCACAAAAGCTCAAAAGTGGCTTTAGAAAGTTTAAATGACTAAAATATATTTCCCACAAAATTTCCACCAAATGTCACTTGTCTGTAAGTCATTATTTAGGCTGTACCGATATTAGTTGATATATAATGTGATTAAAATGGACAAGTCTTCAAAATCTTGGAAGCCTATTTTAAAGATTTGGACTCTGGGCTGTCTTCCATTATGCATGTGAGCTTCTCTTAATTTCCCAGGACTGCTTCCCAGAGACTCTTCCCTCATTCTTATGCTGCCTTGTCAAATACGGGTGACTTAATGTAATTCATTTTCCAAAAGGATGGAAATATTTTGTGTCCTCCCATAACCTTGTAATGCTGATTTTTTTCTCTCAGTTTTAACAGTAGATTGGTTCTGCATCATTTGTCATACTAAATTTATTTTGTTTATTTTGTGAACTAAATGCATATATTTAAAGGAGACATACTATACAGATGTCCATATTCTTATTTGCATTTCATGATGTATTTTGAAATTTTTTCAATGCTTTAATGTGCAAAAACACATTGATCTACTGCTCTCCCTTGCTGCAGCACCACTGTGCACACTGAGTGAAAATAGGTTTAGCAGGTTTAGGTGCTGTCTCTTTAAGGCCCCTCTCCCAAAAAGCCTGCATTGTTCTGATTGGTCACTTGCATCAGGCCTAAGGTAGCAACACCCATGGACTTTGAAACATGGATGCCAGCCAAAAACATGCTAGCTATCCTCCTACTTCATAGTGTGTCTAACCAGGTGTGTTGCATGTTGATGTCAACATGTTAGCAAAGTAAAGAAAATTAAATTTTCAGGGCCTGCTGACCTATGGCTTTGTCTTACTCGATGCATTTCTCTTTGTGTGAACCTGAAGTTTTGCAATTTTGACAAAAAATATCAAGAAAACTAAAATACAATTTTATGTCTTGGAAATTAGTTGTCAGTAAAGTAACACGTATGCAGACCGTATATATATTGGGCTTAGACTTACAAACTGTGTCACAGTTCTGCATGTCTGGTCAGCCACTCACCTGCCATTTCTGCCTGCCTGGTCCTCAGCTACTCACCTGCCATTTCTGCCTGCCTGGTCTTCAGCTCCTTACCTCCGTTCATCAGCCTGATTCATTTCAGGTTTGGACGCTGTCACCTATTAGCACCAATCAGGCATGGATTTAAGCCCCAGTCTCACACTCACCCTTGGCCAGATTGTTCTTTGCCATCCCCGATGCGAGACATTCCAGCGTTTATTTGTGGACTGACATTCTGTTACCGACTCAGCCTGTCTTGGACTATTCTGCTCGTCGTTTTCCTGGAAACCACCTCTGCCTTCTGTCCCCGACTCCGATTCAGGTCCCTGCGACTGGGTTCTCCGTCTGTCAGTCTCTGTGTTGGCGCTTTGTCCTGCCAGTTGTTCTGCCTGCTTCTGTGTTGGACTGAGAACTCTATTAAAGAACTTAACTTGTCAAAGTGTACTGTGTGCTGCATTTGGGTCCAAACCCCATCCGTCACAAACTGCAGGTCCTTTAAGGCAATAATACAAGTAAGCTGTACACATGGATAGAATTAATAGGATTCTGTGGTTCATGGAATATACATGAATTATTGGAGTATTCAGACAGTCTGCCAGGTGAGGAAATGCATGCAGAACTACAGTAGCTTACTCCAATTACAGCATATAACATTCACATGCAACGATTGC
This sequence comes from Lucifuga dentata, assembly GCA_014773175.1. Lineage (NCBI taxonomy): Eukaryota > Metazoa > Chordata > Actinopteri > Ophidiiformes > Bythitidae > Lucifuga > Lucifuga dentata. The sequence goes on from VXCM01000785.1 coordinate 68,331, forward strand.
TTTATGTTTGCTTGCTTGAACAAATCAATTTACAATCGCATAATCTAGATCTGTTAATTGGAGTAAATTTATGCTGATTTCAATCTAATTATGGTGTTTACGTGACATTTAAAATTGTTAATTTTATTGCCATAATCTTACTATAACTGAAGTTTTTACTTGTATGCAAATGTACTGAATGTTAAGCAATCGACTTTAGCACATCTAGCTGTCGCCGCTACAATCGGAGTCTAATTTAGAAAAACAGAACAACTTTATGATACACACCATATAGAAACAGCACTTTATAGGCTGTACTGTTTATATCAGTGTCAGTAAAAATACTAATAATAAAAAAAATACTTGATGTCAAAGGTGGTTCCAGTGAGAGTACATCACTGGAAGATGAATCGTGATAAACAAATTGCTAATTTCAGATATGTGGTTTTTCATGTGTGAATCCTCACAAATCCACTGAAATCAGACTGCTGTGTCCATCTGGTCTGGGCTCTTCAAAGCATTAATTACAGCACAAGACGATAAATACACACACACACACACACACACACACACTCTCTCACACACACATATACGCAGACATGCATGCCTTGGCAAGCTTGTAAAATCTGAGACATCCCTCAGGATCCTTGCAGCGAGCACAGGTCTGCAGCCTTGTCTGAAGGAGCTGACAATTTACTTCAAGTCTTGCAAATATAAAACCACTTAAAATGGTCAACAGCTCATTCTGACAAATTTGAGGTTCATTGGAGTGGAGATGGAGTCATAAACTAACAACACAGCCTGCTGCAATATGTCTTCACTGGGTTTATCATCTATTCAGCTGATATAGGGCATTGTAACGGCAATAGGTCATGTTGGCTCTGTCTCCCCTTTTCCCATACTGGAATACTTCTATATGCCTAATCAAAAAGAAATATGGGGAAAAAATGTATAAATATATATATATATATATATATTTTTTTTTTTTTTAGTTTCCCATATTTAGAATTTTGGCAGCCTGCTCCAAAAATATTTTTTATATTTTTTGTATTCCCCAAAATCTACATGGAAATGCAGCAGAAAGCATTAATTGACTGATAGTTTGCCAGAATGATGCATTCAAATGCATTCAAATTGGACAAATTAGAAAGGTTAGACTGTGTAGTGTGTTTTGCAGTCGACTCTTCATCACACAGCAGAACATGATCCCTAAAATGAGACTGACCACCAAAAATACCAATAGCTATCAGTTTCAATAAATTATTGAAGTTTGTGATACTTTCTTTCAGATGTGAAACAATAACACATTTATCCTATTGTTAAAACACTACAAAAGGTGAATCATAGCCTCAATACTCTACACAAGCAGAGATAAAATTTTAGAAAAGAAACTCTATTTTTCTCATAAAAAAAAAAAGTTCTAATCTGCCACGGGAAAATTCCTACTCAAACAAACCACTTCAACCAACTTTAAAACTGCCATGGAACTTCCTATACCACAGCGCCCTAAATAGATTGCAGGTGTGTATTTCTGAGAGCATGAACATTACATGAGAGCACTGTGCAAGGCATGTTCCATAAAACATGTACAATCCATACACATTAACACACACCTTGAGGAAACACCTCTTGGGTGCTCTTTTCCACTAAAATGCAGCCAGTCAGGTGGCTTCGTCTTGGGTTACAAGCGGAGGCCTTTGAGTTGTGTGAGCTATAAAACAACAGACAGCGACCTCGTTTCCTCCCACACAGATGCTGGACTATTTCACCACACCAGCACAAAACCAGATATACACCAGCATCCTTGATCTGTGCAGCGACACACAGCATAAATTGCGCTCTACTGCTCTGGCTGAGCCTGACAGGGAGGGCACTTCCCAGAGAGGCACTAAAACAAAGATCCACGGGTTTTGGTCAAAGTCTGGTGGGGGCGAAGGAGTCTGGGCTCAGCACTTGTATGAGGGATTTATGAGGAACACACAGTCACCGGAGTGGATTTAAAACACCAAAGGCACCTCACGACTCACCTCAGCTTTCAGCAAAACTTTTTATATCAGTTTGATTTTTCAGTGTTTCATTAAAGTTTAAGCTTTTCCACGGAAATTTGATGAGACAGTATAAATACCAATGTAACACTTCTAACACTTTCTAAGAAAACCTTGTGGTGCAGCTTATTAACACTCTAGAGTAATCACCTTCAGTATCCACCTAAAAAGCTGAATGCAAAAGACAGAAACGTGGAAGTTGTGTTTGTTCGGCACTAAAGTCCCGCTGCAGACATGACTCCCTCGCTCTCCTGACCCCTCCCACCCTTCTGACCAGAAGGTTTGATCAGTAGAGATCACACAGAAATAGCATAAAAAGACACTATTTCTGTCTGCATGTGCATTTGCAATGATCCTGTTCTTGGAAAATTTAAAGAACAGGTTTATTTATGAAGCGATCTCCGAGTTTTAAATCAATTCAGCTCAACTTGCCTCTTTTGAGAACTTATGTATCAATCTGCCAATCATCAGACTGCTACTGGCGCTAAGATTGTGGACAGGGCTTGAAAAGCAAAACTCTGCAGAAATATCGGGTTTACTGTTGCTTGAAACCAGCAGGGATTTGTTGAATCCCAATATTTTCAGGAGTCAAGTTTGGCAACTGTAGTCTGTGATGGGCTTTGGAGCCTCGCAGTGTGATTCTCACCCCACTGGGCCACAGCAACAGTTGAAAGGGTGAAGTTGAGCGAACTTTTGCAAGCCCCACAGAGGCAAAACATAGCTTTTCCCTCAAATTCAGCACATGAAAGATAGCACGCTGCAGTCAGTCTAGGGCTTTCCAAACTATAATGCCCTTAAAAGACCAAGTTTGTGTGTGTTTTTGCATGTATTTCATGGTATGCCTCTACATATCTCATGCAAATGTAGAGAAACATTTTCTGCCTCTTCATCACTCAGAGCCCAGGAGGGTTTGAGTATTGCTGCACTTCCTGTTGTGTGATTGACAAGCGCTACCGTTCTCTAATCTCATTGCATGGCTGACTGCTGCAATCTGTGGAGTCCGGCAGAAAGAGGCTTTTACATTGACATGCTAGAAGAGTCCCAAGACTGAATAGATGGGACCGGTGGGTTTTTCTCCCTGTGATTTCCCTTCTATAATATACAAGTGAATACTATACTATGCTCAGCTCGATCCTGACAGGGAGTGATACAAAGAGCTCAGTGTGTGAAGCTCTAGGTGAAGAAAAGAGGAGCAGGAAAGATCTTTATGTATACAGTAGGTCTGTGTCAAACCCAAACAAGGACACATACTATGAACATGAGAAACAGATGGTGAAAAGACTTTCACATTGTACAATTAAAAAAAAAAAAAAGCTTTGGAGATTTCTCTTATGTCACAGCTTTAGATTTTGGTGTTTGTTAGACTTGCCGAACACATATGAGGTGATTAGTTGCGTTTGAGAATTACAAACTATCCAAGTTCTGATCCCAATCCAAGTCTGTTACTTCAGAGCGTATTTAAATGCAGCATCGTAGAGCTTATGAGGCCCTGGAGAGAATATCATAACCTGCCAAAGATCAGCTCTTAAAGAGACTATCAGTCATTTTATTTGGTGATGCTACTTATGTTTTATATGCTACTAAAGTCAAGTTAATTTGAGTTATTATTTACAACCTAAAATATTTAGTCGTTTACTGAAGGGAAACACTACTGTGCCTTTTTTTTTTTTTTTANTTTTTTTTTTTTTTTACATTTATACCTTATATCCTTATATTGCCCACCCCATACTCAACCGATTTCAGTTCTTTCTTCTCGATTTTGTATTACCCCGTGAAAAATCTTCAGACATATTCTGCTCTAGCTTGGCTGCAATCTGACCCTGGTAGATCTCTGTAAACAGCAGCGAAGCCTGTGAGCACTGAGCCATAGGTAGATTAACGGGCTCTTCACCGGCAAGGCAAAGGGCCCTTTTCCAGGGACCGGTCCTGTATGATGACATGTCATCTGGAGCCCAGATGGATCACCTGACATCTCCTCCATGTCCTGTATAAAACAACCTGAAGACTGGATCATCTATTCACCACCCCAACCTCAAACAAACCCTGCTGTGTTATGAAAGCATTTATAAAACCTGAAGCACAGAAGCTGTAATACGCTGTTTGTTTCCACCCTGTCTACAGGTCTACACATCTTCCTCTTCATCATACTGAGGAGCAGAATGAAATGATGAAGCACTGACCCCAACACCTCCATCCTGGCTCTCAGACACATTTATACCAGAGGAAATCCCTCTGGACTGACATATGGCTGTAATATGCTGCCTGTCTGTATTGTGAGCATTTTGTGGACATAAAATGCTATTGGATCCCTAAAGTTATTATTGCATCAGAGCTGCTTCTTACATTTATCCAGTCAGTATTGAACAAACTGCTTGAATGCAGCTCTGTGTCTTTGTCGGGTATTTGAGTGTTTACTGTCAGCATCTGTGCACACGGCCAAAGCATGATAATATCAAAGGGAAAAGGGGAAAATAACATATTATTGTTTATAATAGTTGCATTAACTGATAAAAGGTTAAGTTTATGCTTTATTGATCCCAATGGGGAAATTTGTGTTCTGCATTTGACCAATCCTAACTATTAAGAGCAGTGGGCGCCAAGGGAGCAACTCCAGGTATGTATCCTAACACCTTAGTCAAGGGCAATGGCAGGAGCATTAACCTCACATAGGTGTTTTTATGATGGCGTGGGAAAACAAACTACTCAGGGCTGAGTTTGATCTGAGGATCTTTTTGCTGTGAGGCATCAGTGTTAATCACTAGACAGAAAATGTGTCAGGAATTAAAAATGTCTGAGTATTTAAGGAACCACACCAGCCATTTTGCATGTTTCAGCCTAATGTATTAAATTTTCATACATGTACTAGAACATGTATGAAATCATTTCCCAATCATCAATCATTTCCCAAAGCATACTACTGCAACGGTGAATTAAAATTTTTTTCCTACCTTCCAGACCGCCATTGGTTTCAGTTCATTCTGGTACGCTATTAAAATCAACTTGTTGATACTTGAAACGTTCTTGGGATAGGTAATCCATCATCGTGAAAACATGTGTATTCAGGATTTTTTCAAAGTTACATAATTTTAGCATTTAAGCACAATAAAAAGCGCAGACTGAATGTATGTCTCCACCAGGGAATCTAGTCCCAAAAGAAGACCTGCATTTATTGAAAAAATTTTAATGACCATGACTTCATAAGGCTGCCTAAGTATTAGCAGGCAAAACATCGATTTGTAAGGTGGGTGTATCGCTTGAACATTTGATTCTGAAAGATTAAGAGGTTTTGCAAAATATCAGGAAAGCTGAAATATGGTTTTATCCTTTGGGGAATGGCTGTCAGTAACATAACGTGTATGAAAATTGAATATATTAGGCTCAAACTTGCAAAACTTCCTGTGTTGCCCAGTCTCGCCTGGCAGATGCTGAATATCGTGTGAGCATTGTTCCTCTATTCGTAAAAGTCCTGCCATGTTTGAACAGAGCCTTTATAGCAGTTTGCCATGAAGAAAACCTAAGTCTGAATGGCCAAAAGCACCACTTTAACAGAGGTGAGGCTAGCAATTTAACAGATTCCATGTCTGAAAGTGGCTTTTAATACTTTCACGAATTCTGACCCAAATATTTTTCAAATTATTCAAACTTAAAAGTTTTCTGATTTAAGATCCATATTATACTAATAAACTACCCATACAGACACTTTAAAATGTCTTGAAATCGATTCTTCTTCAACGTTAAATGGAGATGTAACACTAGGACACTATTGGTAGCACTTCCTAATCCAAAATCAATAAATGACACGTTTGCAGTCTATAAACACTGTTGGATGAGCTTCAAGGAGGACTGTGTGATTAGTGCAGTAAATCACAGCTGGAACTACACGGGGGCAAGTCAGAACACAAACTTCTACCAAGGCTGGAACATGGAAAGCCCACAGAAGAAGAAACAGGGATAGCACAGGGTTTGAATCCAGGACCTATTTGCTGTAAAGGAATAGTGCAAACCACTGCAGCATCTGGCTGAAAGAGTCGGAGCAAAGAAATGACTATATTAATAGGAATGAATAGCTTTATCATAAGAAACAGAGCTGTTGAGCAGTGTTGTTCTGGATCAAATTGCAGTTATTGATAGTCTATCATGTGGTAAATATGCCGGATTTTTTTTTTTTTTTTTNTTTTTTTTTTTTTTTTGATTGATTGATTGATTACTAGATTGATTACTCTTCAAGAACATGAAAAAATATCAACATGTTCCCTAAAATCTCCCAAGAATCATTAAAATAATTCCTGGATTCACACCTGAAGCTGAATCACCACCAAAATTTAACAAGTTTCATCCCTTTCTAGTTCCTTTCTTTTTTTCAAGTTCTCTCAAAATCGGTTCAGAACTTTTTGAATAATCCAGAGGTAACAATGATTTTAAAGGACCATACCACCCATTTTGCATGTTTAAGCCTAATATATTCAATTTTCATACATGTTACGTTACTGACAACCATTTCCCAAAGGATAAAACCATATTTCAGCTTTCCTGATGTTTTGTAAAATCTCTTAATCTTTCAGAATCAAATATTTAAGCGATACACCCACCTTAAAAATTGACAACTCGCTAATAGTTAAGCAGCCTTATGAAGTCATGGTCATTAAAATTTTTCGATAAATGCAGGTCTTCTATTGGGACTATATTCCTCGGTGGAAACATACATTCACTCTGCACTTTTTTAATGCGCTCAAACGCTAAAATTACGAAACTTCAAAAAAATCTGAATATATGTCTTGTTCACAATAATGGATTACCTATCCCAAGAACGTTTCAAGGATCAACAAGTTGATTTTAATAGCATACCAGAATGAGCTGAAATCAACAGCAGTCTGGTAGGTAGGAAAAACAGTTTTAATTCACTGTTCCAGGAGCATACTTTGGGAAATGACTGTCAGTAACCACATGCAAACTGGATGGTATAGTCCTTTAAATCTCAGTGCATTGGAGTAAAACAGATCTTTATTGCTGCCTCCCACAACAGCCACATCACGCAGGAGGAATCAGTGAGAGGAATACCACAGATGTTATAACTGCTAATGACATCGAAAGATCTGTAATATTTAGTCATAAGTCTGCATTTGCAAGGCTTAAGAAAGTGAGTCACGCAGCTGCAAAACAGACTTCATCTGCATGGATTCTGCTGAGGCTGCATCACTACTATCAAAGCCAAGTTTGAGCTCAGCCACTAAATTTGGATGATAAAATAAACAGATTATAAAACAAAAAAACAATGTGCGCCAAGCATTTTGGTGATGATGCTGGCGGATTCACAGACACTGAAACTATGTCTGAATCCAACAGTCTAAAACCCTAATATATGACCTGACCTGTTGTACTAATTAAAAGCAGTCACTGAGGATAATGACCTCATCAGCGCCGTTTGCCAGAGCGGTGTAGCCGGGAGCCATGTTGGCTGCTTTGTTAGGACAGCAGAGCCACGGCAAAATCCTATTTGGCCTTCGGACAGACCGAACTGTGATTACATCTTCAAGTGGACCTCTAACCCCCCCCCNAACTTTAGCAGTCACGGCAATATGACAGTGGGTGTAATGACACTGAGCAGCAGGCAGGCAGGTCCCGTAGACATGCTGGGCCGCTGGCATGGCAGCCTACCCTCTGACCTTCCACACATCATCACTTAGCCATTAACCAGCGCGAGGGGAGGAGAAGGGCAGCGCTTTAACAGCCACTTAACGAGAGTGCACAGTGCAGCCGAGTATGCTATGTAAACATATTTATCCCGTAATGTGCTTAAAACGCGCTGGCCCAAGTCATGGCTAGTGGTTTGTTGTTGCTTCGCCTGTGCGGTAAAGTGCAGCGATGCTCCAACACTTCACAGCTCTCAGATATCACTTAACCTCATCACAGTCTCATAAATCAGTAAAAAAACACCAAGCTGCTGCTGCACCAAAGGGATCGTCTCTGCGCTTGATCCTCCAGCATGTTTTCTGGAAGATTTGATGAAGTTTCGCGGTGAAGTAGCCCCTGTAATGAACTCTCATGAAAAGATATATCTTTGAACAAGAACGGTAAACATGCTTGTTTGTAAGTGTGTAGCCAGTAGCCTGGCAGTGATGAGCGAGCCATTCTAGAGAGATGGCAGCTTGGATAATGCAGCCGTTTGTTCTGTTTGAAAGAAAAGTAGTTGGCACTGAGGCAACTCTGCTGGCAGATGATTCAGTGGCAGAGTGCTGCCCTCTCTCAGGGAGAAGAGAGGGTAAAAAAAAAAAAAATTACAGAATCAGCTTCACATATCTGAGAGGAAAAAACTAACAATCACACATTCCGGCAGTCTTCAGGTCACAAACTGCAGGTGTTAGAGGAAAAAAATTCCCACACAGGTATAATTGAGCTCAGAGGAGGCCGCGCCGTGGTGTACCTGTTACGATCCAACATCAGCCCCCCTCTGGAGAGCTTGTGCCCATGGCAACAGGAGCCTGAGAAAAGCGCTGTGCAAGGTGCTTTTTCTAACTCTTCTTTTTCCTCATTGCTACCATTAATTGGTTGCCAACCACACTTGACTGTAGCGAGTTTCCTCCACTCTCTCTTGGCAGGTCTTAGTTCAGTCCAGAGAAAGCCACAGGCCAGATGAGCAAAGGGTTTTGCCAGCTCCCAGCGCCGAGCCGTTAAGGGAGACGGTACATTTGCGTTTGGTGATTAGATAGCCGTTATGTGTCACGCATGCCTGGACTGAACCAAAGTCATCTCATTTTCTATCTCTGACAATTCCTCTTTTATGACTACTCGAGGAAAACTGTTTAGAGCATCACATAAAGGAGGAAATTATTTCATGCATTAGTTTCAGTCCGCTGATGACAAGGTGGGGGGGGGNGGGGGGGGAGATGGCTTCTCATAAGCTTCCTCCTAACTAGGTCACTGTGTTATTCAAGTCCAGCAGGAGACTGGAAGCAACAGAAGGCTGCCAACTGAATGTCTAAACTCCCCCTCACCCACTGCAGGAGATCTTGTTAAAAGATCCCACAGAAAACTATGAGGGGGGAAATGGAATGACCCTAATTTCTTTTATAGAATGAACCCAACACACAAGCAACCCACATCAGGTAGTTTGTCCACTGGATGATGTAATTGGCTATAGGCAGAGGTGATATATATATACATTGATTATAGCTTATCTACTGACAATTCCATCATTACATAACTAATATTCAGGTTCTATTCAAGCATCCGATGACCTCTCAAACATCCCAGAGTAGTTCAAGCTGTCTGCATTAGGATCATTTTACAGAAAATACCCAGAGGCTGACAGCATGGAAAGCCTCATTTGGAGACAGGAGCCAAAAAAAGCCCAAACATTACTCTTGATGGTCATCAACACACTAATCAAGTGGTTCCATTGAGCACTTGAAACACCGATGATAGAAATGCTACTCTTAAGAAACAGCCGATTCAAGTTTGTGCAGCCCGAGTTGAATCGGTCATTGCTGCTAAAAGTGTCAGTAGCATTGAAAGAAGCAGCAAATTGATTTTAATGAAGTCACTCTCATGTTGAATGGTGAGACAGTTACTGCTGTGGTGATCATTTTACATTGCATTGGCTTGAGGTTAAAATGAGAGACACCAAACTGACAATGTGAGCAGCTTTAAACCATAAACTTTCACACTGATTCTGGTAAGAAACACCAGAGAATGTGTTCATTACAGCTCTACAGGCTTTACATACTCGGTCTTTTTTTTAAATATTTCCCCATCAATAGGCTGGAATCCATATTCTCCTGACTTGACACAGAAATTCAATTCTCCGTATGAAATATTTACACTGATGGACCTGCTTTACAACAGGAAATGGTTCGATATCAGGGTATGCGCTGCATGTGTAGCAGAACCTATTTCACAGCTCTTATTCCACTCTCAGGCCCCTTACATCTTCTAACCTATTGCTACGATCTATTCCACACTCCCAGAGTAAACATAAGGGAGAGTGTGTATTCTCCATACTGCATTTAAATGTGGAACATCTTACCTATATAAATCCCATCTTATACCTAATCTTTTTACTCTGGCTTTTGGGTCTACCTTACATATAACTTACTGCCATTGTATTCATTACTACACTTCTATCTTCTGTTTATTCTTTTATCTTGTTTATTCAATTATTATCTTTACCAAGGTGGTTAAGCTACTATGTCAGTCTGACTGTCAGCAGGATAGCTCAAAAGTAGCAGACTGATTTTGATGAAATTTTGTAGGTAGGTGGGATTCAGTAAAAAATATATATTTTGTTTTTTTTTTAATTTTGAGGCAGATCTGGATAAAGGGATTTTTTTCACTTCCTGTAATGTGGCAAGATAGGATATTTGTCAACATTTTTGCTCCTTTTTCTAAAACTAAAACACCAATCTTAATGAAGAAACTCAGACATGTGTATCCTGTGATGGACCATCAATATGCACAATTTAGCCCAGATCTAGATATTGATCCACAGCTGGCAGATTAAACTATATACCCACACATTTACACTGTCATTACATATTAACAAATAAGACCAGAAACATGGATCTACTACCAAAATGTCTGAGATGATCCAGATTCCACAGTATAAAACAGTTTTGACATATTTTTAACAGTTCTATCTATCTATCTATCTATCTATCTGTCTGTCTGTCTGTCTGTCTGTCTGTCTGTCTGTCTGTNTTCTATCTATCTATCTATCTATCTATCTGTCTGTCTGTCTGTCTGTCTGTCTGTCTGTCTGTCTGTTATCCACAGTATAATGAATTTGCATGACCTTTTTACACGTGTTCAAGCTAATGATAGTAAAAGTTTGGCTTTACATTGGCAAAAAAGCTAAATCAGAGGACTGTGAAGTCAGAGTCATTTTATGCTGCAGAATCAATGTAAAAAAAAAAAAAAGNAAAAAAAAAAAAAAGTCAAGCTAGTTGACAAGGAGATGTGCATGAGTTCAAATTGGCCCACAAGTTTAAAAAAAAGTTAGCCCACCTTGTCTTCCTGGTTCTTCTTGTTCTCATTAATAAAGTTATTTTGAATGGAATGGATTGCTGTAAGCGGTATACCTGCACCTGGAACCCGCAAAGTGACAGCCCAGGAAAAAAGGTATTAGTTATTCTAAAAATGGATTTGAACTGTCCATGGAGAAAGATGAAATACCATTCACATTTGGCATTAGCGTAACAGCTTACTGAGATCTGATCACAGTGCAGATAGAATCCAGATAAGTGAAACATACGGTATATTAAAGCAAGATGTACATGCAAGTTCCATCATCTAATGTCGTTATCCACATAATGCACAGAGGTACTGAGATTGCATTTGAATATAAGGTGTAAAAGTGGCTTTAATGCCATATCCATCACGCATCATAATTCTACCAGCTGAGCCACCTGCCCGTGATCAAAGCAACGAGTTAATATCTGCAGGAAACCAGACTCCATATAAGTTATGTTTGTATACTCCATCAGACTCTCTTAAAAAACACAATATTAAATCTGCTTTGATGCCTTCCAATCTGACAAAACCCTCCCCGAGGCCACCCCCCCCGAGAAAGTGGAGTGCAGCCTGGAGGTATGAAAAGGTATTGTGGGAGCAATTCTCCAATCAAATAGCTGCGAGGGGCAGGGGCTTCCTCCGCCTGCAGCCCTGTACCAGCTTTGTTCTGCTCGTTATCTTCGGCAGCAGATAATCCTGCATGTGCTGCATGGATCACAGCTGCTTTGCTAGAATTTAACCACCAGCTCATCATGCATGGTAAACTTATTACATATTCAAAAGGGAGCTAAATCTCCTGCATATCTGCTTGCCAGAGGGCTGCTTGCGTGTGTGTGTGTGTATCTCCTTTTCTCCTTTATCCTCAAACAGGCTTTGCTAACAGCATTTATCATCCTCCATTTAACCTTCCGCTTTCATTGTTGCTGTCGTTCGCATCTGCTTGTGCTGAAAGACTTGCCAAAGAGTTTCAGTCAGAACTTCACATAGCAGATTCTTCAAAAACAAAGTAGTTAAAAACACACCTAAAAATGTGTGTGTGTGTGTGGGGGGGNGGGGGGGGGGGGAATGTGTTACAGGGGTCAAAGCCCTCACCACCATGTGGTCCCAAAGGAAATGAGAGTATATGACTCTGAACAGATGAGGGAGTGAGGTAACTGATCTGACAGGGGTCAAAGGTCAAACTGACCACCTTCTGGGGTCTCGTGTCCTTTGAAGAATGCATATCATGAAGTATCCCACTATTGTGAATGTGGCTTTTAGAGACATACTCATAAACAACATGTATGTAATATTTGAGATGTTTTTAATGAGAATAAAACTCTGAATAAAAATATGGAAAAATATGTGACTGAGATTTTGCAATTTAGAAACATTATGAATGTGACGTTAAGTCAGTTTTTGAGACTTTGCAGGCAAGTTGCAACGTGTGAATTTTTCAAGTTTTTGCAGAAAGGCTTTGAAAACGTTGCTCTCTCAAAAATGTATTTAAACATATTTTCATTTTTGTTTGTTTGTTGTTAGTGGGATCACTTTATTAGGAAAGGATTACTTGATTAGGAAAGTTAGGAACTGATTTTGACAAAATATGGAGAACCTATTAAGTTTTGGTGCCTATATGGATCCAGAGGCAGATCTTCTGAAATAATTTCTTACCATTGGAAGATAGGGCATGTTTTGCTTTTCTTTTTTTTTTGGTCAGTTTTTGTCAATATGCATCAGTCTCCAANAAAAAAAAAAAAAAAAAAAAAAAAAAATCAGGCGTATATTAATCTAAAATACTGTATAAGCTTGGAGAACTGGCTCATTAATGGAACTGTTGTACAGTAAAAAAAAACAGGACAGAAACATACTACAGGCAGTCCCCGGGTTACGAATGAGTTCCGGTCCTACAGCTGTCTTTAAGTCAGATTTATACGTAAGTCGGAACAATTACGTAAAGTGCGTATCTAGCATCAGTATAGTATATATTTTACTTTTCTATGCAAAAGAAACATTAAAGAAACACTTCCAGATATACTAAAACATCTTAAACATAATAATACCGTTGAACAGCTGATGACACGCAATTTTTGATGTGCGTCGCAAAGTAGTGCGCCATTCGTTATTATGAATGCTTGTATGTAACTCGAATTTTTTATTTAATAGGCTTTATGGCAGTCGGTTCGTAAGTACGGATTATTCGTAAGTTGGACGCTCATAAGTTGAGGACTACCTGTACTTCATTTATTATTACAACAAGAGTAATTTTGTCTAGACTTGCTTGGCCTTGGTGGAGGTATGAACTCTCATAAATACCCTTCATATTTTTAAAATATGAACCTTTTCATGCATCTTAATGGAAAGACAAACGGCTCACCACAACATCAAACATTTCTTATAATGCCTTGTTTGAACTAAAGTTTTGGTTGTATCACAGAACAGTGTACTGCATAATAATACTGGCTAATATTAAAATATATAATGTAAACAGGCTTTATGGACATTCTGGAAATTGCTGCAGAAACTCAAAACTCAATTTACAAAGACTGTAAAATCCAGCAGTAAATGAAATATGAAATAACATCTGCACAAGCTCGGTATCCATTTAATTATGCTGCATCCTAACAATCTTATTTGAATTTCTCATAAACAGGATGAGAGCTCCTCCATGCTTTTGCAAGAATAATACTGACGAAGATAATTCTTTAATTCAAAAACGTAAGTGGAATACAAAAATATTTTCAACCATTTCATTCAAACCCTGTCATTATAAACACCAAAGAACAGGACTGTATTCACTTACAGTATGAACTAAATCTGCATAACAAGATCAAGGGAATCATTATATAATACAGTCTCTAAATAGGGATTTCATTTTACCAATAAAATACCTATTCCGTGTGCTTTCAGTGACCTCATCATATTCTGGTATGAGTGGATTAAGTGACAGATTGATCTACGGTGGACATGCGTTCAGCAATGTTTGGTAAATTAGTCGTGTCGATAATCGCTTGTTTGCATGTGAAGCTCAGGCTAGTGGCCCGTTGATCTATGTTTGAGTCCTCACCTCCACACTGAGACCTAATCCTGTCCCCAGACAGGCTGATGCCAGATCAGCAAAGCCAACAATCTGGGGGGACCCCCGTCTCCACAAATAAGCCCTGGGAACCATCCTCCACAAATCCTATCTGTGCATGGATTTGTCAAAGTATGGGTTAAACGACTGACTGTCCTGTACACCTGAGATTTATTATCAAACTATGTTACTTATTTATAGCTGTGGAACATCAAGCTAATAGTGATCTTTAAAGGACCATACTGATGATTTTGCACGTTTAAGCTCAATAAATACAACCTGTGTACGCATTACGTTACTGACGACCATTTTCTGAAATATGAAACCATGTTTTAGTTTTTGTGTTATTTTGCCAAATCCCCTAATCTTTCAATCTTAAATGTGCAGGTGATGCACATACCTTAAAATTCAATCCTTCTAACACCTACACATGATTGTAGAAGGTTGTTTTTATTAAAACAAAATTTAAAAAGCAGTCCTCCTCCTGGGATGATATTCCCCAGCAGAGACATTTTGTGTGGCTCCATGTTGGATTAGTTACATCTTCTAAAAAAAAAAAAAAAAACCTTCTAAAAAAATAAATAAAAGGATTCTTTATCTCAAGCATGTTTCAAGTCCGTACAAGTTGATTTTTTATAGTGTACTGGAATGAAATGAAACCAATGGCAGTCTGGACGGCAGGAAAAACAATTCTAATATTTACTGCTCCAGTAGCACATTGTAAAAACTGGTTGGCAGTAATGTAACATGTATGGTAATAGTATTTTTGGGGGGCAAATATGCAAAATCACCAGTATGTCATATCAGACATATCAATTTATTCATCAGCGACACCCTGCATCACAGAATATTCACACATATGAAGCATCTTGTACAACTATTTTCTTTAGGGGTGCCCCACTGTCACCCTGCTGTCACCTAGAATATGCAATATGCACCTAAATCTGTCAAAACTTGCAAAGCTGTCTATAACCCAGCATCAATTTCCCTCCTGACATTTGGATTTAACAGGCACCTATTGGCTGCTAAGAGATAAGCAGCCACACTTTGTTAAAAAAAAAAAAAAAAANTAAAAAAAAAAAAAAAAGTCTGTGAGAAGAAACTGTGGCTGGAACCCAAAAGCAAACAATTAAACCACTTAGAAAAAAAGAAAGTGCAAACTGTCTCAGCAACAGTAAAACATTTCCAACTTGCAAAGTCAAGCAATGTAATGTAATAACATTACATTGTGCTGTGAGTTCTGTTCCTTTTTTGAAACCTGCAGCTTTGCTCCATCACAGACTTGGACATTGAATATTTAAGAAAGTAAACATCCTTTTCTGCCTCTCTCTCTCTCTCTCTCTCTCTCTCTCTCTCTCNTCTCTCTCTCTCTCTCTCTCTCTCTCTCTCTCTCTCTCTCTCTCTCTGGGTTCTGAAATAGGTCAGATTACAGTGATAAGAACCGATTGCTTCTTTCATTTACAGGACACATATGGGCTGGGATTCAGCGTCGTCCCAGCGCATGCTAAGAATTTCGATGAGGCGCTCCTGTCAGCCCCTCTTTCGTCCTCGGTTCCACATAAATCTCTCTCAGCACATCATCCTCCTGCCGCCACCTCCGCACTTGCCATCGTATCACTGTCCTATTATAAGCCATTGTTTGATAAGCGCAGGGTAAACCCTGCGAAGATCAATGTCAGATTAAGAAAAACACCATCGAGCGAGGAGTGATGTGAAAGCCTCTCAAAGCTGCAGGACTTTGATTACACTACGAGCGTTTAAAAAAAAAAAATCGTACTCAGCTCATAAAGAACAAACTGGAATTGATAGAGCATCTCAATCAACAGCCGTGTGGGTTTGTCCTGTCAGCTTGATCAGACTGAAGGAGGAAAGTGGGTTGATGAGCAAACATGACAGCATCAATATTAGATGAGACTCAACATCCAACCATTCCTTTCTTTAACGTCTGTAAAAGATCTGGGTCAGATTACTCTTAATGCTCTGACACGAAAACATTTTTTTTTTTTCCGTGGATTAAACTGCATTAAGAAAGAAGCAGAATATGGAAAGTAACATAAGTAGTAGCCCAAAAAGTGATCGCAAAATCTCAGTTCTTGCAGTTTTCCAATGCAAAACCCCTGTGCTTACTATTACTTTGCTGATAAAACAGTCCAATTTCTTCTTTGTAATTATTAAGATTGTTAAAAAAAAACTGAACATTTAAGCAAACAAAAAATAAAAGCTGAAAGCATACAGTACAGACTTAAAGCCACAAATCCTACGAAACAAGGCTGCATTCAGCCTCTGCAAGCCAGTAAGAATTGGAAAAGTCATCTACCTTGTTTACATGGAGCCGGGACACTTCAGTGGCATTGTCAGTGTTGTAGCTGCAGGGTGCTTGTATTTCCCCAGTGAACTGAAGCAGATGTCAGCAGAGACACCTGCTCTGGCTCAGCCTCCTCCTCCGCCGCCTGCCGGCCCAGGCGTTGGGGGGTTGCCGCCCTTCCCCAAAATACAGCCATCACTCAGCCCCCTGGCATGCTATTGTCTTAAGCACAAGGATGGATTTATGGACTCATTAAGACATTTCCACACATTCCCGATGTGTTGTATAACTGTTAAAATGCTCTAAATTAGTGAAAAGTGTTGATGTGTGCACAAAGTACACCATGGAAAAAAATTAATATGTGCATGACTTTGATTGCTTTCATGAAAAGACCTAAATTAATGATAAGCATGAAAAAAAAAAACCTCTAAGGAGCTTACAGTCTTTTACCAGAGGACTAGGCCCGGGTTAGGGCTGNGGGGGACACGCATGTGGTGGTGGCCTGCCATCTGTT
Organism: Lucifuga dentata; assembly: GCA_014773175.1. NCBI lineage: Eukaryota > Metazoa > Chordata > Actinopteri > Ophidiiformes > Bythitidae > Lucifuga > Lucifuga dentata. The sequence continues at coordinate 85,235 of VXCM01000785.1, forward strand.
TGGGATGTTTCATGGTGGGCTTGGATCAATGATTGATTGACAGATGGGAAATCCAATCTCTGCTCTTCTAACTCGGAGTGGGGGAAGGCGGTAGGCGCCAAATGACGCCAAATCATGCAGCCTCACAGAATCGCATCCTCTGACGGGATCAGCGCAAACAAGTCAAACACTGCGTAACTCCACGCTGACTGGTTGGACGGAGCTCTTCTGCAGATGTCAGAAGGCCAGAGTTTGCTGCTTTAATCAGGAAGACATGAGAAACCGTGACCTACATTCCTCCTCATCTGAATGACAGATGTCCCCAGTGTCTTTGCTGCATGACTTCTGTAGTACATACTCATTCTTTAGCGATTAACGCTGCACGCACGGCTCAGGCACCTGCAGCATCCACGGCAGGAAACAATCACAGGGAGATACGGATGTGTGTAAGAGGCATTTTTGCCTCTGTCGTACTATAAACACGCAAAGAAAGACACAATAACAACATCCTAAAGAGTATTTTTCCCAGTGGAATATGATCTGACGTGAAGCTGAGCAGGATGTAGCCAGAATGTCTTGTTCCCCTTTTTGAAATGATCTGAATTTCTAATTGCAAGATGTCCTCAAGTTTGAGTTGTTCTTAAACTGGAGAATCACAGCTGAAGGCCATATGCTGCCTAATTACACTTCCCCAACTGACTGGCTTTTATGCATGCTTGTTCTTTTCTAGCAGTTTGTGAAATCATTCATTTCGCTTTGGCTCAACCTCTTAAAACGCTGGTAACCAAATGCTTTTAATTTACTTTACAAAAAAGAAATTGAAGCAAGGTAAAAAATCCGTGTTCATTCAATCAGTTCTTCCTGCATTGATAACTCACTAATAACCTGCAAATCATGCACCAAATGACATTGGTCATTTGGTGCATGAATAAAAACCCCTTGAATAAAAATAAGAATTAAAAACCCCATGCATAAAAACTCCTTAATTATAGGAGAATTTAAAATGTTTACACATGAATAATTCCCTAGAAACCACTTCACTTTATTAAAGTATGGGTTTATATTTCCTTAAAATTTGATGTGTTATGCATCCTTTTATTCAGATTCCCCTGAAATGCATCCTGACATATTTTATGTTTTTGTTGGATCTTCACTATGAGTTAAAATAAAGCTCTGAGGTTTTGGCTGTGAAATACGAGTTTGTGAAGATGGTATAGGAAGTGTATGTCCCTACCAGTGGCGGGCCGTGTATTTTATATCTAAACTTTCAGAGCTATCCTCCCGCAATTAAACCACCTTCTAATAACCTTAGCATGACACTAGGGCTATATGCTGCTGTTATTCGATGTAACCAGCCAGTGACAGTAACCTTTATTGAGTGGAATAAAGTGATTTAACACGAGGATCAACACCTATGACAGTTACAACACACTAACTGCAGAGACATGAATAGGATGTAGCATCATTACGCATTATGACAGGATGCTGCATCACAAATAAACATGGCATAGCCCAAATCAGTGTCATTACCAGAAAAACAAGAACAAACTCAGAACAACCATCACACTTACTCATACGACCAGCAAGCAAGCAAAAATGCTGTAAAACACAAATAACACAATCAGATTCAACAGGCTTCTCCACAGATTCCAGCCACATAAAAATCCATCAAACTTACCAAAGCTGCTCATCATCTGAAGACAAAGTCCATCCTCCTTTCTGTCTTTAGAAAGAGTTTAACCACACGGTTGCACAGTACATCAGTGCATTTCAGTTCCAAAATGTGAAAAAAAGCATTGTAAATCCATTTCTTTTCCTCCTTCAGCCATTGTGCGTTAAAACAAACAACAGGACTAAGTAAAAATCTAAAGCACTACATCTAAAAATCTAAGCGTCAAGAAAGAAAGTTTAAATAAACATTAATGCTACGTTACNAAAGCACTACATCTAAAAATCTAAGCGTCAAGAAAGAAAGTTTAAATAAACATTAATGCTACGTTACGTGCTAGCTAGGGTTACTTGAGTCTGCTAAGCTAACCGGCTCTCTTCTTCTTTTGATGAATTTCTGGCAGGGCTGTTTAGTTGTGTAGCATCATGCTGTACTCCAATGACCTCCGATGAAGGCCAGCTAGAAGGCCCTGGTGTGTGAAAAGAATATGCCCAACATGGCAAACTCGAAATCTGATTGGTTAAAGAATATGACAAATCAACAACATCGTCCCATTTGCTTGAATAGCAGAGGAGATTCACTACAGATTCTGAAGGCCTCAGGCTAGATTTTTTTACCCGGAGACAGCACAGGTGGAAAATCTGATTGGATAAAAGCTCTAATTTATATGAGTTGGGCTGGTAGCAGCGCGACTGAGGGAGAGAGTACCTTAGCAATGAAATGACATTAATAACAAAACTGATGGGAATGAACTTTGTAAAATACAGATAGCATTAATTAAAAATATATATTAAATTATAAAAACATAATTTGATGATTCTGATCATCTCTAGGCCAGCAGAGAAGGCCTTGCTGGCCCTGACCGCCCACCACTGGTCCCTACCAATATCAAGGTGCCACTGAATTGTCTATATCAGTATTTGTTTTATCAGGTAAAGTTTGTTTTACGTTCGATGTTCTTTAGATATTTACTACTTAAAATCATTAAACGTGACAACGATTGCTTTGCAGTATCGTAATCTTATCTCTGCCAACACACGCAATAATCAACACTTTTTCACCATTTCCAGGAGTGTTTTTAATAAGAATGCACCATCACCAAGCTTTGTTAGACAAAGTTTGTCCACTGTAGTTAGGGACTGTCAAGAAAGTGCAATCTTTTAAAAAAAAATGTAGATGACCTAAATATGCTTTGTATTAACTCCTTTCACTCATTAGGCAGAGAAGCTTTTACTTTTACACAGTCCATATCCCAAACAAAAGTCAGAAATAATGAAAATAAAAACAGCAAAAATGATTTAAGAATCTAGAGGGTTAATAAAGAAAAAAAAAAATCTCTTTTACATTATAAATTAGTACTTCTTATACTTATGTATCCTTGAGAAAACTTCCAAATATGTAACATAAATAAAGTAAGGCTAGGAAAATTAATGTGTTAATTTTTGCGATTAATGTGGACTGTTTAACACGTTAACAGTGCTTGAAGTGGGCTGGTACTCACCGTACGTGGTACTGGGACCTCTGTGATTTTCATTTCAGAGTACCGGACATTTTCAGGAGTACTGGAACCTCTCATAAATCTTCTGTATTCCACTGCAAAACAACACAGAGGAAAACAATAGCAAAGGTTGCAGCTGGACTAATTAAATTGGGGGACCATGTATTTATATATACTGGGATGGGCAACTTTGAGGAGGACAGGGGCCAATAAAATTTCACAATCCTAACACCCCCCCCACCCCCCATTTTCCTTGCAACAAGAACATGTCAATCTTGACCAGTTATCAATTAAACAAATATTAAAAATATTAAATAAATATACTTCCTTTGCACTGATTCTACATTAATTTGGTGATTCAATCTGTAATGATTACAAATTTACCAGTTTCTGTGATTAATCGTGATTAATCAGAAAACTGTGCAATTAATTACTGTATATACTCGAGTATAAGTGTATAAGCCAAGTTTTTATTACCAAATTTCACAAAGCAAATCGGGTGGTCACAGGGGTGCTGGAGTCTACCCCAGCGGTCATTGGGCGAGAGGTGGGGTACACCCTGGACAGATCGCCAGTCTATCACAGGCCTACAAATGGGCATAGAAAATGGATGGATTGATGGAAATCGGGGGGTCAGCTTACACACAAGAAATTCAAATTTGATCCCACAGAACGGAATTTCCATGGGTGGAAATATGACCCATTGCCACTAACCATGGAAAATATCTTAAATCATACTTTAGAATGAGATATTTCCTGACTAAACATCAACGGCCAGTAAGAGCTGTTGTGATTGGTCAGTTACAATAATCAGCTGCTGAAATAAATATCGTGTTTACCAGGTGTTAGAGCCATTTCTTAATTATCAAGTTAATTATCAAATGTTTAAAATATTTAATTTGGGAAAAGTGAAATCAAATAAGTTATTATTTTTGAATATTTATCTTAACTGATTGATCATCGCCAGCTCCGTGAAACAGCCGGCAATGACTGCTGTGCCAGCTGTTTAAAGGAGGAGGAGGAGTCTATTTATAGATGCTCAGCTGGAGGCTGATCGGTGTTTATGAGGAACGGGGCAGCGGTATAGTTTTTGATCTCACCTCATGTCATGTTTTGTTATTCTGATTTTGAAAATAAATAAGTTACGAAAAGAACATGAGTGCGATGTTATCTTTCCGGTGTGAGTCAGGAAGAGAAGCACCATTAAAGTGGTAAAGTTTTAAAATAGCCGCCACAACCCGCACGTGGATTATTTTCAGAAAATCACAGGAATATTATGACAATACCCCAGAAAAACAGGTAATTTGCTAAACAAATCAGTCAATGGAACAATATCAGGGGGTCAGCTTATATATGGGTTTCTTTAAAAATCTAAATTTGTAGGTCAAAATCAGGGGTTGGCTTATACACAAGATCGGCTTATACTATATATGGTATATACAGTAGTTATTTTTTTAATCGATTCACAGCCCTAAAAGAAAATTATAAACCTACAGAAGAGAAGAAGCAGGAAAAAGCCACAAAGATGAAAAATCACATTGTCCTGCTGTCCCAACAATGTGTCAGACTCTTTGATGCGACTGTTTTTCTGTTACCACGTGCTCACCTTTTGTGTCTCAGCCTGTGAATCACCATTAACCCTTTAGAGTTTTTCTAAACGCCGCCTCTTTGACATGACTAATGACTAAAAGTGTTCATTCATCTAAACAGTCGTTATGAGAGAAATCTGGCCGTCAAAGGCTGCAGCTAATCTGTGGGTGTGTGGGTGAGGGGATCCACATCGATCATGTTACACACCTGTGCTGCCATTTTTCGCCATAAAGGCAAGGTCAGGTTTCACACTGCAGAGGTGTGTGTGTGTGTGTGTGTACATTTACACACACAAACAGTGAGCTGGAAGTCAGTGACATTTTAAGACCCTGTCTGCACCCTATTTATTGCAGAAGGCCAAGGGCTGATATAAGCTGCAGAAGTGTAATTTACTTAAAGCTAAATCCTTCAAAATACCTCTGGTGCACATTTGTTCACCAGTTTAATCCATTTACTATACCCATTACAGTGCCCTCCACAAATATGGACACCCTTGGTAAATAAAAACAAGATGGGCTGTGAAAAAAAGTCTTTATATTCAAAATATTAACATAAATATAACCTTTAATTATCATAAAATAACTGAAAGGAAAAAAAATTCTAATTATGAAACAACTATTTTCTCTCAATGGGCCTGGAAGAGGACATGTGTATACTGAGCCCACGCACAGTGAGGAAGATGGTTCAAATGGCCAAAAGTCTACAAAACTACAATCAGACACCACCAGGTCAATTAAAAAAAAAAAAAAAAAAAANAAAAAAAAAAAAAAAAAAAAGTGTTTCTTGATAAGAATTTCTTTTTCTTTTCAATAATTTTACTTTCATTTAAAGGTTATATTTTTAATATGTTAAATGAAAGCTCAAGAGGGTAAACAATAAAGACTTTTTATTTTTCACAGCCCATGGCCATGAGCCCACAAAAGCTCATGGCAAAATAAAATAAAAGATCACTTGAAAACAGACGAAGTAGAGTAAAAATTAACGCACTTAAAGTCAGTCACTGGGTTTAAATAGCAGCATTCCAATTAGTTCAAGAGTTAAAAATCCCTCAGGAGTTCAACAGGCCAACAGCGTTTGGAATAAAAGATCTTTTATACATGTTCTTAGGAGCTCTGTATGTTCTGTCTGAAGGAAGCAGCTCAAATTCACAGAGCAGTGGTGTGAAGGATCAGACACTAGTGAGTCTTCTGGTCTCTTCGTATATGTTTGTCAGTTGTTTCTGCGTCTTCTAATAATTTTGCTTCCCATATTTACAATTTTTGCCAATCTATTTCTGTTCTTGGCTTCCAGGCTCCCATACCAAACTGTCACATTAAAAGACATTATATTCTCAACCAGGCTTTTGTAGACATGCTCCAAAATATCCGTTGTGACATCACAGAAGTGACGTTTTCACCAATGCTTTCCTAAAAATGAACTCAACATTCACTGTAAACTTTAGATTGCAATTAAAGAATAATCCCATGTATTTAAAATCATTCAGTCTCTATAAGGCCACTGAATAAAAGAAGAGATTTGATATGTACATAAATTCATTTTACAGCACAAAAGCTTCAAACATTTTTCATTCTCACATATATGGAAACATAGCTGAGATGTAAATTATCATCCGGCAGAAGCTGTCAACAGGTTTTGTGCTTGTAGAAACAGCTGCATGCTTTGTATCCGTGGCTGCTGGATGGATGCCACATAGTCAAACCCTCCCTGCTGTTTGCTTCTGTTTGGCTCGCTGCCCAAATTCATTGAACTATTTGTTATGTTTGTCCTCTACAACCAACATATTCACCAAACAGATTATCTCCTCCAAAGCTGGTTTAACATCATCAGCGTATTTAAGGTGCTCTAGATCATTTTGCTCATGTTGATCTTGACTTCCTACACAAGGATGCCATTTCCTCTTAGGAGAAGCTTTTGTGTCTGTTCCGCTTGTGTCTTTCCCATCATGAAATTGTCAGATCACTGTGGTTTAACTTGCACCGCTTTTAATGGGAAATTTAAAAAAAAAAAAAAAAGAAGGGTGATTTGATCTATCATGACTGATGCCAGGAGGCCACACCTAGCGAAAATGTATTCCTCCCCCATTCCATCTGCACCACAGGTGTGCCATGCACCTCTGGCAATGAATGTAAAAGTCAGGCGCCGTGCCCTTGTGCCATGTGACTTTCACTGCATTACGCACCATCGATTCACATAAATAAAGCCTCCTAACTCAATCTCTTCAAAGATGTATGGAATACACTTAAATTTTATGTGCCATATGAACTGGGATTTTCAGTCATAGTCGGAGTTGAAATGAGAAATCTGTCACTCACTGTCTTAATCTCTGCAGGCTTCCCGCTCACCCCGCATGTCCTCATCCCGTTGGCCAAAGCAGATGGCAGTTTGTTAAAATTAATTACTTACAACGCGTTGCCCTTACAGGGCAGAGAGAGAGGTCTGACCATGCAAGAGGTCAGCTGTTCAATTTATTATTTATAGTAACTGATGATGATACTGAAATTTATGATCCCTCCTGAAATATTCATGTTGAGTTAATTCATCATTTTGTCAGTACAGTTATAGTAAAACTTATCACTTAAAGAACCATATTGGCGATTTTGCATGTTTGAGCCCAATATATGAAATCTATGCACATTATTATTGACAATTACAACAATTTTCTAAAATATACTATTTTAGCAATAAAATTTTGAATTGTTTTTCCTATCTTCTAGACTGTCATTGTTTTCAGTTCACTCCAGTATATTATTAAAATCAACTTGTTGAGACTTGAAACGTGCCTGAGATACGTAATCCATCACAGAGAACAACATGTTGAGCAGGTTATTTTGCCAAAGTAACTTTATTTAACCAATCCATCATGGAGCTGCATGGAAAACAATGTATTTCTCTGCCAGGGAATATAGTCCCATGAGAAGATGGCTTTTACTGAGAATCAAAATGACCGTGCCTTCTACAATTGTGCGTAAGTATCACAAGGCAAAACGCTGAGTTTTAAGGTGGATGTATCACCTCAACATTTGATTATGAAAGATTAGGAGATTTGACAAAATAACAAGAAAACTAAAAAACGGTTTTATGTTCTGGAAATTTGTTGTCAGTAATGTAACAAGTATGCGGGGCAGTATTTAATGGACTCAAACAGGCACAATCACCAGTGTGGTCCTTTAATGTCATTAGATGAGTAAGCTGGGCATTTTAAGCCACTCGTATTAAATATTAGCAGCTTTATGATAGAAGATTAGTAAAGGTTGAAAATTATTGAAATGTAGATTTATCAGATATGAGACCTGTAGCATACTACACTATCAGCATTCACTTTCATGAGCTGATGCAAGTGTTACACAAACTCAGTCAGGTTACGTCCAGTATAATTCTTTTTTTTTTTTTTTTTTTTTTTTTGCACAAACAATGGACTTTTATTGCCATGCAGTATGATAAAACCCAACTTTTTTTTTTAATCCAAAATGTAATGTCAAGACTTATTTGACCACTGCAACTGCTTGGCAATAGTTTTTTTTTTTTTTTTTTTTTTTTTTTAATGTATTTTTATTTATTTGACCTTGGTTTAAACAGGATGATCTCTTGAGACTGTCCAGTATAAATCCAGTATAATTCAAAATCAATTCCATGCAGTATGTAGCCCTGAGCTGCAAACTACAGGGAACTTTGGTTCAACTGAGGCTTTGCTGTTGCCTCAAAAATCTCCTGTCAGCACCATCATGGTGGCAGACGAGAGAAGCAGCTGTATACAAATAATGTTTAGACAGGCAAATGACAATCACACAAAGAGTTACCTGACAAAGCTGCAGGGACATGAAAGACAATTCAGTAACATTATACAATAAAATGAATCGTTTTTCCAGGTAGTGGCAGGTTTAATGGGTGTTGACATACAGGGTAAACTGTAGAGAACCATCAGAAAGTGTTATATCTTAAAGCAATTCCTAGCTATGAAGCCGCACCTGTTACTGAATATTTCATTAATGAAACGTGAAATATACCCATACTTCACAGGAATTATAACAGGCCACCCACAGATATTTTCAATGACAAAATTGGTGTTCTGCATTATATGTAGATTATGTTCAGATCCAGCTGAGATACATACAATGATACATTCCCACTTGGCACCTGAATGCATCTCACATGCATCACAAGCAGCCACTTGTTATCACACTTGGCGTCGTTGCTCGCATTTGCTTTTTATCTGTGGGAAAATGAAGCCACTGCTACACAGAAAAAAAAAAAAAAANAAAAAAAAAAAAAACAACTAAAAAAAACCAACAACTGGCATCTTTGTGTCCAACTGTCTGAGAGTACAAGCAATAACATGGTGTTTCTCAATGTGATCAAAAATTTATTTGCTTTGTGCTCACATGCATTATTAAAAAAAACCTGACTGGACCTAAATGTGTCATTTTTGGTGCATGTACACCTGCAATTCCTCAGTATGCAGCGTGATAATATATTATTTCTACCCAAGAGGCGAGAAGGTTCATACCTTAAAGATAAACTAGAAGCAATCATTGAGGTTCAAATCAGGTGTGACTGAAGTCTGACGTACAAACGTCTACACTGAAACTGCTGAAAGTCCACTGTTTGTGCTGATACACACTTTGAAAAAGCAATGAAATGGTTATGACAAAACTTGGTGGAAAGGTGCTGATGCCAGGGGATCCAAATCCAGGGATGGATTCAGAATTTTTTTTAAATTATTTAACATTTTTTACATTAATGTTTTTGTCAATTTCTTCAAAACTAGTTCAAAATTAGAAAATTAAAAAAAACAAAATCAAGTATAATTGTGCAATTTGGTCCAGATTTGAATAAGGATCCAGATCTTGTTGACTAAAATCTATACTTGGATCAAATGTCAGTGGACTTTCTGCAAAATAACGAATAGATAGAAACATGCGGCAACCATTAATATGTAGCTGAGATGATGCTGATTCAATAACATGTCAGCGGTTTTGAAGTGTCTTCAAAAATTGCAGAGATAGATCCAAAAAATATGTTTATTATAACTGTTTCTTTCTCTTTAGCTCAGTATATCATTAATACTGTCATTAGAACAAGACATTTATCTAGGTTTATTCGGCCTTGGTTGAGATATGCACACTAATGTGTTATTAAATTGCTCGTATTCATAGTTTCTGTGACAATCTGACAGAATCTGTTTTGAAAACCTTTGGTTGATATATTTTGTATTAGTGTTCAAAATCTCAATATTTCAGTATTTCCATACCCCAAAAGTCCCCATTAAAAATGAAACATGCATTGTTTCCTCTATTCTTGTTTGGGAAGGAAATTCTTCAGGAGCAGCATTGAAATCATTCAACACTGTTCACTTATTCTCATGTTCTCAATCTGTATGAGATTGAATTAAATCAATTTAGAGGCTTCCAACAGTCTAGTGATGATGACATTTAAAATAAATATTGAAGTTATTTAAAAATCTGTTATGTCATCATATCAAAGACTGCTTTGTGATGAATGGCTAATGTCAACCTCCATTATAATAATGCAGGGAAACATGGCTGATATGCTATAATAACAGTCTATCATGGGCTTTTAAAATTGAATCTTGCCTTCCTCTGTCAGGATTTTGTAAAAACAGATGATTCCAACAGGATGTTTATATTTTAATGAGATAATTAATTATATATCTGATTGCAAAGAGACTAAAACCATCAATTGCTCCATGCTGAGGGAAGTAGAGAGGTTGGAGGTCTGGATGCCTTCGAAAAAATCAAACTCTCTTTCTCTCTCTCTTTTCCACTTGTAATGGAGCTATTAAACCTGCCAATATTGCAGAAAAAACCCACAATGAATGTGATCGTCTTGCTATTGTTTGGGAATTGCGTTGAAAAGAAAGTGACGCCGTTCACTGTTCGCTGCTAAACAAGGTGGCTGTGTGGAAAAAGACAAACGAGCGGTGACAGATGCTCGCAGAGGAGTATCATTTCAGAAATTCATTAAAATGAATGAGGAGCACTGGATTGGGTCAAATGTTTTTATCTGAAGCCAATGGGAAATTCTAATTGATTGAGCACGCTGAGAGAATGGGAGTTTCAAATGAAATTTATTGGCGTTTTGTGCCTTTGATGGACACCTCACTGCTGGCTTTGCTGACACTTTCATTCACGGATATTAAGCCCTTTGTTGCTTATTCCTCAAATGAAACCAAAATGGGCAGAATTGAATCATGATTCGCTGAAACATAAAATGTTGATTTATAGAAGCTGTTCTTTTCCTCAGCATCCCAGAGGAAATGAAAAAAAAAAAACACATCTATAATTTGATTCATTTATCCTCCTCTTACAGCTTCTACACTGTCCATGTGGCTTTTGAAAGATTTATGGCAGCTCTCAGTTACTCCAATTATGCTAAATACTCAGTGATCCTGCATGAAATGAAGCTCTATTGAGCAGCTCCACTTATATACTGTATATATGATTGTTTTCACACCCTTAGTTTGGTTAGTTTGAATGGTCTGAACACAGAAATTGCACTCATATTTGTTCAAAACAACCATATTGAGACAGATATAAGGAGGTGGTCTGTGTTTTCAAGGTGATCTGTTGATTGACTGATTGATCGGGAGCAAAAGGAGTTAGTTGTTCATGGTATCGCTACGAAAACCAAACCACTGATTGCCCAAAGCAAATCAAACTAATGCTTTGAAAAGGTCACAACTTATCAAGCTTACATGTGAAGGCAACACGTCTTCTTCACGTCATGTGAAGCAAAATGTGGTTTTCAACACATGATCAGGAAGTCAAATTCATCATTCTGCTGTCATAGTTTTGCTTGGGGCATTGACCAAATGATGACTACAACAATAGAAGTATCTCAGTTCTGTTTTGATGTCACACCTCACNCCCCAAAAAAAAACACTTCTGACCAATGTGCAGAGTTCTCACATGACTCTTGAAGATATGTTTTGGTTCAAACTGCTTCTGTGCCAAACTGAATAGAATCAAGTGGCAACTGCAACATGGACAAGAAGAGCAAACGTGCTACAGATCTAAAAATGCCCCGAGTTTGTACACTTTTATTATATTACTGTTTATTTGCAGAGTAAACCAGCCACATCTAACATCATAAGTCCTTCTCAAGGATTTTGTTTTAGGTTTGAGGGAATGTGGAGCACAAGGTCAGCTAAAGGATCATGACTTCCCTCCAAAGCTGATGACAGGAGAAGAAAAAAATCCTACAACTATGAAAGGAACTGCAGGATGTTTCAGTGAGGAACTGGTCATCTTTATTCTGTCTCCTATATGCTGTATGTGCTGTAGGGAAGGACAGCAAGACAGAAGCCATTTCTCTCAAAAAAAGAACAGCCAAGCCTGCCTATATTCGCGAAACAATACATTTGCTCTTAATAGAATACACTTACCAACAACACATTTAGCTCTTAAACTTTCAATTTTATTGTTTTGATTTTTCTTAAATATTTTAAAACTGTTTTATTGACTCTGTTTTATGTTTTAATTTCCTCTTCTTTATCTTAAGTTTATCTTTTGTATCTTTGTAAAGTGCTTTGAACTGCCTTTTTTTTTTTTTTTTTTTTNTTTTTTTTTTTTTTTTTTTGAATGGTGCTACACAAATAAACTTGCTTTGCCTTACATTTAGTCACATCAGACAATGTGGGAAAATGTCTAATGGTTTGATGACCAAAGCAGAATTTTTAGCCAAAGTTGAACTGCAAAAGATGCTGTATGGTCGACACAAAGATAAAACTCTGCCGTGCTTCATGTGAAGCATGTCGGCGGCTGCTTCTCTAAAACTGGAAACATCAGGCTGGAAGGGATAATAAGTAACTTCAAAAACCAAGCATAAACCCTGCTGACCTGTCAGGAAGCAGAAGATGAAGAAGAATTCCACCTTCCACCATGATAACAATCCAAAGCACACATCCAGGTCAACCGGTGAATGATTTCAGAGAAGGAAGCTCAGACCTAAGTCTCACTGAAAAGCTGTGGAATGACCTGCAGAGAGCCGTGTACAGGAGATCCACTCACACATACATGGAGCTGAAGTGTTTTTTTGCAAGATAAAGCATGGAAAGTCCAGGTGTGTGAAGTTGATAAAAGACTCATCGCATTAACAAATGCAAAAGGTGCTTTCACCATATGGTATATTCATGAGAGGGTGTGCAAAACACTGTTTAACTGTATTATCTTTATCTGAAAAATAATATTTGTAATTTCCGATTGAATTTTGTTGGTTGTGCAGTCCGTTTTAATGTGGAAAAGGCTTGCCTTAATTTTAGGCTTTGTGACTACCAGGAAATTTAAAAAAACATACTTGAAAATGATTTTGTTGTAATGTTGGTGTTGATGCAAATTTTAATATTGATAGTAAAGGTGCTTTATAAGGTAGATTTCTACAAAATGAGGTTACTGGGACATGTGAATCTGTTATCTTTTTGTAGCCCAGTCATCCTCAAAATTCGGACTCCAGTCCAGATCTGAACCACAACCTTCTCTGGACTCTGAGCAAATTATAGTTTTCATATGTATTATTTGTATTATCTGTAGGACATTGCTGCAAAGCAACGAGTCCAGTTTTCCCGGTGGATCTTTTTACTTACACAGCCCACTTGCATCTTTAACTCTGAGTATAGCCTTATGTAAGTAATATGCGTAACTAAAATCGAGTCTAATCCTTTCCTTAGCCACAACTAATGCTAGATTCCAAAATGTACATGAAATACCACTGTGTGTGTTAAAAGGTAGTAATTATTATCTGAACAGATTCCATGATGAGCAACTAAGCTCGTATTGTACAACTACTAAATCACCATCAGTGGTAAAATGATCACTTTCCAGTCAAAAAACTGCATAAAAATGAAACCTGTCAGTAGAAGAAAGCACATAACCTGATAACACCTGTTGTTGCCCTGAGCGTTGAAGCTTTAAAGTGAAGCTAAAGAGTGGCTTACATGTCACTTGAAAGTCCTCTAAAGAGACGCACTTTAAGATTTACTGTACAGTATAAAGCTACAGGACAATGTATTGGATTACTCACAGTGAGACCAGATTGTGTGTTTCTTTGACCAATAAACCTCAAAATCAAAGGCGCCACAAATAAAAAAGACGACCTCCAGCAAAGTCCATCAAAACAGAAGAAAACAAAAGTGCCATTGTCAAGGAGACGGTGTCGGGTGAGAGAATTAGGTCAACTTTGTAATGATAAAGCCATATGGGCTTCTTTTCTTCCACTCTGTCTTTCAACAGGTAACATGATGCTGGAGCTTCCTGTCTGCTGAGGCAGAGTTACTCGATAAACTCCACTGTGTTTCAGCTCTCAGACGATGTGATTCATGTTCGATGACTCCATCGTGTGAGTCACACAAAGCACACACATCCAAATAGCCAACCGCAGCTCAGACTTCATTCATCCGTCTTCCAACAGAAACTTTGCTCACTGAAGTTTCCCCCTGTAATGGCAGATTTGCTCATATTCCTAAAATAAACTTGCATGTCATGCACTTATCGGGATCATGACACATTGACATCTTTTCCTGCTTCTCTTGTAACATTATGACTTTATTCTCCATCCATCCATCATTCTTACCCACTTACCCTAGTCAGGATCATGGGGGGCTGGAGCCTGTCCCAGCAATCACTGGGTGAGGCCTGGACATGTCACCAGTCTATCATAGGGCTGACATGACACACGCATGCACACACACACACTTAAACTCATTCACACCTACAGTCAATTTAGAGTTTCCAGTTCACCTAACCTGCATGTTTTTGGAGGTAGGAGGAAACCAGAGCACCCGGAAGAAACCCACGCAGACATGGGGAGAACTTGCAAACTCCACACAGAAAGAACCTAGCGGATTCGAACCCAGGACCTTCTTGCAGTGAAGTAACAGTGCTAACACCAAGCTAGCGTGCTGTGCCGCCCCTGTGTTTCATAGTCCATAGCCTGACACATCTGACACAGCTGGCAAATCAGTACAGTGCATATTTTTCAGGAGAGAGCCGTAACACAAGTCAGTCCCTAAAACAGTCTGCAAGGGCAAGTAAAGGTGGATTTTTTTTCCTTGTTTAAGCATAGAGTCTTAAAAATTGTTAAAACACTTAAATATTTAGAATGCTCTTAAGGAAATGGTATTAACACTATTAAAAAAAAAAAAAAAAANAAAAAAAAAAAAAAAAAGAATTAGGATAACCAGAAAAACATGATATATGAGAAACTGTAATGTTTTACAATTTCTAACAATCAAGACTTTATTGGCATCAGGCTAATGCTATACCTGCTAATTTAAAACTTGAACCTAAACCCATAACTTTCTAAATCTTCAGTGGATAATGATTAAAGTCATGTTTTTTAAAAAATCAAGAGCAAAAGCGCTTTAGGAATTAAACAGTTTTAAGATGTCATAAAAATATAAAGATTTTATTCATTTTGCAAGCCATAAATCTTTTTGCATCTTTCGTTATTAGCATTAGGTTGAAAGTGTCAGTTCACAAATGTTCTTTTGTTCAGAGAAATGTTTCATTTCAGAGAATAAAAGTATAATCTTATCTGTACCAGATATACGATTTCCCTTTTGTTTTTCAAGGCTATTTTAACCAAAACCCATTTAAAACATATTTAACTTTCAGTCACTGGTATTAGGACCAACTGTATTGGTTCAGCCAATCAGCTCACTATATTGCTTAAACCCTCCAGTAAAGATATAGAGCTTAAAGTACAAGTGTTGCTTCACTTGTGAAGAGTATAACTTTATTAAATTTTACACTGTTACATTGTAAAATCACTTTTCTTAAAGGGTGAGTGTCACACCAGAAACAACACACACTTCAGATTGTTCCTGATTCACCAGAGATGACCCTGCTGCCCTCCCCTGTGTTTAGCCCTGTGTCTGTGGTTCCTCGCTCGCCTAATGTCTGTCTCTTTGTCAGATGGTTTCCTCATTGACTGCGCCCACCTGCTAGCGAGTGCAAAAAGAAGACTTCACCCATCAAACCGCAGCGGAAAGCCCAAGGAAAAAGTACTCAGACCCACGGGAGGCCGACATCCTCAGATTACCGCATTGAACGTAACTCTCAGTTTGGACACAGAGAGGCTGATTAAAGCCAGAGACAGAGGAAGACAGGCAGGAATGAAGAGTGAGGAAGAGGAAGAAAAAGCCTCAGGCAAAACTGAAAGAAAGTTTTACACTATAGACATAACAGCACTGAATAAATATTTCAGGAAGACAAAAAAAAAAAAAAANAAAAAAAAAAAAAAAATAAGACTTAAGATGTTTTCAATGACACCTGGACTGGGAGTTATATTTAAATAGCATAATCAAATAAAATATCTTGTAATCTGATGACAACCTATAGAGAATACTCACTTCTAGTTGGCTACATCATTTTCATATAAATATAAAGCCCTGACAAGGTGGCTTCATTACTCTAACTTAATGCTCGTAACTGTTGAATTCAGCTGTTACTAGGCAACAATTTTCCTACTTTTTGAAATAGAAACGTATTTATTCAAAGGTTGACAAAGGCAATCCAAACACAAAGTTTTCATTAAAAGAGACTGGTATCCCAAAATAAGAAGCAGCATTTATGCTTTTGTCACTGGTACATGGCCACGGTATAAAAGGAATAATCCACCCACGCCATACTGAAAAAACATGCAGAACTCCAACAAAGAGGACTTAAGTGAACAGTTGTTAGAGAATCATGATGAAATCCTTGGTCATCTCTCCAAAACATGGTGCAAGATCCCAGTAGGAGACGCGTTCATGCTGTTGTGATCAAAGTCATGCAACAAAATTCTGATTTTAGGACCAAAATCTCACAATTTGACTTCTGATAACTAACATGTCTATAATCCAGCGCAGATTGATGGCAAATTGTTGACATGTTTCTGCCTCATTTGCTGTAGTGCTACAGTATGATTCACAAGGCCTTCATCAAACAATCTGACATTTATCAAATTTGATATTTTATAGTCTGAGATTACGGCTAAAACCAGGCTCAGACTACACACCTTCAGTAAATCTCAAAATCACTGCTCCAATTACACAATCTTCACAGTAATCTTATGCTTTAGCTACATTGCGGTGCACATACAACACACCTGAGTACAGAAAAGGTGCACAAATTACAAGATGTCACCTGGAAGGACACAGCCGACATCTGATATTAGTGTTCACAAACCATTTGTAAGTAGTGAAAACACACGGACTCACATGTGCGATAGTTTAAAACAGACAGTTTCGCCAACATGGACCCAAACAAGGAAGAGCTGCTTTCCGTTATTTTGTGCAGGAAAAAAAGAAGTCAGAATAATATTGGAGGAGTTGTGTTTGTTTTTATTGTTTCTGCCTTCTCTCAAGTTTTAATTGGTTATTCCTAATTTCCGTTCTCAGGACTTGTCTTAGATCTGCTCACTCTGTTAATTTTAAACATGCATGTCTGGGTCGGGTCCATGACTGGGTCAGAATGTGTCTTTGAACTGCTAATAATGAATGATTGTTGGTGACTGGCATGAGTAGCAATTTTAACTGTTGTCACAGATCGGAAAAGTATGTCTGGGACTGGAAAAGTCTGCGCTAAAACTGTGTCGTCTGAACTTTAAGATTTTATTAAACCCATCTTGCATAGTGTGGCATGCAATGAATCAAACGAATCAAATCAAACGAATCAGTAAGTATGTTTATATGCACTCCAGAACTTCAATTATATTCAGATTAAGGCAATAAAACCATTTTTTTCTAAAGTCAAGTAAACGCCATAATTATGTTAAAATCGGCATAAATGTGAGGAAGATCATTTCAAGTAACAGACCTAGATTATGCAACTGTAGATTAATTTATTTGGGTACATAAATGTTATAATCATAGTTTTTAAACCACCTCTGCAAGCATTTCCTCACCTGATGGACTCTCCTCGTACTCTGATTACACAATGCTTCATGCATATTTGGCAAAACCGCAGAATCCTATTAACTCTGTCCATGTACAAGTCTTATTGTGCATTATTGCCAAAGTCAGAGTACAGACAAATAATCAGAGTAGCATACATGTACAAGTACTGACTGTTATCATGCAGTTTGCAGAAGGCATTGGTTAATTCACTCAAACAAAAAAAATGAAGAAAAATTCAAGCACGCTAAAAGCATTCTTTTAAATGAACCGAAAGAGAGAAAGAGAAAGAACATTGTGTCTGAGGCTGTAACACAAACTATTCAATGGAAAAATAGATCGAGACAGGGTGAAAACGAGGAGAAAGACAATTGTGCTTCTTATCTCTGGCCAGACATGGTGCCTCATACACAAGAAAGCTGCTCATCTACTGTTTTGCGGAGCTTTTTTCTATCCTTGTGAATGGACGTCTACGTGTTTCTTTGCAGGCATCTGGAGAAAACATAAAGGGGGTTTTCATTCATACACAGTAGAAACTCTGAGCCGGTAATCCTGATCCCCCATCTCCCGAGACCCAAACTTTTATGGCTCATGTCTCACCTGCCCTCATTATTCATCATACATGTGTGACTGTATCTAATCTGTGACCTCAGTCGTTCCAAATCGAGAGCGGAGGAGTTGCGCTTACCTTGTGACCTTTGCATTTCTCTGCATGATAAATGACAGAGGTGGTGTTAAACATCTGGTAGGGGGGGAAGAAACTGGGAGTGACCAGGAGGAACTGGCTGCAGCTGTAAATCATTATTTTTGTGTTAATCTGCTTTTACCACCAGATGTTTGCGTTTTACTTTAATTCAGACAGGTGTAGGTAAGTTGTTAATCACTGAAAGACTGCCTTTCTAATAAATTCTTGCAGCATTCCAGCTCTAACCATATGTCCCATATCCCTCAACAAAATCCCTCAGCAAAAATCAAAACATCAATCACATTATTCTATCAAAGTATTAAGATTTTCTCCTGGTATCTTCTGAAACACTATATATCCTGTTATCTCCTCACAATGTTGCTGTAACAACTGTTTAATCTCTTTGTGTGATACGGCTTCACTTGATCTCTGTTCAAACTCTATAAGATTGAGTCCAACGCAGATGTTTTGGAATTGAATAATTGTATATAAACTACAGTGTACAAATGTTTGAGTAATTTAGCATCATAATCTTAGAAAAGTCACAACCACCACGGATGAATGTTAAAGCCAGCGTCTTAAGCTGCGGTTCTTCTAATGGCCACTAGAAACTGGTTGAAGGAAATATTGCCTGTACTGAAGTGAATATGTAAAACATGCAAATTCTGGCTGGAAATCAAGAATTTTTATCAACAGGAAGTTATGGTCTCATTGTCAAATTTAATGTCTTCTAATGTGCATTTATGTGGAAATTTTTAACAATTAGTTTTGTATTTTTGTATTAAGATGATACAAAGGCTTTGTGTGTGTGTGTGTGTGTGTGTGTGTGTGTGTGTGTGTGTGTGTTTGTGTGATCATACTGAAGTGATTGTTTCTGGTTCTCAGTCCTGGTCCTGCAGTACCAGAGAACTGCATATTTCTCATTTCTCCATGATCCACCTGACTGAGAGAACTAGATGTGTTTAGCCAGAGATCTGGGAAGCACCGACTCTCAATCAGGTGAGCACACCTGATTTAGCTTATCAGGTGCATGTAGACCAGACATGGATATATTGATGTCAACATGTAACACATTAAAATTTACTCATACACATACTTGGTTGGACAAACTCACCAAATATGAGGCTAGCAAGTAAGTATTTGGCAGCATCCATGTTTTGTTGTTTGTGGATGCTGCCAGTTCAGGCCTGACACAACTGGCAAATCTGAACAGAGCAGGCTCTTTGGGAGTCTTAAAGAGATAGTATCTAAAATGGCCTGTTTTTGGTCAGTGTGCATAGCGCTGCTGAATTAAGGAAGAGTTGAATTGGACCATTTTATGTCGTACTAATATTTCACAATAGACCCCTAAATGAAAATTACAACACAAAATCTGTATATGCCGCCATTAAAATTTACATTGGTAGAGTTCTGTCACATGTATTTCTACTTTCTGAAAAACACTGATAATGACGTTTGTCATTTACATTTTCTAGCATTTTTAACAGCTTGTACTTGGTATCTTTAGCGAGAAAAATGTCTGGATGAATATTAAAAAAACCTTGAACGTCATTGAACACAAAAGGCCTATTTTTAATTCTCCTTCATTTTATCCTCCAGCCTGTAATCAGACGGTTTTCACTGAGGGAAATGGAATGTTGCGGAATGAACTGTGATAACTGAGTTCAAGATGGAAACTGTTCTGAAAAGATGCATTATAGGCACATATGGGCATAAGATCCCTTGGGAGAGTAATTTAAGTTTCCATTCTCCAGAGGAAAATGGCAAGTTTAAACATATACGTGTTTCCACTGATTCTCCAACCAACAGCAGCTTTGACCACCTTCAGAGAATTTCTAGTCATTACAGGAAACCCTCATATGGACCCTCAGACTCCTAATGCATTTCTACACCAACTCAATCAGTTCTTTCTTTTCTCCCTCTTAAGTTTTTCCATCAATTCTCCCCCAGGTATCAGTGATTTTCTATAATATTCTTTAAGAAATTAAGACGGTGCCTGTATTATAGTGCCTGTATTATATCACGGCACTCAAAATGTATGTTTGCAATGAATTCTTGGACGTCTCCTAACCTTCAGATTGGTGAATTTCAAAGCTTTGTCACTGAGCTAAGCTTTCATTTAGCATTCTGATACACTGGCGAGGGGATGGATTAGCATAACCCGATTACCAGCCAGCCCTGTATCTTTCAGAGAAGTTTTTAAAATGTACACAAGAAAAGTTTCTAATTAGTATTTCTTTCATTCCCTAGAGGTTATTGTGCTTTAATTAACACCAAAGTAAAGGATTTAAATGCCAAAAACATAATGGTGATTTAATTAATATGGCAAAGGTGCAGAAAGTTGATATCACGTTCTCTGATACAGTTGCAAGAACATTTTATGACATTCAGTAAATATCATCATGAACATAGTCCAAAAAGGATGAAATACTTATTGTGATTTCAGAGAAATTACAGGTATTTTGAACATTTTGGTGCTTGCAGAATGTGGTTGCTATGCTGGAATTTTTTTATGAGTTTTTCATGGAAAGTCTGTTATGGCATAATGTCAGCATATAAGGAGAAATCCATGCATGGAATCATTACAATGATCAGAGAGGATGGAGCAAAGGGAGGAAGTGCTTTGTATGCTATATTGCTAAGATCTGCTTCCTTGTAACATACTCAAACACCCAGGGTCAAGAAATACAAAGAGCAGATGTTAGCCAAATGGAGAATCATTTGGCATTTCTGTCCATGTTGAGTTAAAAGAGGCCAAAGCGATGAGTAGACAGACTCATTAATCAAGAAAGAATAAATGAACGTGTCCCAGTGTAAATCTCACTACTCATTCAGCAGCGCTATTTATCTTGTGGGAATAAGAAGCCGGTCTGATGGCTTAAGAAGCTGACACAGTCAATTTCCTGGAATGACTGAAAGAGAGACACTGTTGCTATGACACCGAATCTGTGGACGTTTTTTTTCCCTCCTCGATTCTCAGGGAGTTGAAGGCGTTCAGATAGAAAGTAAAGCAATAAGCAAAAATAAATAAATAAATAAATAAAAAGAACAAAAGAAAAAGAAAATATGGAGCTAGCTGTGATGCATATACCACAACAGATTTGTAATTTCCTTTGGGCTCTGACCTGTTCAACTGTTGATTATGAAAGAAAACTTTTTCCAAAGAAAATTGCTGAGCAGAATATAGAGAAGATATACCCTTTAAAGAAATCAGGAGTAATTGGACAAGGTAGCATGGGAAGCGTTCAGCGGGGCTCCTCTGGAGGATTTTCATTAGAGGCGTGAGTCTTCTGTGGGCGCACAGTGGAAGCAGGAAAGCGGGGCGGGCCACACTTTGCCGTTTCTTTCTAATCATTTATTGAACCGGCCCCAGGGAATGACCTAATTCTCACTGAGGCTCACAGTGTGACTCCAGCCACTGCCTCCCGCTTCCCTTCACTCATTGCCGCATTCAACGACTCACAAAAGCCTATAGCTTGGACACTTGCGAATGGATGGACGTGGCGTGTAGGCGAGGAACCCAAGATCTATCAGCTTGATAATGACGGCATGAGAAGATTCACATGAGAGAAGGGTCAGGCTGGCTCTTTGTCTGCAGTCATCATCGCAGGCCTACATGGTCATCAGGGATGTGTTGTGAAAACTGAGTCCAGGACAAAAAGAAATGACCTTCATTTAGTGTAATGCTGCATTCCAGACAACTCAGCACTCAAACATTTCTGACCTCCTACTTGAAAAAATGCTTTGAAATAGGGGTATTACAATATACCGGTATTGACGATAACTGTGATATTAAAAAAATGAATTATTGATATTGTGTTAATAATACACATATGATAATATCGTGTAAATAAGTCAGCGCCTCTTAAATCATTTTCGTTTCTTTCCATTCTCACTTTGTCTCCCTGTGCNACACACACACACACGTGACGCCGTGACGTGCAGTAACTAGCTACCTAGCTAGCTAGTAGCACAGTGTGTGGCTCCTCCTGCCGCATAAAATCATGGCGGAGGAGATGACAGAAGAGAGCAAGACACTCTACCCTAACCCGAAAAATATTAGCTCGCCAGTGTGGGACTTGTTTGTATTTTGTAAAAAAAAAGACTGTTGAAAAAGAAGTTGTACTTCAGTCTGCAGCAAATGTCGATCAACAGCAACCACCAACCTGTTCACCCACCTTCATCTCCACCATCCTGCAGATTTCGCCACATTATTGAAAGTAAGCTGCAGTTAGTTTGCTAGCCCTGAAACGGGAAATGTTACATTAAGGTCTTAGTTGTTTAGTTAAGGCTAAGTTATCATAGCATTGGACTTGACAGTATAGTCAGCGTCACTTGTTGTTAAGTTGTCAGCCTGTGGTCACACACACTAACTCTCTGTCCCCTGCTGCCCACAAGTGATTTTGTAACGGTTGACATTGTATTGATGGCATCTGTTAGGCCTTGTAGATCTTTAGTTAAGCAGTTCATCTGGTTCCTTTACACTACCCATTAAGTGTAATTGCTTTTTTTAGCTTTTGTACAGTTGTGGTTACAGACTCTCTCTCTACCTCGTATTTTGAGTGTAATTCACTTGCCAAAAAAGAGACAAAACACAGAAATAAATAAAGTTAATAAACAAAGTTAAAGATGAATTTGACTGATAGTATTTTTTATTTATTTATTTTTTTTCAGATTTTCTATAGATATCGCGATAATATCATTATTGTGAGATCTTTTGGCCACAATAATCGTGGAGTGAAAATCTGATATCCTGACAGCCCTTCTTTGAAAGGGTACTTGGAAGTTGGAGCTCTGACCTGGAAATTAGTATCAAATCCAACTACCCCAACTCACAAGGATGATGTCACTCAACATTGACGGCACCCATGGAAGTGAACTTTGTGAATGTAAATAATCAACTAACAGCCAAATAAAGTAAATTTTCTTACATGACATTGAAATAAAAAGATCAAACTATACAGTATAGCCATGTTTTTTTGTTTACATTTGGCATCGTGGGGCTAGGAACGCTTGGAGGTCAGAAGTCATAATTTTCGTAAGTCGTAAAAGGATGTCGAAATTCTGACATCCCATTTTGACTGGAATGCTGCATAAATCAAAAGATACTCTAACCCCTTTTACACTTTGTATTAAAATTTTATCTCAGTATTCAGATATGTTATTCTGCAGAATGGCATCTGATCTAACACACATCTTCGTTATCTAGATGCTGCCTGTATTGTGATTGGATCGCAGGAGGAAGGTCATTACGCGATTAAACCTCATCCTTCCTCTTTGCTCCATGGATGATCTTCAGCCATTTTTTAAAATAATTAACACCCTTTTTGTATGGGTCCCTGTCCATGTTCCAGAGGCATGGACCCATGTAGGGCAAGTCGCAACTCCCATTCAAAATAACTTTATTAATGAGAGAAGAAGATGATGCGGGGTGACATTTTCAGCTTGTTGGTGCATTTCATCTTATAAGTACATTCCAGCTCTACGCACTGCATTTACTAGTTTTGACAAAGAGCCAATCAGAATGCAAGCCAGATAACATCCTTGTCTGATTTGGCAGATCGCATTCTAGTCACAATTCTTTCTTTGAGCATTTACATCTTGCATCAACATGTGCTTTTCATTATCCGGATAACATATCCACATGCAGACTGCATGTTAATGCAAGGTGTAAAAAAGGCTGTAAATGATCGATGAGCCTGATTTCTCTAAAATGTCATCACGCGTAACACCAACCCATCACAATTACTAACATATCATTTACTGACAAGTGAACTTGATGCTTCTTTCTCTCTTTGAAAACCTCATCATTCCTCAGCCACAGTGGAAATGACAAAGCATCCTGTTATTTTTTTCCACTCAAGTCTTGATGGGTAATCAAAAAATAAATTGTCCGGACTCCAGGCACCCCCTGCCTGTCCTCCTGCCTGTCATTTGGACTAATCCCCTGTCTTCGCCGGGAATGCGTAATAGACAGGAATCCTCAGAGCCATTCTAGGATGTGATGAGAATATCTTCAAAGCCAGGAAAAGCTCTGACACCTAAAAATCTCTTCACTTTTCTCATCATTAATCATATCATGAACCTTACAGTGTAGATTTTGATAGGAGGGTGCAGGGTTACACTGGTACATTATCAACTGCTGCTGATAAAGTGTGTGTCAAATTGATAATGCATGTAAAGTGGCAGGACCAGAGTAAAAAGGGCAGCAACGTAATCATAATCCTCTGATAGCTGGAGTCCCATTAGCTACGGGTGCGTGACTTCACAATAAGAGGAGTCAGATTATTCCAGCATCATAAACAGCGCTCTGCCCTCTGGTGCACCACCTACAACAATGACATTACATTATTATGTATTAATAATGTTAGATTATGTTAGATTCACTGAACTTCCTGAAGTTTCAGCTATTGGTTTAATCATAGTTTTTTTTTAGTTGATCATCTCTAATAACATGTAGAAACAAGTGGATAAAACGCATCAGACCTACCAAAAGTACAGACTTCCGAAATTTAAAATCAAGTTTACACACTGAGCAGAAAATAGAAATTCTACTTTGTGTATAAATGTTTGTGTCTCAGACAGAAAATGCTTACAATTTTAAATATATTGTGATTGCTGTTTTAAAAGAAACACCAAACGTACAGGACAAATTGAATTTGGACTTTTCATTTATGAATTTGAGTTGCAAAAAAAAAAAAAAAAAAAAAAAATGTGTTAGTGACAGAAAAAGACCACAAAACATTTATCTTATAAGTCATTTTTGTCTCTTATTGAGTCCATAAAGGCTTATTTACTTCAAACAAGTGTAAAAATCTGCCGGTGCAGGAGATTATTTCACTGTGCTTCAAAAACAAACCAATTGGTTTGGGGTATTTTCCAGAAATTGAGTGTCAGTATCTTGGAATAGGACAAAACTGCAGTCCCTGCCAATGCCCAGTAGTCCTTTCATTTCATTTCTTTGCCAGTACAAAGACAGACTTTTACTGTCATACTTAAAAACAGATGTCATAAAGATTTATCATGCAAATTCATTATGTAGTAGCCCTTGGCATCAACAATCACAGCAGAGAGCTTCTGACGAGTGTTTATTCCTCAAACATCACCACATCACAGTACCATGAAAACTACATAATGGAAAAGTAGAACAAATACAAACCAAAGATGACACTTTAGTGTCCCAAACACAAAATGTAGCTTATTAAAGCTTTTCGCTTAACACATACGTATTAAGCTGTAAGCAAACTGTTCTTTCAAATAGTGTCATAATTACTTACACATTTCTATGTACACCCATTAATATCTTATTAAATAACTGAAATAATAAAGCTTATCTTTACACACACTGATGAAGGATTAATGCTGCATTCGAGCTACCTCGGAAGTCAGATTTACCCGGTTTCCTATTCAACTTCCTATTTGGAAAAATGCGTTGGAATGGCACTTGAAGTCAGAGCTCCGACTGGGAAACTCGGACCAAAATTATGTACCCCACAAAGCTCCACAAAGCCTAAAACTCCAGTCAGAGATAACGGGTACCACGACGGTGGTTATCAACCATCTTTGTCAACCCAGACTTTCCTCATCAGACTCTGTGCGCGTTCGCATAAAGGGGGCGTACCACACAAAATGAACCAATCAGAGCTGTTTATTTCAGTCAGGAGGAGCAAAGTTACCATGCAGCATTATGAAGATTTCAAACACATTATAACTGCTAAAAGCAACACCGTTGCTGCAAATAAGGCTAGGGAGGAATGCTGCAGAAAGTTGCTGATAGTTTATGCGTAAGTTTTATGTAATTTACCACTCAATGTATCTCAATGCCACCGTTTATTCCTAACGTGATACTGCACATTCTACAGCTCTGACACTTTAAACCTGATGCAGCAGATTTAAATATTATACTCAAAAACTGCATTTAGATCTGACACTGTCCCATGTAGGATACATAACAATCACTAGTTTTTGACCAAATCAAAGTGAAATTAATTTTATTAGTTTGTCGACTAATGAAATTTTTAATCGGCGTTCTATTAGCTGTATACTATTAATGTATTGATAAATTGATTCATGATATAGTATATTAATGTAAACGTCATACTGATTCATAATATAGTATTCTGTATTATTAATGTAAACATCATACTGATTCATAATATAGTGAACTATGTTACCTGCGATTTTATAGAAGGCTTCTTTTATAGCAAGTATGGGCAAATGAAATGGGTAATATGTTTGTGGTGTGTGTGTGTGTATATATATATATACATATATACTTTGTGATACTGAAAACCCTGGCTTTAGGCTCAACATACCTCACTAACCCACTAATCTCGCTTCGTGGTACNAAAAAAAAAAAAAAAAAACATGGCTGAAGGATAATAAATACTTTAAAATCAATAAAGTTAATAATAAATACTAACTAAAGTAAAGTTAGATTACAGGAACTGTTTGCTTGGATTGTGTTATAATGATTCTAATCATAGTGGTTAAACATTTGAGCAGAAAGTTAATTTTCTGAAATTATTTACACGTTTATCAATGCAAACAGTTATCTATACACTATAGATACTAGATAGTTAACTTGGCGTCATATTTTGACCTTTTTATTTCAATGTCATGCAAGAAAAAATACTTTATTTGGCTCCTAGCTGATTGTCTACATTCACAAAGTTTGCTTTCACAAGGATGATGTCACCCAACATGGCAGCGCCAAATTTAATCTCTTCCTGGACCCACGTCCCACCTGCAAAATCCGTTATTTACTTTTTGAGATATCCTGCTGATAAACAGACACAGATGAAAACATAGCCTCTTTTGTTGTGGTAATAAGGGATATCAAGATGTTTTTGTTTACAGGCTTGGCACAAATTGCAAGCACAAATATCATTACTTGTTTTGGTGGCAAATGAAAACCAAATTCAACGAAATGTAAAATTATGCACTCTGCAGAGTTAACTCCAGAGTGAGAAGAACCTTAAATTTAGATCAAAGTGTAAACAACATTTCATCAATATTTATTATGGAGCGGTAAGGTGGATGATGAAAGCTCCAACATCAGTTGAATATCCTGTATGTCCTTTATGCATGATGATATCGCTGCACAGCATTACTACAGCCTCATTTAAAAAAGTCCTTGAGAAAAGATCTTTATCATCATCCTAAAGGTAAGATGTGCAGGATGTTATATAGACAGACATCACTTTTAAGTTGCAGCTGAATTTGTTGGCACAGAAAAGTTCTTTGGTTTTTATATTCATGTTAAACTGGAGCAGGATTTTTTCATTCACATTCCTCTTGTTTGAATATTTTTAAGCAATTTTTCTACAGCTCTACTTAGTTTTATTGGAGCTATCAGAGTCACATTATCATTTTTATGATATCCATGTCTGCTTTGTGTATGTCTTCTGGGTTTGATTTCCTACAATTCATGACTTTGGCAACCTAATTTCAGATTTCACAACCTCTTACCAGCACTTTAACATAAAATAACTCTGTGGTAGTATTGCCAAAAGAGTCAAGACTTTCTCTGTCATTACCACAAACCAATAAGGTAAATTGGGTTAAAAGGGGCCATATTATGCTTTTTATTATTTTTCCTTCCTCCTAAGGAATGTATGTTGAACACTGGCAAAGTTGCCAAACTTGAGGTTGACACCAATAGAAATGCATCCAGTAAGACAAATCCGCAGGTCCTAAACTTCCCTGAAAGTTTCATTTTTAATTAGTCTTTTACTTCTGTAACATGTTGACATCAACATGTAACATGTGAATATACATACCTTCACTGCAAAGACACACCCACCAAATTCAAGGCTGGTTAGTGTGTGTTTGCCTAGCGTCCATGTTTTACAGTCGGAAGGTGTTTACAGCTGTAGCTAGCTAATCAGAACACAGCATGCTTTTCAGGTGAGGGAGCCCTTAAAGATATAGTGCTTCTTTTTAATTCATTGTACCTTTGAGAGGGATCAAAAGGAAAATAAAATAAAATAAAATTGATGAGTGAATGAACCCAAAACATTCCGTTTTCACTCAGTGTGCACAGCAGTGCTGCAACAAAAGAGGAGAATGTATTAATATGTCTGTTTGTTTGTTTGTTTGTGTTTTACTTTTATAAAAAAAAGTAATTGTTTATTGTATTGTTTTACCGAACTGAAACCAATGGCTCCCTGCAAGGTGGAAAAACACATGAAGCAATTGACAGCACCACTGTTTGCTTTGGAAAATGTTGGGCAGCAATGTGAAGAATAAATGATGTTTCTATGCAATACATGCAAAATAACTACTTCACTGCAACATGATTTTCAGCAGATTGTAGCTGTATTTTAGATGATAGTTTAATAATACTACTGAACAAAGTCAGAACAAAATATTTATTTAAAACCCATTATTTGTGGTTTGTGGAATATTATGTTTGGGTTCAGGATCATTTCTACAGTTAAACAGTGATTATTTCTTTGCAGTTATACAAAGGCCACAGTCAACATTTAAAAACTTGCACCATAACAGTTTTTGTCATTTGTTCTCGTTTACAATAGCAGAATCCCTCTTTATAACTCAGTAATCTTAAAAATAGACTGGACTGCTACATCGCAGAAATGACTGCACAACTCTAACTGTGCATCATTACACACATTTCCATCTGTGCTGCTTCTTTCCTGCTCTACATATGCAGGTACTAGAGGTACAAGGTACATATTGTAAAAGACTGTTCCATGTGGATTCACAATTGCTTTACTGTCAGCACATTGAGCGCGGGTCTTATATAACAGCAGCGGCTCCCTTGACGGCTGTCCCACGCACTTGCCGCTTCCGCAGCCCAGTATGTGCGGTAGCAGGAAAGGAGGGTGAGGCATGGGCTTCTGGAGGCAAGGCAGGAGGAATGATTTACAGTGCTCCATTCCCTCTGCTGGGATAATAACTGGAACAGATCTTTGGTCGGATACAAGCCAGCAACTTCCCCACTAGGTTAAGACCAAAGCCAGGCTTTGTGGCCTCTGATATAGGGTACATCTGATGGTTCACAGATGCAACAGATAGCAGCATCAGCTCTATGTCAGACTAAAATATACATAAAAATGCATATGATGCTTATAGCTATGATGCCACAACTATGATCAAATGATCAAGTGTAAGTAGGCCTACTTTACGCTTACTAGGTACAACTGAACCTACTTTTTTTCATCTTCTAAGAAATCACATGATATTTAACACTATATCAAGACGATTTCTAATCTGATCTAATCCCAAAGATCTGTGCTGTTGTTCAAATCCCTGCACAGTATACAATTAATCCCATGCTGACTGGTTTCAGTGGCAGACATGGAAATCTAGAATTAGACACCAGGCAGAACGAAGCCCACCCGTCAGCTTCCATCTTGCGTGTTTGACCTCAGAAGATGAAGAAGAAGAGCCAGAGTCGATCTTTTAAAGGCTGAACTGGAGCTTGTGACGGAAGCTCTCAGTCGGACTAAATCCTGTTCATGCTAGACCAGAGGAGTTGAAATCAGGACTCAGTACAGTGGTAGGGAGACAATAGTGGCACAGTCAGGCAGACAGCTGGGTTTCCGCCTCCTCTCCCCCCCGCCATTCCCCACCATCACGGCTTTGTTCCACTAGATTAGACCGCAGCAGACTCAGGGCTTCCCCAAGTCCTCTGACATCACAGGCCAGCTGATAGGAAGCTCAAAAGATCCCGCAGAAAGGATTCCTTCTATTTATAAACCGTGAATAATTGCTGTGATTTCACTGCCTCTGTAATTTGTGCTAAACCTTCAGGCAAAACTGTGTATGACAAAAAAATAAATTAAAGTAAATAAAAGAAACTAATTAATTAGAATGAGGGAAAATGTACATTTGTGTAAAGTCCAAAGACTGCTTCTTCAGTTATATATTCCACAGAGGATTTGTCTGTAATACAATTTGATTGGCTCTAAAACAAAAAAAAAACAAAAAAAAAAGGATTCTGTCAAGTAAATCATGAAAATTTTATGCATATCTCCTTCAGAGAAAATAAATAATAGATTGTTCATGTAACCTCTCTTAACCCATTTTTGAATTTTTGACTATTTTGGAATACCAAAATGGAAACGCTTATAACAGAAGAACTGTAACTAAGCCATAGCTTCAGTCATAATCGAATAGCAATATCTAGAACATTGTCAATGTCAAAGGACTGTGAAAATCACCACATATCTTGTAAATTATATCATTTAAATTTGTGTAGAAGTTCAGTCTGCTGGACTAAAGTGTTTGGGAGGTAGTGGGCTTTTAGATTGCTGTGTCGCTTCATCGCTTACTCTCACTTATTCTCACTTTACTGATTTCTGTGATTTTGAAACACAGAAAGCATTTTGGTGACATAAAGGTGAAGTTCAGAATAAAGCATCATTCTAAATGCAAGATCCAAATATTCACTAATTACTGTCTAAAGAACATAACTAGTTATGTTGCACTCTAATTAGTGACTTTCTACTTTATTATTTCCCATCAGAAATTAGCTCAACAACATTGGATGCTCATCTGGGTGTCTGCATTTCCAATCACTTCATATACATTGAGCAAGTTGTCTTTTCTCCATAACCACACACACACACACACACACACACACACACACACACACACACACACACATTTGCAGACTAGTTATTTCCCTGCAACTTTTATGGGAATTTTGGTATTTTTTCACCTTGTATGAAACAGCTTATACAGCACAGTTTTGTGATGTGAGATAAGTGATTTTTTTGCCAAGGTCAGACGACGTACAGTAAACTATAAGCCAGCTGGAGGGATGTGTGTGTATATGTATGTGCCCCAGATTTGAGAGCTTATAAAAGCTTATTTATCCAAAATAAAATATCATAGGGTTAGGTATAAGTCAAGTCAAGTTTATTTGTAGCCCAGTATCACATACAATGTCTCAAAGGACTTTACAAGCCCACACATTAGCGGTTTCTGACCCAGTCCAAGCTGTCTATGAAGTCAAGGAAATACTCCTTAAATGGAAGAAACCTCGGGAGAGGCAATTTAAAGAGAGATTCCCTCTCCTCAAATACTGGATGTGCAATAGGAGCCACAGGTGTAAAAACAGGTAAATTACAAAGATCCAAAAACAATGAAGCATTAAAGGAACATACCACCATTTTGCATGTTTTAGCCTAATATATTCAATTTTCATACATGTAAGGTTACTGACCATCATTTCCAAAAGCAAACTACTGGAATGGTGGGTTGAAAATGTTTTTCCTACCTTCCAGACCGCCATTGGTTCCAGTTCATTCTGGTACGCTGTTAAAATCAACTTGTTGATACTTGAAATGTTCTTGGGATAGGTAATCCATCATTGTGAATAACAAGTATATTCAGGTTTATTCAAAGTTTCATAATTTCAGTGTTTAAGAGCAATAAAAAGTGCAGAGTGAATGCATCTCTCCACTGGGAATATAATCCCAAAAGAAGACCTGCGTTTATCAAAATATTTAAACAACCGTGACTTCATAAAGCTGCGTAATTATTAACAGACAAAATGTTGATTTTTAATGTGGGTGTATTGCTTGACTATTTAATTTTGAAAGATCAAGAGATTTTACAAAATATCAAGAAAGCTGAAATGCAGTTTTATCCTTTGGGAAATGATTGTCATTAATGTTACATGTATGAAAATTGAATATATTAGGCTCAAACATGCAAAATGTGAGGAATGGTCCTTTAAAATATTCATTAAAAACACCAAATAAGAAGAAAACCATGTCAAAATAAAGCAATGCAAATATAAGAAACAGAATTTTAAAAAAATCTCATAGAAAAAAGACAGGCAGAGAGCGAGCAAGAGAGAGAAAGAGAGAGAGCGAGAGAGAGAGAGAGAGAGAGAGAGAGATTAAACATAAATGCGCATAAAAACAAATAAGAACAAATAATGAAGAGTGCAACTAGATAATGAACATTTCTCTCCATCGTGAAAACTCCTGCACTGAGTAATTTGAAACACCATTTCCTGTCCTAAACCTCGAGCTGTTCTGAACATTAGTCTGTGAATCCTACTCATCCCAAGTGTAGGGCTGGCTGAAGAGCAGGTCTGCTCATCTGAAATCACCTCACCACACAGAGACAGCAGAGGTGTAATCGATACAGCTCATATTCTGGTCTTCTACGCTGTGAACAGGTAGAGAGGATCAGCAGGTAATTTAATGATCTACCCTGGGATTTCCACCAACTTCATCCTCGGTCGTCTTCCCAATTCATTTTGGTATTGACAGATACTGTCGATTCAGCAGACGTGGCTGAAGGAAATGTTCATTAACAACATGAAGCATGGCAGTCCCACATGACGAATGATTTTCCAAGATGCCGGCATTTAGCTGGTTTTCATCTTATTATTGATGTCCGTTACAGAAAGGCAACTCAAGGAATCATTTTGAATTCTGCTAAAATATTGATTCCAGGACAGCCTGGGGAATGTTTCCACCGTCCTCTGAGCCTCTAGTCAGTCCTCTAGCCAGTTTGGCTAAACCTGAAATGAGAAATGAGATGAGGGATAGTGAATCATTTCCAGATCGATGTTGAAATGATTCAACAGTTTATGCTTGAGAAGAAAAGCCTCTATCAGGAAAAATTAAAGTCCTTTTTAGTTTTATTTAGTAAAATAAGTTTTCTTCAATGAGTTTATTGATTGCATTTTGTTACCCCAGAGACATGACAAGACGTGACTGCATGATGTCTAATTAGACCGATCAGTCGATTTTATCAGCAAATACAGGCTGATATGCTATCATATATAATGTCCAGTCATGCATGCTTGGATGGATGGTACAAATCCAACCCATTAAATTTTGGTGCAGATCTGGATCCAGAGGTTGATCAACCTGAGCAATATTTATACCCATCTTGCTGATCCTTCAAATCTGTCACAGCCACTGTTGTCATTTGTTATGTTAAAGGGCCATCCATTTTGCATGTTTGAGCCTAATATATTCAATTTTCAGACACGTAAAGTTACTGACAGTCATTTCCCAAAGGATAAACCTGTATTTCAGCTTTCCTGATATTGTGCAAAATCTCTTAACCTTTCAAAATTAAATATTCAAGCGCTACACCCACCTTAAAAATCAATGTTTCGCCTGCTAATAGTTACACAGCCTTATGAAGTCACGGTCCTTTAAATTTTTCCATAAACACAGGTCTTCTTTTGGGACTATATTCCCGTTGGAGACATATATTCATGCAACGCGTTTTATTGCTCTTAAAATGCTAAAATTACAAAACTTCAAAAAAAACCTGAATATACATGTTGTTCATGATGATGGATTACCTATCCTAAGAACATTTTATGTATCAACAAGATGATTTTAATAGCGTACCAGAATGAACTGAAACCAATGGTGGTCTGGAAGGTAGGAAAAACATTTTTAACTCACCGTTCCAGTAGTATGCTTTGGGAAATGATTGTCAGTATTGTTACATGTATGAAAATTAAATATATTAGGCTCAAACATGAGAAATGGGTAGTATGGTCCTTTAATGTGCAGTGTATTTTACTATTAATAAAATAAAACAGAACAGCATGTTTGGATATGATCCCTTAGAGCTCTGAGAAAAGCAATTGCACTTAAAAGCCATATATACTAAAATAAATAAATAAATAAAAACCTGTTATTTAAATGTATGATTCTGATTTCATCATTGTTAATCATTTGTTAGCTTATATTGCGATTCCACTGAGGTCTGTTATTCACATAATCATGAAAGGAAATGTCCATCAGCAGATATGAAGATACGTCAACATTGGTTCTGGGTCCAAAAATCATTAATAGTAGCAGGGCCCTGCTGCTGACACGCATACCATATAAAAACTCCGAGACAATCAATTACACACCTACAACTTATTCCAGCCTGACACACCATTATTACTTTTCAAGAGTTTCTGTGTTCCCTGTAGACTTAAAACAAATATACTCACAAGCGGCCAACTATAAATTTATCTCAATTTCACAAGACTCTAAAATTCAATCGCAGACGTGTGGAGACAGACGGGCCGGCGGATTGGATTGCAGACCCTAGTAAAGACNAAAAAAAAAAAAAAAAAAAAAATACATGACTTCATCCTCCACAGGCCACATTCAAACACACTTATCTGATCATTAGCAACTTCTGCTGGATCCTGTGGGAACAATTAGGGGCAAAGTCAAACACAACTGGAGCTTCAGCCGCTGTAGGTGTGCTGAGAATGGAGGCTGTTACCGTGGGTGTAAAACCATGGGTAAGCTGGTAAGATCGCCTCCTGGTTCCGCTCAGCCACGGGGGNGGGGGGGGGGGGGGGCGAGTTTAATTTTGATTAATGGTGGCAATTAAACAGATGAAAAGAACCAGACGTGTAATGAATCTATCAGGCTTTAGTTGAGTGTGTTGAGGGAGGCTTTGAAACTGGTCCCAGAGCCTGATGCTTCTAATTTGATAGCATAAATCACTAGAGAGGCTGAAGTTTGGCTATCGTCCTATTAAACCCCATTCAGCAACAATGGCTGCTGCAGCACGCCATCGCTCCCCAATTAGCCGCTCCAATCAGACACACAGTACTAATCTGTAATAACTGGCTGAAATGTAGCTGATTAGACTTTACATTTTGTACTTCAGAACCCAATTTAACGTTTTAAAAAATAAAATCAAATTTTTTTTTTAACCGATTGTCACTGACGATAACTGGCTCGGTGAACCGAAAAGCAGAGAAAGAGGAAGCAGAGGGCTTTCAACAAACCACGGATGTATCAATCTTCAGAGAGGATTAATCTTTTTTCCCCCGGGGACTTTTGATGCAATGGAAGAATCCGTAAGTTAAAAGCAGCGTGTCGTAGATAGAGAT
Organism: Lucifuga dentata; assembly: GCA_014773175.1. Classification (NCBI taxonomy): domain Eukaryota; kingdom Metazoa; phylum Chordata; class Actinopteri; order Ophidiiformes; family Bythitidae; genus Lucifuga; species Lucifuga dentata. The sequence goes on from VXCM01000785.1 coordinate 120,400, forward strand.
CAATCATGTTGCTCTGCATGTGATCTCCTCCCCAGACAGACTCGGGGGCTACTGCAGGTCACCACCACACACACGGCCTGGAAGAAGCAGGAGGCTGGAAGTGAGATCAGCCTTTCATGAATCAACCCACCAGGACACCCCCACCCCCACCCCCACACCACCCCACTCGTTTCAGCCGTCTGCATAGTTAAACAGTGACATCAACAGTGATGTCAGTGATGTTCTTTCACTGATTACTATAACACATTATATCTATGACCAATAACATTTTAAATAGTGTTCTGATCAGTGCAAAATGTGCATTTAACTGATATGTTTACACACACATGCTATACTGCAATTAATTGTCTGTACTCCAATTAAAGCAATAATGCAATAATGCAAGCTACTAATAAAGAAGGATTTAATGAGTTTTTTTTTTTTTATCTGAGCATTTGACCACCATTNGCAAGCTACTAATAAAGAAGGATTTAATGAGTTTTTTTTTTTTTATCTGAGCATTTGACCACCATTCAATATTCTTTCACTTTCTTAAGGTGTCAGATTTTTATCCATGCTGCTTCATGTTGTATGAGAGTTAATTTCATGAACACCACAAGTGAAAATTAAATGATTTTAGTTCAATGTATCATCTACAGAAACTCAATCAAAAGGAAAATTGAAGGAAAATTTTGAAATGTGTTTGATTGATAAGAGATATCTAAGAGTTGCATTTATATATAAGATGAGCAAGTCCACTGGAACCTCGGACCATACCGTCCATTTTGCATGTTTGAGCCCAATATATTCAATTTTCATACATTATGTTACTGGCAATCATTTCCCAAAGAATAAAACCATATTTCAGCTTTCCTGATATTTTGCAAAATCTCTTAATCTTTCAGAATCAAATATTGAAGCGATATACTCACCTTAAAAATCATTGTTTCGTCTGCTAATAGTTACGCAGACTTATGAAATTGCGGTCATCTAAATTTTTCAATAAACACAGGTCTTCTTTTGGGACTATATTCCCCGGTGGAGACATACATTCACTCTGTGCTTTTTATTGCGCTTAAATGCTAAAATTATGGACCTTCCAAAGAAAAACCTGAATATACATATTGTTCACCATGATGGATTACCTATCACAAGAACATAGCAAGTTGATTTTAATAGCGTACCAGAATGAACTGAAACCAATGATGGTCTGGAAAGTAGGAAAAACATTTAACTCAAGTAAAGTAGTATGATTTGGGAAATGATTGTCAGTAACCTAACGTGCATGAAAATTGAATATATTAGCATGCAAAATGAGTGGTATGGTCCTTTAAGTGCCTTGCTCAAGGGCACCACAACTGTAGTGTTTGAGATGAGAGATTTACATTCATTCAATTTTACTACCTGCAGTAGGGTTTAGGTATTCTTATGATTCTCTGGCCAACTCAAACCTGCTTGGTCATGCCTCCCTTTTCCCTGCACGGTTAACCCTTATGACTTCCCAAACCTTATTCATGGCAGTGACCCTTACATTTTACCCTCGATGATCTCAAAAGACCCATTGTGTTGGGCAGGCAATGTGTCTCGGTGGTGCAGTTACTTGGTGTTATGTCAGAGTTCACTTTTATAGGCTTAAGTAACAGATTTGATGCCCAGAACGGTATCTCGCGAACCAACTGCTGGGATTGTATATACGAGGCAAGAGCAGAGTGCCCGGACCTCCAGCAGGGCCAAACTGGAGGATCCCCAAGCAGTCAGAGTCCAGGTCCTGTTCAGAGGTCGTTCTTATTTGACAGGACAGAAGATCCCAGAGAACAGAGAGCCTTTGTGCTTAAGCCACACCGCCAACCTCTTAGTGCTGCGGAGATCCACAAAAATGAACGAAATCACATAACGGCCACACGAGGGGGAGTTCACCCCCACTGCCACTCACTGTATGTTTACGGAGAGTAATGCGGCATAGCTGCGTTTCAGTTTCATTGTTAATCATAAATCATCCCTCCAGCAATGTTTTCCTTATGCCTCATGGTGTGAGATAAAGCTGATAACAAAACTGGTTTCTGCCAATTTTGCACTAATATCTTTATCTTTTTCCTTTTCCATCATAAAGCACTGCAAGTGTTGAGTATTTCAAAACCTCTGTTAATGATTTTTTTTTTTTTTTTTTTTTTAGGTAGATCAGCGGTCCTGAGGACAAGAAGACCCATGCCTCATATTGAATAGTAGGGAAAGACTATGGTAAATTTCTGCCTATGAATGTAAATTTAGTAAAAAAAAAAAAAAAAAAAAAAAAAATTAAAAGCAGAACTGCATGTTGTTGAGAGTGTTTTCACATAGCTGTTTAAGCTGAAACCTTATTATAATGGTTCTTAATGGGTTCTCTCTTTAAAAAAAAATGTTCCAAAAGGACCATACTAGCAATTTTACATGTTTAATCCCAATAAATATGACCTGTATACATATTACATTACTGCCAACACATTTTCCAAAACATAAAACCATATTTTAGTTTTGGTGATATGGCCGAGACGTATATTTTCTTCTGTGTTCAGCTCAGTGTTGAATATGTGCTGAAATGCTAAAATTATGTTACTTAAACAATAAAATTCTAAAAATTAAAAATAAAAGTCTTGTTTGATGTGATGGATTACTTCTCTCAAGCACGTTTCCCGTCTCTACAAGTTGATGTTAATAGTATACAGGAATGAATTTAAACCAGTGGCAGTCTGAAAGGTAGGAAAAACATTTCTAAAACTTACAGCTCCAGTAGTATGTTTTGGAAAATGGTTGCCAATAATATAACATGTATGCAGGCTGTATATATTGGGCTCAAACATGTAAAATCACTGGTATTGTCCTGTGAAGCTGTTTGAACCATTGTACAATCATTTTGGCCTTTGTATTTATTGGGCTCAAACAATTGGGCTCAAAATTACTGGTATGGTCCTTTAAGGGCCATGGCTATGGCATATGATAATTGTTTTCATGGTTGGATGTTATTTAAAATACCTTATTTGGTGTGTTCCATCACTGTCATTGTAGTATGAGTTTTTCCACACCACCATCCCAAGCCACTAGTGTCAAGACCTTGTCTATGGCTCCTCGGGGGGCTAATGGTTGAATGACTGCAATTTATAGGGTCTTACCCCGTAAATTGATTCCACTGATGTGGTCAATGCTGAAGATCTTTTAAATATTAAAACAACCATCTGTATTTTTCCTCTCCTGTAATGTCTGGTTGAAATATTTTTATTTGCACCAGTTTTGCTGGCAAATGCCATTGGTAAGTAGCTGAAGCTGTTAGGAATTTACTGCGGCAGTAAACGGCATTCTGAGGGACCACTCCTAAAACTGAAATAAAGAAAAGTTTTATTGTAAAAGGGAGGAAAAAGAATTTAATCTTAAATGAGATTTTTAACTTTGCCAATTCTTAGGATCTATGCCAGTAATTCATTCAACAAGTTTCTGAAACGTGGACCAAGACGTTAAGGTTTTGCCGTTTAAAATGTAGGAAGGCTGGCTGAGATACCATTTCTGAACATTTCTCACCATAAATGCTCAGGTTTGATACCTGTAATGTGTAAATAAACAATCCGGTGCTGGGGTCCATTCAAACAAAGATCTCTGTTGTTGATAGCAAACAAACTTTATTTCATTTTCATGTGTTTGTACAAGGTTAATAAATTCCTCCATTTCTGAGTCATGGTGGTATTTGTTGTCTTTAATTCCATGAAAGGACCATACCAACCATTTTGCATGTTTGAGCCTAATATATTCCATTTTCATACATGTAAGGTTACTGACAATCATTTCCCAAAGGATAACTTTTTGTAAAGGTAAACATGTTTATCAGTTTACAAAATGTAGTGTTATCACTTCCACCTCATACATGAAAGCTCCCTGCTTCAAAAATGGGCACAGTTAAAGGACCAAACCTGTGATTTTGTATGTTTAAGGCAGACAGAATAGAAATATTTTCATTGTAGATCAAATCTATTGTTACATATTTCATAATAGGTCTGTTTACCATCACTGTTGGTCCAGTAAATAGCTTCTCTCCAGCAAGAGTAGTCTTATCTGTCCTTTTTCTACAGGGGAAGTCAGTTTATTGATTTTTCTGTGCAAGAAGGTATTTTTCTTTATTAGAAAGATCTTAAAATATCTTACTGAAGTAAAAGTAGTTGTTGAATGAAAAAATGGTGTCAAGGGACCATACCGGCAATTTTGCATGTTTAATCTCAATCAATACTACCCGCATACATGTTAGGTTACTGACAACCAATTTCTAATACATTAAACTGTATTTTAGTTTTCTGTTATTTTGTCAAATCCCCTAATCTTTCAAAGTCAAATGTTCAGGTGAAATACCCACCTTAAAATTCAATGTTTTACTTGCAAACACATACTGTACACCCAAATATAGTAGGGATAGTCGTTTTTATTTTAAAACCATCTTCTCCTGGGACTATATTCCCTGGCGGAGACATACACTGACTTCCTTGCAGCTCTGTGTTGGATCAGTTAAATAAAGTTATGTTGACAAAAAAACTAAATAGATCATGTTCGCTGTGATGGATTACTTCCTCACACACGTTTAAAGTCTCTACAAGTTCATTTTTATAGCATACTGGGAAAAAACTTAAACCAATAGCGAGCTGGAAAGCAGGAAAAACAATTCTAATACTGACCGCTAGTAGCATGTTTTGGGAAATGGTTGTCAGTAAAGTAACATGTATGCTGGCTGAATATACTGGACTCAAACATGCAAAATCACTGGTCTTGCCCTTTAAACCTTTGTGAAGGGTCTTCCTCCATTGGTTCCCCTGTGGTGTCAAGATTCTGTTTCCAAATTGATTTGACTTTAGAGAAGGTAAGACTAATTTTAAGTGTTTGTATCCCATTTTTGACATGACTGAGCAAAAATAATTATCATGCAAAACTTCACAGAAAATCTGGACTGATCTAATACAGATGATCTGATACAACAGGCTGCTCTGTACGAAGTGTATTAGGGCCATATAAAAGATGGGAAAAAAAGAAGGGGGGGCATTATTTTGAGTGTTTAAACTCGCAAATTTGCGAGTTTTAAAACTCGAAAAGTTTTAAAAGTCTATATGCTTATGATAATTCAGTGATTTTGCACTAAAGCACAAGCATTTCTTTATTGCTAAATCCAATGGAAAAGTATAATTTAATAAGGTCACAAATTTGAAAGTTTTTAAACTCGCAAATTTGTCAGTTTAAAAGTCGCATATTTGTATGTTTAAAAACTAAAAAAAAATAATGAAAATTATTTTTAATGATGAATAATATTTTTTTAAATTTTTTATAATAATAATTTAATTTTTTTTAATAACGAAAAAGGGAAAATAATGAGAACTGGAATAGAACCGCCTCACAATGTGACTATGCGCAGTACATGACCTTATTTCCATTGGATTTAGCATAAAGAAATACTTGTGCTCTTGTGCTTTTAGTGCAAAATCATTGAATTATCATAAGCACATGGACTTTTAAAACTGGCAAATATTTGAGTTTTAAAACTCGCAAATTTGCGAGTTTGAAAACTCAAAATAATGTCCCCCTCTTTTTTTTTTTTTTTCGTGTGTGTCTTATGTGGCCCTAATATGCCATCATAGCTCTGAAATCAAGATTTAATTAAAAAAAAAAAAGAGTTTGACCAAACGTGAACATAAAAATAAAAACTTTTTGAGCTGTGGTAATATTATTCATGATGCACTGGTGACAAAAAACAAAAAAAACAACAAAAAAAAAAAAAATCAACATACCTGGTCACTTGTAGAAATTCATTTACCCACGATCTCTAACCCACAACTTTTCATTAATTGCAAGTCACTCTCAACATATAAATGAATTATGCAAAATGCGATGTAGATTGTCAACTTGTGACTTGTTTCACAGCAATTTCTTGTGAATGTCCTTCGCCTGTAGCCTTCCCTTCTCATCTTTTCTCTGTTTTCTAACTTAATGGTCATGTTCAGATGCCTCCATTCTGTGTAAATACCCACCTTTAAAACAGCAGTAGATGGAAATAATAACTGTTATTATCATTTCTGTCACATAGTTGCACCTTGTAAACCATGAGGAAGATCCAGGTGCTCATAGTGTAATGGGCTTTGAAAGAGAATGAAGTGGAGGGTGACTTGAAACGTCCTTCATACTATAGAGCAGCACTACATATGATTGAATATATGATCTTCTGCATTATTTAAAACTCTGTTTTGTAAATTGAGAAGTAAAAGTTAGCTAAGAAGTGCTGGCATGTCTAATGAATGGCTGGAAGGTTGCAGGACCATATGAAGGTGTTAATGTCAAGACAGTGATTTAGAGGCAGGGCGTCAAAAGTGAATGAGCCTTTTTGAAATTTGCAGGTTTTAAGTTTAAACGTTCACTTTCGTCTTCTGTCTCCAAGCGTCTGTCTGGAGAGCCCACCCATCTCAAGAATCTTTCCACCACATTTGATGACATCATGCTCCAGAAATTTCACAAAATACCACAAAAAAAAAAAAAAAAAAAAAAAAAAAAAAGAGTCTGAACAGGAGTAGAGATGCAGGGGGGTAAAAGTGTTTGTGACCCATTTTCCTTCCTCCATGATTGTGTCTTAATTTGACTAAAAGGTTACACACACATGTACACACACGACACACATCTGCAGGATGTTAAACATGCGGCCGCGCCATTGGAAGGCCAGGTTTAGAAGGCCAAGTCTAAATTCGATGACTTAAGCCGTAGAACATGATTTACATCCCACTACATCACATGCAACAGGCACTTATTTGACAAAACACCAACATCTGTGCAGCAGTCCATTCGAGCAAAGCCGGGAGAATTGCTCATAAACGTTTCGGTATAATATGTGCGATAATGAGAACCATACCAGGAGTTTTCTCCTTTAATAAGGATTTTTTTCCTTTACCCCACTTTTCACAAACGTCATGTGGGAGGCGAAACTGCGGCTCTATCAGCGAGAGAGCAAGGCCTCAAAAGAAAACAGTAGCCGTTGACAAGGAAAACATGGCCCCTGTGAGAGGCCCCGGTGCTTCATAGGATACTGCTTCCAGCAATGAAAATAAAGCCTCCTCCAAGTCCAGACCATCAAGAGACAGACAGACCGAAGCTTCTCTGGAGCCGACCGCAAGGCGATCTGAAAGAGCTGAATGTTCTTACTGTTATAAAACCGTTTGTAAGAATAGAGGCATTATGAGAACGTCACTGCCAGCTCACCACCAGCATGCACAGAATGTACATTATGGTTTTTATTTCATATCTGTGGAACAGAGCATAACTGGAAACAGAGTCTTTGTCTTTTAAACCACAAGTAGGGTTGCGGTTGAACTGGTACATCTTGCTGATGAGGGGGTTTAAAAAAAAAAAAAAAAAAAAGATGGTATCTTATTTCACATAAAGGTGAATTCATTCTAAGGAAAGCTCTCAGTCATGCTAATTTTTACACTGTTATTCTATACGAAAATGAGTTTAGAGAAACTAGATTAAGATGAGTGCTCACATTTTGAAACGCCCTGCTGGAAACAAAAACTAATTGCTTTTGACCATTTTGAAAGCTTGTACTGTACGATCTGTTTTCCTTCCCGTATTTTATTTTGTTTTAATTATTTCAGTGACGGACATCTAACACTCACATATTTCATTATAATAAATGTGGAACACTGGGCTGCAAGCCTTGCTCCTAAGATGCCAGCATCATGTTTCATTTAGAACGTTTCACAGTCCAGACTCGAGCAATTGCTTCCTGTGAAGTGGGAGGCTCAATGGCACTTTTGCACGACTATAACTTCTCAGTTCACTTAGGGAAAAGTACTTTTACAAATGCACTATTCATTTTTAGTCAAATCATTCCAAAAAATAAAAAATAAAATAAAATAAAAATACCTGAGTGTTTGAAAATTTTCTTTGTGCAAGTCAGCCATAGTTGACTGTCATTTGTCACAGACGTAATCCATATCAGATCTGAGTAGAGAGTGTGGAGTGAGTTGTGTTTAATTTTGAATAGTCTAATTGGATGGATTTACTGCAGAGTAAATATTTTGTATTTTTCACACAAAAACAAAATGTTCATCCCAACAAATGGAGATTTTATGTGGTGAACATGCTGTAACACAAGCAGACAGAAAGTGTGCCATTTCTCATATTGGCTTTCTACAAAACATCAGTCTTTGAAAATCTTTATCTGAAGAAAACCATATTTGCAGAAAATACTGTACATTTGCTGTTAATCACATTAAACAGAGGCTATTAATATGCACACAACTAAATATTTTTTCATTGGTAATAGTCTCGGATCGCCCACCTGATCCAAGACTATTTCTTGTTTACCAGAACTCTTCAGCTACACATCAAAAACGCCCATGCTAATTCCAGCCTTTTCATTCATCTGTTCCTCTCCTAATGTAAAGAAATCACTTTGCTTCTCTGGCTCATTGTCTTCACCAGCCACGCTTTGAATGAAAAGCTTCTTTGTTGATTAAAAAAGACATTGCAAGTGGACCATTGCAGGAAAGCTGCATGCACTTCCTACAAAATAAGTGACAAGCATTCAGCATGCACTCTGGAGCACGCTCCTTGTTATAAATGAAAAATGGCTCCTACCAGGTGACTTTAGACGGCTGCTTTATCATGCGAAATCCCAAGAGATCAGGATTTCCATATTCAACTCTAACCAACCTACATCTCAGAACCCCCTTGTTCCCTCCACTTCCACGATGTTCCCACAGCAACCTGAACCTGCAAGTCTAGAATGTGTCTGGGAAAAGCCCAACACCACCTGTGGCCTGTTTCATGCATCTGTAATAATATGACTGCTTGATAGTTGTGTTCTCAGGGGATTTACCATCAGAGACAGTTCAGCGCCAATGATCAATACTGGCTGTCAATTTTGGTGAACCCACAATGGACATTGACTCTCGTCTGGTTCCACATACCAGCTATCTACCTTCAATCCAGATTTAGGATTTGTGTGATGTTTGCTTTGTTGTCGTAGAAGTAAAGAAAAATTACAATGAAGTTGAATTATTGGAGGATGAGGGCATCGATCCCTCTACCTCTCGCATGCTAAGTGAGTGCTCTACCATTTGAGCTAATCTCCCACACATTGATGACGATATGCTGATGATGCAGGCTAGCCATATCTAGGGACAATATGGCGATTTTGCATATTTTGGCCCTATATGTGTGTCTGTGTGTGTGTGTGTGTATTGGGCTGAAACATGCAAAATCGCCGTATTGTCCTTTAAGTCACTTTGGACACACATCCAAAATGGTAGATATTGCTAGTCTGCATCATCAGCACATATTCATCAACATGTGGGGGATTAGCTCAAATGGTAGAGCGCTTGCTTAGCATGTGAGAAGTAGAGGGATCGATGCCCTCATCCTCCAGTAATTCAACTTCTTTGTACTTCTAGGACAATAAAGTGAACATCACGTGAATCTTGAAAAATATATATATGTATGTATGTATTGGGCTGAAACATGCAAAATCGCCATATTGTCCTTTAAGTCACTTTGGATACGCAACCAAAATGGTAGACATTACTAGTCTTCTGCATCATCAGCACGTTTATCAACGTGTGGGGGATTAGCTCAAATGGTAGAGTGCTCACTTAGCATGCGAGAGGCAGAGGGATCGATGCCCTCATCCTCCAATAATTCAACTTCATTGTAATTTTTTTGGACTTCTATGACAACAAAGCAAACATCACACAAATCTTGAATATATATATCACCTGTATGGTCCTTTAACTCGCCATTAGCGCAAGTAGTTTCTGTAAGGGTGACAGAGCTTTGCTCTTGCGTCTTTGGTCTTGCGTTGCCACACCGAGCAACGCAAGACCACACGAATGCCCACAATCAAGAGAGAAAGATGATCTGAGAGTTCTGACAATGTTTCCATGTTATGGAGATATGAAAACATAAATAAATACAGCAGGTTTGGATTGAAAGCTTGCATCCAGATGTCTGAGAAATGCCGATCCACGCTGTGTTTATGGAAAAAAGTCATTCACAAGGAAGCTTGGGAAGATTTCTCCTCTTTGCTGATGGTGTTGCCATGGCAGAAGTTTAGCTAAGCAGATTTTCAAGGTGTGGAAGCAGCTCAACCTCCCATCATGTCTAATTTGTTCCATTCCCACTGGCTGTTGACTTTGTACATCTGTTTGTACGTGTGTGTGTGTGTGTGTGTGTATGTGTGTGTTTATACTGTATCTGCAAGGACTAATGAAGGACATTATGAGAATGTGTGTATTCACCACAGCAGCAGGGGAGCCAGACCCATGAGAAGAAGTTTGGAAGTGAGCTCAAGCCACCAGAATGTGGGTTACACTGTTAAGCACCACATGAAAGGGGCTCCTCTGGGTTTTGTGGGGAGTCCATGAATTTTGCTCCACTGCAGGAGTTTCCAGCCGTGGGCCCCGTGTTAATCAAGGGTTAAAGCGTGCTGCTGAGTGATACGTGAATGTTTCCACTCAGCTACTGTTCGTTTCGCTCTATGCAGTACCTGCGTAGACTTCATAATGACCTCACTGAAAAACCGACGTGGCTTTTTTTTTTTTTTTTTTTTTTTTTTAATCACGAGGCGAGGCTGAAGTTTTAAACCAGCTCGTTAGTGCAACAATTAGTGTGTGTGCTTGACATATCAGCCTGGTTGAACTCTGACATGCTGGCCCAGGAGCTATGCTGTAAATTACCTGAAGAACTTGAGTCAGAAATGAAAAAGTGGGTGAATATCTACAACTTTTCCACTTTAGCTGGGGAAAAACAAGCTGGCGGGTAACAGGGTTAATAATATCAGGGTTCCGTTCAAAGTTAGGGCTGATGTAAAGCGTTTAGGGGAAAGCCTGCGTCTCAGAATGCAACTCTTTAATATAATGATGAAAAACACAGCAGGTAGAAGCTGTGGGAACCCAGCGGCATCTCCTGAATGCCATTCACTTTTTCCATTGAGTAGTAAAACAGCTGCTAGCCCCAAGACAAATAGGCCAGAGAACACACATTGTCGTGTGTGTTGTCTTGAGGGCCTCTAAGAGCTAAAACAATAAGTGATTGTATAGTGCGGAGTGATACAGAACAACATAAGACTAACTGAGGGAATAGACCAGCGTTTCTCTGCCAAGACAGAGAATGAGATCCTAAAACTTAATATATGTGGCCTTAAAAGAACTTCTCATGGAAAAAACAGAAATAAGAAATAATAAGAAAACTTTCACAGCAGATCAAATCTATTGTTACACATTTCGTAATTGGTCTATTTATCATTACTGTTGGTCCAAGTAAATAGTTTTTCTCCAGAAGAGAAGCCTTATCTCTCTTTTTTTTTAAAATTCCCTAGGGGAAGTCAGTTTATTGACTTTTCCATGAAAGAAGGTATTTTTCATTATTAGAAAGATCTTCAAATATCTTACTGAAGTAAAAGTGCTGAATGAAAGAACAGTGTTAAAGGACCATGTCGATGATTTTCCTTGTTTAAACCCAATACTATCTGCACACATGTATGTTACTGACAGCCAGCCAATTTCCAGAAACTAAAATCATATTCTATTTTTTCCTGTTATTTTGCTGAATCGCCTAATCTATCAAAATCAAATATTCAGGTGATACATCCACCTTGAAATTCAATGTTTCATTCACCTTCTAACACTTATGTAGAAGGCATGGTCATTTTAATTTCTAGATAAAAGCCATCTTCTCCTGGGTCTATATTCCCTGATGGAGAAATACATTGTCTTTCATGCAGCTGCATGTTGAGCCGGTTAAATAAAATTACTTCAACAAAAAACTTAATAGATGTAATGTTATGATGGATTACCTATCTGAAGCACGTTTCAAATCTCTACAAATTGATTTTAATTGTGTACTGGAATGCACGGAAACCAACGGCAGTATGGAAGGTAGGAAAAACAATTCTAAAATTTAGCACTCCAGTAGTATTTTGGCAAATGGTTGTCAGTAGCTTAAAGTGTATGCAGGTTGTACATATTGGGCTCAAACATGCAAAATAGCTGGTATGTTCCTTTAAGTTTGTAAAGGTGGAATTTGCCATTTACTTATGCTTCTCAGCAAGTTTTAAGAGGTCCACTTGCTAAATTTCCATGATATCTTGGGTTCAGGAGTGGTGGAGTAAGCATTGCACCAATCCCCTCTCTCTGCCATCCATGGATGGAGCACATTTTGTAGAAATGGACACAGCACACTTCCCTCTCTCTAAAAGCATTTGTATTATCACTTATAGTACATACAGATGGTCTGCAAGTTTTGAACATGCTTTGTCACTTTTTCAGACCAAGCTGGCCTCTAACCAGATTTTGCTCTGTACTGCGGTCCAGATCCAGACCGGAGCCCAGCTATTGAACATGTGGCCATAATTAAATGGATGTGGTTTTATAATGTCACAGTTAGCTAACTTCCTTGCCTTCCTTAATTTATGGCTGCCTACATGATTTGTGGTCTGTAACAGCTGCAGTACAGAAGTGTCAATGTTAAATACCTCACACACAAACCGACTCAGATACAGGATCAAGAGTAACTGCAATCTGTTACTTCTACCATGAAAGAAACTTGGGCTGCGTACCTCTGCATGGATGATGGAGTCACTTTGCCAGCCTGCGGTGCAAATTAACTCAGCAGGGAGAATCCTCAGGGGGTGTGTGCCTACTGTTTACCTTTCAGAGGGAGAATAGCTGCTTGTGTATCTTACAGAGGAAAGACAAAAGTCATCCTCATAGGCCTCCCTCGCCAATATTGGCATTCAAGAGCAATCAAGCCACAGTTTTGGAAACTATGCGCTCAGTCATAGAATGGAAGCGGTTACGTTGATATTGTTGAATGAGAAAGAGGATGGAGGCTGCTGCTATCCACAATGCCTAATCGCACCCAGGCATGGTGACCATGTGAAGAAATGACAGGAGCAAGAGCGCAAGAGGAGGGCTGAATGATGGATGGATGGGTGGGTGAGAGAAAATGTTTGTCAGACTAAATGAATCAGTCTCTTCCCTATTTTCAGCATCTATTGAATCTCCAGTCATACATACAGGAGAGCAGTGAGGCTTTTATTGTGACAGTGAGCGCTTCAGTCGCTAAAAATAACCAAATTGAGAAATAGCATTCTCTTTATTATATGAGAGACAGGAGGAAGGTTTGATGTGACAGAGCATGAGAGGAAAACTAGCATAATGCTGCATTATTAAAATGACTGAGTGGTGTTTCAGCAAAAACTGAAACAAGCCTGCCCTCTACTGAGGTACAAGTGGAACAAATCACTTCCTGGTGCAACAAACACACCAAGGTTGGGGTTTAATCAATAAGTTTAATCAATCCCCATAAAAATCACAGGCATTTATTTGTAAATATATAAAGGGGAACTCCAATTTTACTCATCAAATTCAGTTTTTTGGTCTTGGGGAGCACGATTCAGGCTTTAGTGGCTGTCTGTTCAAACTCAAGGAAACTGACCTTTATGACAGCACAAGGTTTGCTTATGTCATCACAAGTGTCATTTCCTGTTGGTGCTGAAGACTACAAACTAAAGCCACCCATGCAACTCAAATTCAAGGGGCCTCTTTAGTTTTCAGTGTCCAACATGAAATAACCCTTGAACCCTTAATGTCATGAGGGTTGGTTTACCTGACGTCGCGTAAATCATGCTTCACCTACAAAAGCCTTTATAAAGTTGTTTTAAAGTGCTGGATGGTGTTCCCTATGACCAGCAAAATAAATTTGATGTATTAAAATGGATGGTATTCCCCTTTAATTCAAGGTTGGATATATGAACCTGTGTCACCATAATTCTCACCCAATGAAACTGGGATTGGTTTGATCCCCGGTGACCCTCCACACAATGTGCAGGTATAGAAGATGGATGGACGTTAATTAAAGTTCTCCCACTTTATAATGCTAATTCATGGTAAAAGTCACCAAGTGTTTCTAGCCTTTGCATAAAAACCAAAAATATGCCCTCATATGGAAAAATGAAGTCGCATTTTATTTGCTTGATATCATACCCCTTATTGTCCTTTAAGTTTGTATCAAAGGGTTTGTCTTAATATTATTTTTAAAAAGTACAAAAAATATTTTAATGTTGGTTTTATGTCTTTGACAGTGACATAGGTTTGAGATTTAAGTTTTTTCAGACATTTCTTGGACATGCATTAATTTTACAGTGACATCGATGAAGACTAGCTGACTGATTGGTGACTTGAATTAGACTTTTTGCTCACTTGAAGCAGCAGATTCATGTCTGAGGCAAATCAAAAATAAAAGGAACCGATCCCTCAAATTATTGGAGGTGATATGTCACATAGGCTGTTAATATTTCAGACATACCCTCATACCTGTATTTTCATATTCTTTGAAACATATGCCTGTTAGCTTTGTGCAAACATGTGGAAAGGCATATACAAGCACCAATGTATGGCTTTAATTGCTTCAGCAACAATTCAGTGCAACCTAGGGTGAATATGCACAAACAAGGTATGAAGTTTTAGTATTTATACATTTTTTTTAAAATTTTATTTATATATATATAATGCCATGAAGTTTTGGTTGGTTTTTATGATATTATGATATTCAAAGATGTGTGGATTAGCAGTAAGGTCACAGAGATGTAGATTTCTACATCTCTGTGACTCTGGATTCTTGTCTAACCTCATCTGTCAGCCTGTCCATCACTACAGCAAACAAGAAGGGGCTCAGAG